>JAHXMU010000036.1:1857829-1899085 GCA_019455685.1 Philornis downsi
AGTCGGACACATCTTTAATGTCTGATTTTGAGCATTCGTGTTTTAATATTAAATTGAAACTTAAAACATTTGAAAAAGGCGGACACATCTTTAATGTCTGATTTTGAACATTCGTGTTTTAATCTTAAATTGAAAATCAAAACATTTTAAAAAGGCGGACACATCTTTAATGTCTGATTTTGAGCATTCGTGTTTTAATCATAAATTGAAAATCAAAACATTTTAAAAAGGCGGACACATCTTTAATGTGATATCATATTTTAATGATATCATATAATTTGCAAACCGAATTTTATAATAATAATTCAGTAGCCAATAAATTAATGTTGCACGTTTGTAAAGTACAAGTGTTTGCTTAAATCTTCATAAATTGCGATTTAGTATAAACCCTCGACATTTATTTTATAAATACATTTAATTAAAACCATATTACGGGGAAAAAAAGTTTCGTATACGTGGAAAACGTTAAGCAATTTAATACAAAACTAATTAGCATCCTGCATTTTTAATGTTTTTAATTAAACCGTATAGTTTACAGAACAGATAAAAAAAATTCGGCCGCAAAAAATTAATTATTTACGTGACTACAAAATAACTACCTGTGTTAAAACAGAAATATGAAGCCAGTCACGTTTCCTTATTTGAAATTGAAATGAAAAGCGTTTTTAACAGATGAATATTAAAAAAAATGAAGTTAAATAATTAGTGAAAATGCAACGTGGTAAATATACTAAAGTTGTGATTAACTTTTATAAAATCAACTCAATTTGCTGCTGCAACATTTGGCTATAATGTAAGTTACGTGAAATTTATTGAATATTAACCTTATATCAGAACACGTACTCGCATGTCATGGGTAATGAGCAACGCACTCTCTCACTTTATAATGAGCCAAACGATAGACCCAATGGCTGAGAACGCCGCACACTGGGGCCAAGGCGGAAAAAATTCGATTATCGAAAGCGCTGATATCGATTATCTAGTTTGTGATTCTCACTCTATTATGGCTGCAGGATCAAGGAACAACATGATTTTTTCACTGTTTCAAGGGTATTCCCATTAATTTAGGCCAACTGTCAGAATAATGGAAGTTTGACCAAATTACACTCTACTATAAATGAGTGCATATAATTGTGAAAGAGGGAGAAAAAAATTATCAAATTTTTTCCCTGCTCTACGACGGCCAACTATATGTAAACTACACATGAGTCAAACTTTTTTTTTTTTTTTCATTCATTTTCTTTATTGGATCTTTCTTTGGAAATTTACAATATGTATTCAAATCTTAAAGTAAAGTATCCTGCCATTGCCGGATCTTGTTTTTGGCGAGCAGAACTGTTTATCACCGGACCAAGTCTAGCGTGTCCTTTCTTTTTAGCCGTATATGGCCGGGAAAATTTTGAAGGTTTTGAGCGAGTGGGTTAGAGTGGGAGGACAACTTCGATACATATGACCTGCTTAATTTTTTTATTTCGTCGGAAATATAAGGAATGTTTAAATCCTTGTGTATGTTATCATTCCTAATATACCATGGGCCACCACAAATTTGGCGCAGTATTCTTGATTGTCTTCATTGTAGCTTATTTATGTTAGAAGCCGATGCCGTTCCCCACAACTGGATGCCGTATGTCCATATTGGCTTCAATATGGTTTTGTAGATGGTGATTTTATTTTCCAAACTGAGAGTAGACTGGGAGCCAATAAGCCAGTGGAGTTGAGCCATTTTCAATTTCAATTGTATTATTTTTGAGTCAATGTGATTTTTCCAAGTGAGACGTTGGTCAAGGTGAATACCCAAATATTTGACATGGTTATGAACGGGTATGGTACTACCGTGAATAGTGAGGGCTGGGCAATTGTTCTGTCTAAGAGAGAATGTAACCTGTGCACTCTTAGTGGCATTTACTTTTATCTTCCACTTTTCGAGCCAAGATTCTAATGTGTGTATATGAGACTGCAGTTGTCTAGAAGCCATTAATGTGCAAGTGCTAGTGCTCATGAATGCAGTGTCATCAGCGAAAGTTGATGTTTGAATTAGGGAATGAACAGGCATGTCAGAGGTGTAGATGGTATATATTATAGGGCCTAGTATACTGCCCTGAGGCATTCCTGCTGAAACTTTTCTTTGAGATGAAACAGAGTCCTTAGATTTTACTACAAAATATCGATCCTTTAGATAGCTCACCAGCAGCTTGTGGGTATTTGCCGGTAAAAAAGAGACTATTTTGTGAATAAGACCTTCATGTCACACTGTCAAACTGGGCAAAAAAAAATATTAGAGCGCTTTACAACGTTATAAGTTACGAATTTCAAATAAGAATTGAATTGTCACTATTCAAACGAGATGAGTTAAAGTGAAGATTAGAACAAAAATCATCTGCCTTTATCTGCCTATCCGATCATAACACCGCAAAGAAAAGAAAGGATTAGAGTAGGCGTTTGTTTGTTGCACTATTTTGTTTACCCAGTTGGCTCATATAATACATGTCCACACTTCAAAACACTTTTAATTAGAGTTCAGTCTAGCTGCAGACGTTGTCATGAGCTCGGTCAAAATTAAATATCGCGATTTGTGTGAGTGCTTGTGGGGGGATACAAAATTCGATATGTTCCTTCGACAAAATCACTCCGAACTTGACGAGGAAAACATTTCCTTAATTGTGACAACTCTAAGCAAGAGTTTTTTGCCTCATTTTAATAAAAAAAAAGATAAGGTTAATCGGGACCGGGCGAGGTTCAAAAAAATTTCAAAAGTTTTTACTTTGCCAATAGGCTTTTATTACCTCATTCGTTCATCAATTTTCTTTAAAATGTATATAAACATAGTTGAACTTAATGTATTTTTTTGTTTTGAGTCAAATAAGACTAGCCCCAGGTTTCTATGTTAATCCGTTCTTGAGATATTGAATTTTTTCCGCTTTTCAGTAGATCGGCCCCACCGTGCGCCGTATAATCGACAAATTCAGATTATCCGCTATACTTTCACTAACAGAAGCGATATTTTCGACAGTGTGACTGACTGCATGTGTAACGCTTTCAGTCTCTTTAAATGTCTTTATAATCTTGCCAATTCCTTGCACAGTAGGTCGATTATGATGGCCATAATCACCCCGTAATGCATGAAAAGTGCTGACGTTTAAATCACCACTTTTGTAGTAAGGTTTAACTACTTTTACTCGTTTTTCGATTGTTAAGTCAAGTTAAAGATATGTGCTGATAGTGTGACTCTACGTTTGGTTAACATCTTTAATGATGTAATTTATACTTCAGTATATCCCGAAATATTAAAAATCCATAAAATTGTACCAATACCTAAGGAGAAAATATCTACCTCCGTTGATAAATTTCGTCCAATATCAATGTTGCCCATTATAGACAATGTTTTTGAACATATTTTGCATACACAACTCTTTACATATTTCCAAGATAACAATTTGTTAAATGATTTTCAATATGGTTTTGGAAAAGGTTGTGGAACAGAGGAGGTAACAATTAATGTGCAAATTTTCATATGTAAGTCGTTGGATGACGGGTATAGGGGTGTAGCTGGAGTTTTTTTATGATTTGTCAAAAGCGTTTGATCTAATTGATCATAATATCTTACTTCAGAAACTCAGATTTTATGGTGTGCATGACAAAGAACTTTTTCTCTTAAAAAGCTATTTGACGAAGCGGCTACAATTTGTACAAATTTTTAATAGTAAAAGTATTTTGAAACCAGTAGAGCATGGAGTCCCCCAGGGAAGTGTATTGGGCCCCATGTTATTTTCTCTGTATATAAATGACTTGAAAAATATTGACTTATCAGGTAAAATGTTTGTGTACGCTGATGATATTGCCATTTTTTTGTCCATATAAATATGAAATGGCTGTGAAGCCTTACATAGAACGAGGAGCAAGTCTATTAATAGAGTATTTGCGTTTTAATAAGCTTTTCCTTAATCCAAATAAAACGAAGTTGATAAGATTTAGGCCACATTGTCGGATCAACGACAGCTTTAATATATACGTAGATGGGGAAGAAATTCCAGAAGTTAATTCAGTTAAATATTTGGGATTAAATTTTCAAAGTAATCTTTCTTGGACACGGCATATTGAGTATCTGAAGTCTACAGTATCACCTGCCATAGGTTTATTGCATAAATTTAGAAATAAATTTGATCAAGATACTAAGTTTCAAATATTTTAAGCTTTAGTTCAAAGTCATTATAACTATTTAGCCATTATGTATGGTTATAAAAAGAGTTTTGAATTAAAATCACTCCAGCGGCAACAGAATAAAGCACTAAAAGCTGTAGCGAACTTGCCAATTTCATATTGTACGCTTTCTTTGCATAGAGATGTTTTTCCATCAGTTTTGCCAGTATATGGTTGTTATAAATTAAAATTGCTAATATATGTTTTTAAATGCTTGCATAGTATTGGCCATCACATGATAAATTTTTCCCGAAATCAGTATATTTTCAATACACGAAATAATGACAATTTCAGAGTAGCTGTGTGTCGGTCTGAAACAACAAAACAGCGTATAGAACATTCTGGTAGTAGTCAGTACAATATTTTACTACAACAGTTAAAATCACTAGAAATACTTTCATTATTTAAATCGTCAATGAAAGGGTATTTATTGCGAAATGTCGAAGAGCTTCTGGCATGAATTTTGAGTGAATATTGAAGTACATGCCAAGAAATTAAATTTTTCATAAATGTGTATTTTGTATTAAACTATTGTTATTATACAAATAATTTTGATGTAGTTATTTTGCTAACTAGCCTCTATAATGCCATGCGGCGCTGAGGCGTAATTTGTATGAATTTTGTATGATATAATAAATATTTAATAATTTAGAAAAAAAAAAGTCGACCTTTCACTAAGTATATAACACTTCATCAGAAAGGTATTTAACAGTTGACAGCCTTGCCAGGCTGGCAATTTCACATTGTGTTAAAAAAAAACTTTTGTATAGGTATATGCTGTACTTTTCACGCGCCTACGTTTGAATCACCACTTTTGTAGTAGGTTTTAACTACTTTTACTCATTATTCGGTTGTTAAACAATTCATATTCGTAAATGGCAAACCTTTCACTAAATAAATAACACTTCAAATGACAGGTATTAAGAGGTGACAGCCTTGCCAGACAGGTGGTTTTAAACCCACTAAATGGATAACATGCTATTAAGGTTTCATATTGTGTTTAAAAAAATTTGCTTTTATACAGGGTGGTGGGCCAAATAAGACCTACTAATGTTAAGCACAAATATCTTTTTTTATTTTTTGACATATTTATTTTCCTCTTTTTGTAGGTTATAATTGAATTGTTGGAAATTTATTATGGAACCCTACAGTACAACACAACGCGTTAAAATTATCGAGTTTTTCTATTCTTGTCAACAACGATCAATTGTTTGAACGCAGCGTAAATATCGGCAACATTTTAATTCCATGATTAATTTCATGATTAGGAGTTTGGTCGGTCGTTTTGAAGAACTGGGTTCAGTGGCCGACCGTCCTGGACAAGGTGCCCATCGAAATATTCGCACTAAGACAACATGGAAACTGTGCGGCAGAGTGTTGCAGATGATCCATCTGTCTCAACTCGCCAATTGGGCATTTCCAGAATGACATTGCTTAGAATTTTAAAGTTGGATCTTAAGATGTACCCATACAAATTTCAAAATGTGCCAGCGCTGCTACCGCAAGACCACCAACAACGACTACAATACGCTATTCATAGGTCGTATTAGGTCTTATATGGCCCACCCGTTATATGCTGTACTTTTTATATCATAAATCTTCTTTAGCTTCATACTATATATATATATATATATATATATATATACCATATATGTATGTAAAATATTACATGTACGGCCTCTTGTATTTTAGGTGATGACATATATTGAATATACCTTTGTATGTTTTTCAAGTTGTTTCAGTCGGAATGACAAACTTATTATACCCTCCGCCGCCCATCCGGTGATAGTTGATATAAAAATTCATAGTTTTTGCAACAATTGGCAACTCTTTTTTCATTGCCATTTTCCATTTTTTGTTTTGCCTATTCCGCTAACAGAAAAATCACATTTCATTTGTTCGAGAAAAAAAGTTATAAAACAGTAATTATTCGAAAAATTGCATTGTTATTTGTGTCAGCAAAACGAAATTTCAGTAAAAACTATCTGCGGAAAATCGAATGTCAATTATAAGTTTATTATTTCATTTAACCTCTGTCAAAGGAATCTTTTTCTCTTGAAAAAAAGAACAATGGCAAAGTTTATTGATGCTAGAAATGTAATTGGAAACACGTAATAAACTTCTGTTCCTTTTACTTTTTGTTAGGATATGTCCATAATATTAATGAGAGGCAGTAGATATGAAAAATTGAAGGGCTTGTTGAGGAAACAGTATCCAAATGGTGTTCCAACAAGAACGCAAGACAGTCAATGGTGTTCGGTATCGTGAAATGATAACCAGTTTTTTCGTGCCTAGAATTGGAGAAATGAATGTGGAGGGCATGTGGTTTCAACAAGACTGCGCCACATGTCATACAGCCGGAGAAACAATTCAAACTTGCGTTCTTGTCGGGACACCCTTTAGTGTAAAAGTTCTTCGTTGGATTTGTTTGGATTCCAACCATAGAAGTGATGAGAATGTAATTCTTTTTGAAGGGCTTCCACTTTTTTTTTTTTTGCTGGGTATTGGTTTAAAATCAACAAATTTATTATACTGAATGGATCAGAATTAATCATCATTTCCGTTATTTTCAAATCGCTCAACACAAGACGTTGTAGACGGAACTAGTTAAAAAGTTCTTCGTTAGATTGGATTGGATTCCATCCTTAGAAGTGACAAAAATGTAATTCTTTTTAAGGGCTTCAACTTTTTTTTAATCATCATCAAAAAGAAAAATCATCAAATTTATTCTACTGAATAGGCTTAGAATTCAATTCTTACAATTTTCATTGGTTTTAAATTTTGGTTCGCTTAACACAAAAGGTTTATGTAATTTTTTAAAAATACCGGTTAAATCGGTTATTTGAAAATTGCGATTTTGAGAAAACCATCTGTTGAACTGAATGAATTATGAATTTTAAAATGAAGTATTTATAGAACTGGAAAAAATAAATTTCCGATATTTATGAATTCCCGGTTTGATGGATGTTCTTGCGGCTAAATAAAGCCTTTATCTGGCTGCATGAAAATTTTCCAATCTTCCAATTACTGTTAGGCTGAATAACAAAACCGATGTCTTACTCACATTACTTGCTACAATGCATCAATAATGCATTGCATCATAAGTTTCTACTCCTACATATTTTTGGAACAATCTTTAAGCAAGTAAGAATTTTTGATCTGAAATAAAATTGAATTACAAATATTATTAAGTGCGCAACTACGTTCCCGTTGGTTGCCAACAGATGGCGCCAGCTGTAAGTACTAGTCGATTCTACCATAACCTAAACGTCATGAGCCAAACTTAGGCATATAGTAAACATATCTCCTCGACACAGTAGCGATTTTCTTTTGACGTCATATTCTTTTGGTTGTTTGAATATGTACGATTTTGCGCTAAATAATCGAATTTCTTTTTTCAATCGAAGAAGACGACGGCTGAAGCACAACGAGAGCTTCAGAACGTTTACGGAGATGCTGCTTTAAGTGATACAACTTGTCTAGATTGGTTCCGTCGCTTTAAGGTCGCTGATTTTGATGTTGACGACCGTTCGCATGAAGGAAGGCGAATAACCTTCGAAGACACAGAATTGACAGCATTTCTTGATGGGGATCTGTGTCAAATGCAAGTAGGAGTTACCCGCCGAGCTATTTCCAAGCGATTGCATGCGTTTGGGATGATTCAAAAATAAGAAACTTGGGTTTCTCATCAGTTGAATCAAGCGACGTTGAGCGTCGTTTTTTCGCCTGTGAACAACTATTTCAGCGACAAAAGAAGGGAGAGTTTTCTTCATCGTATTGTAATGGATGATGAAAAATTAATTCATTACAGCAATTCAAAGAAAATAAAATCGTGGGGGCTGCCCGGTCATGCTTCTACGTCGTCGCCTCGGCCGAATATTTAAGCTGCGTAGATTATGCTCTGTATATGGTAGGATCAGGTCGGTGTTATTACGAGCTGTTGAAACCAAGCGACACCATTACTTGGTGCCGAGCTCTGCGCGAGAAATGCCTACAATACGTGGGGAGGCAGGAAAAAGTGATTCTTCAGCATGACAACGCTCGGCTTCACGTGGCCAAGTCTGTTGGAAATGTTCAAGTCATACTCCATCCGCCCTATTTTCTAGATATTGCGCCGTCAGATTATCACTTCTTCTGTTCGATGGCACACGGTCTGGCTGACCAGCAGTTCCCCTCATACGGTGACGTCAAAGAATGGCTGGATTCGTGTATAGCCTAAAATGTTAAACAGTTTTAACGTCACGGAATTCAAGCTTTGTCAGAGAGATGGGAAAAAGTAGTAGCTAGCGATGGACAATACTTTCAATGAATCATTTGTAAGCAAGTTTTCATAATAAAGTTGCATTTTTATAAAAATAAAACGGCGAGAACTTAGTTGCACACCTATAATAGTTATCTTTTATTTTTGGTTCGCGATAAATATATTTTGAAACTATGTCATACACCATCATATGATTTCGGTCGAAAAATTCGCTTTGCCAGTTTTCGGTTTTGAATTCTGTAGTTAGGACACGGTACATGGCAATCAAATGTTATCCTTTCTCCTATATGCAGTTCAACTGCTAAATTTTTACGTTTCTATTTGTAACACATTAAAATTGCCACATCATTCCATGCCTCATAAAGCATTGCAATGTAACTTTTCTGAACTTAAAATACACACCAGTTGGTAACAAATGTAGCCAATTGAAGTACTATTACGGTCAGTGGCATGAAATACTTTATTCACATTTCAATGCGTTGTATACAGACGGCTGCGTCTGCCATTGAGTCTGCCAAATGCTCGCTCCATTTGCACACATTTGCAAGACGGCTGCCACAGAAAGAGAAATATTGTTTACATTACAACACCCCCTGGCGTATGAGCAATTGTTAATGGCCATAATATTAAATATTAATAATACGATACCATACAAGTCTCACCCATTATCTCAAACTCAACCACAAAATCCCTAAAGGACCTTTAAATTCATATAAATAAATGATGGAATACACTTTACAGTCCATTGCATTCGGAAGAATTTGAATGCTGGTCACGATTTTGTTATTATGCTATGGATTTTTTATATTTCATGGTTCGTGCCCATCGCAGAATCATTCATATTATGTCAGGATAAAGTGGCCAAGACGAGGGATATCGTTTGTTATATCGTATAATATCAAACCAACAAAGTCATCTTTATTGATTGTAGTTAATTTAAAGTACTACTTTTCGACATGTTTCTAGTTTGTTTACTTTTAGTTTTAGTTCATTTGTGCAAAAGTGATTGTGAGCTATTACTTTCACAAAAAAGCTTTAATTAATTATTGCTAAATTGGGTGTGGGAAGTAGAAACAATCATTGGAAGACATATTATTGGGGCAATTTGTTATTTTGGATTTTCCAGTGATAGTGGCTGTGTTGCTATAATTATAAAATTTGATTAATAAAAATCGTTATATAAACTAACGAATATACATAAAGGGTGTCCCAACAAGAACGAAAGATTTAAATGACTGATGCAGCAATTGAATTGTTTCTCTGGCTGTATGACATGTGGCGCCGTGTTGTTGAAACCACATGCTCTTCACATTCATTTCTTCAATTCTAGGCACGCAAAAACTGGTTACCATTTCACGATACCGAACACCATTGATTGTTTGTGCTTGACATGCCTTATTTTCAAAAAAAAAAGTCCAATGATTCCTCCAGCCCAAAATCCACACCACACAGTGACACGTTGAGGATGCGTTTGCTTCTCGTGAATCACTCGAGGATTTTCCTCACCCCAAATGCGACAATTCTGCTTATTGACGAAGCCATCAAGATGGAAATGGGCCTCGTCACTGAAGATGATTTTATCGGCAAAATCAGCATTTTTATGTTGTCTCTCCAATACCCAATTAACGAACTCCTTTCGCTGTCCATGGTCAGCTGGCTTCAGTTCCTGAGTCAATTGAACTTTGTATGCATGAAGATGCATATCTTTTGTCAAAATTCGCTGCATAGTGGATTTGGAGACACCAATTTGCTGAGCTCGGTGTCGAATTGAGGTGGATGGAGTTTGAGCGACATCATCACGTACCATTACCGGTGCACCCAGATACTTCTCGAACAAACAATTGCATAGAGAATTAAAAACACCATTCATTAAGGAAGAAGTCCAAAAATACTCCGCTAGATACATGAATCGTATTCAACAACATCCGAATCAGCTGGCGTCTAATCTGATGAACAAAACACCATTATTTACCAAACTAAGGAGGAGAACCACAATAGCAATAGGGACACTCAAGGAAGTGTTCCCGAATAAAAATAAAATTTTAGTATATAAGTGTATGTAGGCCAATCTAAATATTACTGAATGTCCAAGGACAGATTGTAATAAATACAGAATTTAAAACTAAAAAAAAAAAAAAAAAAAAAATAACGTACAGCTGCGACATTTTTGGTCGATCGACTTGGTCGAAGGCGCGTTGTTGTCTTTACATCACCATCAGATCCAGTTTTGGCAAATTTATCCATTAATCTCTTTACAGTTGACACTTTTGGAGCGTTACTGTCACCCCAAATTGATCGCAATTATCGAACTGTAGCCGCAAAACTTTAACCATTTCGTTAAAACAATTTTACAATGAGAATGCGTTGTTCATTCGTGTAGCGCTTCATTTTCGTTCTACTAGCAAACAATAACAATTTTTCAAATGTCAAACAATGACACTTTGAATGGCGCCAAATTGAAATCTTGCGTTCTTTTTGGGACACCCTTTATACTTGTGGGGAACCGGCAAGTTGTTAGCCTAAATAATATGAAAGAAATAGTAGACGTAGAATATATAGGAATTGACTGTTTATGATAAGCTTTCCTATCTGAAAATTTTACACCATTGTGTATCACTTTTTAAGTTCGGAACAAGATCAAAGGCTAATGTATTGCCATTTCATTATAGAAAAATTTACGCCCGAACAACACTACAAGTTTATTGAATTTCATTATTAAAATTCTTGCCATGCGAGAAATGTTGAAGAATTTATGACCACAACGTCGTCGAATATTGATTTTCTGTTTACCAACCTACTCGTTTTGTTTCCAACGGCAAAGCACATTCATTTCTGGTTGAATGGAAATGTTAATAAGCAATAAACTTCAGATACCAATTTCTTAACATCTTATTTATATGAAATAATTAATGCCACTATTATTTTCCTTTTTTCGCAGCAAATTACTTTCTGAAGACATTCACATCATCCATCATATAATTGTTGTTAAAGTTGGCGCCTTTGATATTGACTGCAGCTTTTGTTACAGCATCACAGCTATCGATATGTTAAAGATTACGCGGAGGACATCGTGCCGCCTTCAGGCTTAGCATGACATGAAATGTTTCATTCAGATTCTTAGTTAGTTAATAAAGGGATTCTTTTTTTTATTTCTTTATTTATGTGGCTCGTAATTTAAAGCCTTCCGACCAATTATAAGTAAATTACAATATGCAACAGTTCATTTATTAGATTTAATCTGCTCAATAAAATAAAAATTAAGTATAAAATTAATAAAAATATAATATGATTTCAAAGAATCAATGATGAAAACATAAAAAATAATATGAAAAACGACTAATTTAGAAGTTAATCGATATAAAGGGTTTCCCAACAAGAATGCACGATTTAAATGACTAATGCAGCAATTGAATTGTTTCTCTGGCTGTATGACAGGTGGCGTCGTCTTGTTGAAACCACGTGCCCTCCACATTCATTTCTTCAATTCTAGGCACGAAAAAACTGGTTATCATTTCACGATACCGAACACCATTAACTGTTTGCGCTTGACATGCTTTATTTTCATACAAAAAGTTCAAATGATTCCTCTGGCCCAAAACCCACAACACACAGTGACACGTTGAGGATGCATTTGCTTCTCGTGAATCACTCGAAGATTTTCCTTACCCCAAATGCGACAATTCTGCCTATTGATGAAGCCATCAAGATGGAAATGGGCCTCGTTACTGAAGATGATATTATCAGCAAAATCAACATTTTCATGTTGTCTCTCCAATACACAATTAACGAACTCCCTTCGCTGTCCATGGTCAGATGGCTTCAGTTCCTGCGTCAATTAAACTTTAACTGAGTAAATTGAACGATTAAATTTGCCACGTCTCTACTTCACAACTGCCAAATATGACCTGTCATGACTGTTTACCAAAATGGCGGCAAAACAAAGTAGTATACCTCCCCAAGGGACACCCTGTGTATTTTACCGACAATCGACATCACTTGTAGCATACATATCTGAACAATCAACTAAGGCAGGGGTGCTACTCAGCACTTCTTGACTTGTAGACTTATAATCATAAAACTCAAAAACATTTTTATCTTTACGTTGAACTTTTACATTTAAAGAAATAAAAATAAAAGTGTGTTTTGAATTAATAGAATAATAAAAATGATCCGAAAATTACATGTTGGCAGGATGAGACATTAAGAAAAAGTCAATTTACGAAGGCGATCGGTAAACTACTTCGAAGTATGTTGGCATAATGTTATGATGAACAAAAATATTCATCCTAGCGCAAGTCTCCCTCACCTGACTAGAATGTCTCATATCAAATAAATTCTTATTAATATATTATATATCTTATTAATATATATATTATTATTAATTCTTATTAACATAATTTATTATTATATTAATGTCAGTATGTCTTTCTATGACATCGGAGATATCATTCTCTAAAGAATTAGCATCTCCATGAGGTAAATATTTTATAGCAAACAACAATTTACGACCACCTGACAACACCTCAATAAACAAACTCTCAACAACGCCATAGTTACTGGTTTTATATTTTGTATAAATTATAAATTCATATATTCTACATAAATTTTATAATATAAGATATATTCCCTTAACCACAGAATACATTTGCCTTTGGAAATAATGAATTTCATTGAAACAAAAACAGTTTCCCACTCCAACGCAAGTATCCTTTTACAATTGCTTATAAATTTTTTGTTATTCGCCTTTTGATGGCACTGCAGAAGATGGTCTCAGAACGTCCTCATCTATCTCTGTGCAATATACTCGTAATCAAAAGCATTTCTTATATCTTTCCGACGAAATGTAATAAATTGCTAGAAATACGGCAAACGCATAAGGGAATTAAGTGTTTTTGTTCTACTAAAACCTCAGCCTGCACTGCCTGAATATATTTTTGGCTTTTAACAAAATTCAAATGGCTGCATCACTTTTGTAGCTTCTGCGCCTTTCAACAAATTCATTCTATTTGTCTGAAGAGCATGAAAATGAGCGTCATGCAGAAGATGCACAATTCTTTGGAGAAATTTCTTCAATATATTAGATCCGTTTATGCAAATATCTTAAATGTGGAGGAGATGAATGTATGAAAGCAAAAATTAGGCAGTCACAATTCGTTAGAAAAATAAAAGGAAACAAATGCGAAGCAAAAAAAGGAAAAAATATTAACAAATGAAAAAATGGAATCACAACTTGATGATATAACGTAAATATGAAACCATCAGGCGCCCTTCAAGGCAGAAGAAGGTGGCTGCGAATATTCTATAAAAGATTTAATTTTGAGAAGTTTGAGTATGAAGAAACCTTTTGATAGTAGTGGAGAAATGGCCACGAAACACCGCAAACCTAATACTGTTATTGTTTACGTTTGCTTCTTAGAAAATAATATTAGACAGCTTTTGTAACGCGAGTTTTATATAGAGTAATATTCAACCAGTACAGAAATTTCACTCAGCTGAACTGTCTTACATGTAGGCAGGGTAATTTAGTTAGTGGTTTTAAAACTGCCGGTCTGACAAGGCTGTCAGCAGTTGGATACCTGTCATCTAAAATATAATTCATCTAAAATGTAATTTATTTAGTGAAAGGTTTGCCATTTACAAATATAGATTGTTCAACAACCGAAGAATACCTAAAAATAGTTAAAACTTACTGCAAAAGTGTTGATTCAAACGTGATTCAACACGACCGTAATTTCACGTTTAGGCGATGTCGATTGGCCACCAAGATCATGCGATTTGACGTCGTTACACTGTTTTTCTTTGTCGTCGAAAGACGGTGTTTACGCGGATAATCCCCAAACGTACCGACCAAAATGTGCAAAAAAAAAGTGGTAGAAAACTATCTCACAAGGATCCACTGCTGCAACCAATCCAGAGGGGCAACAAAAAGAAGCTTAATTTTAATTTTTTGAAGAGCTTCGCTTAGTAATTATGGAGAGACCGGTTTGTTCTCCTTCTTTTTTTGGTTGGATCGCTATTGAATGAACGATTTGAATCTAGGAAAATATAGATTAAATTATGTGGTTTCTTTGAGAGATACAAAAGAAAAGTTATTTTCAAATTTTACCAGTCATTAACACAAAATAAAAAAAAGCTGCCAATGCCGTTAAATTTTTTCACGAGCAAATACAGTCCTTTGGAATTGTGAATAGTAGTAGCTGTATTAAAAGAAAAAGAAAAAAAAACTGGAAAATATAATGTAGTTTTTCTCTGCTAGTGCCCCTCTTCGATGCACGCTCTAATAATGCTGAGACGGACAATCACAAAACTGTCCGATCTGTTTTTTGTGTACGAAATCTTGCCCTTCAAATGCCATCTGGCGTTATATGATTGCAACGCAGGATAAAAGTTAATAAAGCCATCTATCGAAAAGGTTATGGATTTATTTGTTTACGCGGATAATCCCCAAACGTACCGACCAAAATGTGCACAAAAAGTGGTCGATCGAAGTGGTCGAAAGGATCCATTGCTGCAACCGATCCAGAGAGGCAACATAAAGAAGCTTAATTTTAACTTTTTGAAGAGCTTCCCTTAGTAATTAAGGAGAGTCTAATTATTTCTTCTTCTTTTTTTTTGGATTTTAGCGGTATTAAATGAACTATTTGAATCTAGGAAAACATAGATTAAATTATGTAATTTCTTTGAGAGATACCAGAAGGGAAGTTATTACCCAGTCGTTTTTTTTAAATTTTACCAGTCATTGGCACAAAATAAAAAAAAGTTGCCAATGCTGCTAAATCTTTTCATGAGCAAACACTGTCTCTTGGAACTGTGAATAGCAGTAGCTGTATTGAAAAAAAAAAACTGGAAAATATGATGTAGTTTTTATCTGCTGGTGCTCCTCTTAGATGCTCGCTCTAATAATGCTGAGACCGACAAACACAAAACTGTCTGAGCTGTTTTCGGTGTACGAAATCTTGCCGTTCAAATGCCATCTGGCGTTATATGATTGCACTTATGAAGGATGCCCCAACAAGAACGCAAGATTTAAATTTTAAATAAAACACAGATATTTAAAAAAAGATCGTGAAATTTTATTATATCGTAAAGTAGGCAGAATGAGGATATGTGTGAAATACCACATCGGGCAGATGGCCGCCGCGGTTTTGCTGGCACACACGCGATCTTTTAATGAAATTTTCAATGACCGTTTTTGCATAAATGCTGCGGTATTTCATTAATGCAGCGTCCAATTTTCTCTTTTAAGACTTGAGTCGTCGTCGGCTTATTTGTGTAAACCATCGACTTCAAAAAAACCTTAAAGAAAAAAGTCTGATGGTGTTAAATCGCACGATCTAGGCGGTTAATTCTGGTATCCAAAACGCGACATAACACGACCGGGAAATGACTGATGCAACAATTGGATTGTTTCACTAGCTGTATGACATGTGGCGCCGTCTTGTTGAAACCTCTTACCCTCCACATTCATTTCTTCAATTCTAAACACGAAAAAACTGGTTATCATTTCACGATACCGAACACCATTCATTGACTGTTTGCGCTTGACATGCCTCGTTTTAATAAAAAAAAACGTCCAATGATTCCTCCAGCCCAAAATCCACACCACACAGTGACACGTTGAAGATGCATTTGCTTCTCGTGAATCACTCGAGGATTCTCCTCACCCCAAATGCTACAAATCTGCCTATTGACGAAGCCATCAAGATGGAAATGGGCCTCGTCACTGAAGATGATTTTATCGGCAAAATCAGCATTTTCATGTTGTCTCTCCAATATTCAATTAACGGACTCCCTTCGCTGTCATTGGTCAGCTGGCTTCAGTTCCTGAGTCAATTGAACTTTGTATGCATGAAGATGCAAATCTTTCGTCAAAATTCGCTGCATAGTGGATTTGGAGGCACCAATTTACTGAGCTCGGTGTCGAATTGAGGTGGATGGAGTTTGAGCGACATCATCACGTACAGCTGCGACATTTTCAGTCGATCGACCGGGTCGAAGGCGCGTTGTTGTCTTTACATCACTAACAGACCCAGTTTTGGCAAATTTACCCATTAATCTCTTTACAGTTGACTCTTTTGGAGCATTATTGTGACCCCAAATTGATCGCAATTTGCGAACTGTAGCCGCAAATCTTTCACCATTTTGGTAAAACAATTTCACAATGAGAATGCGTTGTTCATTCGTGTAGCTCTCCATTTTTAATATCCTCGTACCTTCTACTAACAAACAATAACAATTAATCAAATGTCAAACAATGACACTTCGAATGGCGCCAAATTTAAATCTTGCCTTTATAACGCAGGATACAAGTTAACAAGGCCATCTATCGAAAAGATAATGGATTTCTTTTTTTACTATATTTTATAATTTTGCTTCTTTGATTGTCTTTTAACTCAGATTATATTTTTTACACTGTAGTTCTTTAGTTCACCTGACTGAAATATCTCTACCTGTTTAAAAGTTAAATTCTAACATACAAAGTTGCTAATATTTATTACTTTTCCATATAATGGTTTTCCTTATGGCGGTTGTCCCAACGGCGAATAATCATAAATTAGGTGAAAAATTATTACACCAACTTTTAATATCTTTTAAATATTTGTATGCAGAAATCTTCGAAGGGGCCATTAAGTATGATAAATTGTTTTGAGTTGTTGTCGATAAAAAAATTTTGGCATTAATAGACTTTTTAAATTCTGTGTTCCCATTAAGCAAAAACCTGTAAGGCTTTTTTTTAAGGGAGATTATAGTCTCCTCACGCAACTTTCAATTCCTCACATCTTAATTGTCTCCAAACTCTGATAAAATATGTGACTTGAATCATTTATTTACATGGTCACACACGCACATTTTATGGAGGCGAAAATATTGAATACTTCATTAAAAACGCTTCTTTTGCGGTATAATTTTGAAAATATGAAAACGTAGCAAAATGCACAGTAATTTGGCCACGTTCTAATGGCTGTAATAAATGGTTGAAACTTTGTTTTGACTAAATGTAACATTTTTATGTATGGGGAGGATGTGGGCTATGGAAGAGCAGCTTACATGTTCCATAAATCATAATTAAGACGAAATACAGTTACAACAACTTTTGATATCCTTTCATGGCGTGATGACAAATTGTTATCTTTGGATTCATTATTACTACAAAACAAATATACTGGAATTGGGAAAATAAACTTTATTTGATTTAACTCTGCGACAAACTTATGGAAACTTCGAGTAAAACAACCACATTGATATACTTTTCATGGTTTAATATTGTCACGTATACTGAAAACTATTTGCTTTTGTTTGGAAATTCGAAACTTTTTGTTCTACTCAATGTATTAAGCCGTCAAAGTGATGAATAAACCTTAATGTACTCGTATAATAAGAACTAAGATCTATATTCAATATTTATTGTTATGCCATCATCAGAAGGAATTAATGTAAAGCTCATTTGGTATGACAAAGTTGTAACATCCACAAGGAAAACTTTTAAAGTACCAAATACTTTTGGCCTTTTAAATCTATTGAGCGATGTCCGTTTGTTTGAGTGGTATCCACCATAACTGAACTTTATAAAACTTTGTAAAATTAAGCATAACCTTATATTTCGCGGTATCGTAACCGATGTTTGTAAATGGACAACATCAAACGCCTTCTTCTGACATTTCCTACACTAAATAATCGATTTTCGGAAATTTAATTTTGTCCCCTGTAATTCCTAGCTAGTTGTCTGCCGTAACATAAAATTTTGTTCGTTTTATTGATGTGAAATGCTCGACAAAATTTGGGGAATTCGACCGATTAATTATTTCCTTCTAGTATCTCCCATATAAATTATCGATTTAATCCATGTTTTTTTCAGACCGTTGTATGGTCCAATTTGGTACGGATCGTGTGCTTGATAAACTTAGTTATGAGAATAACTCCTGTATAAAATGATAACGATATAAAATAATGATAATGATATACAGGATATCCATCGGGAAGGAATACTACTTTGTTTTGCCGCCATTTTGGTAAACATTAGTCTTGACAGTTCACATTTAACAGTCGTGAAGTAGAGATGTGGCAAATTTACTAAGGAAAAATTTTCGATAAACCAACGTGATTTAATCGTTAAAACATTTCATCGATTACTGTGACGATGAGAAAGTTACGTGAAATTTTTAGAAGAAACAACGTGCCAACAAGACGCACTGTTTATCTTGTAGTGAATGATTTCGAAGAAAGAGAGTCTGTAGCCAAGTATGGACCACAACGTACTGCAAGATCGGCTGAAAACATTACTGCTGCTCAAGAAAGTGTTTAAAACAATTCATCAACCTCAATTCGACGCCGTGCTCAGGAGCTTGGTCTTCAAAGAACAATTTTGGCCACAATTTTGCACAAGGATTTGCATTTGTTTCCATTTAGTTGACACAAGAGCTTCTTCCATAAGACCATTTACGCCGCCGTGCATATGCCAATAGGATGTTACAGCTCGCTCATGACAACCCCGATTTTCATGAAAAAATACTAATGATTGGCGAGGCACATTTTCATTTGAATGGATATGTGAATAAACCGAATAGTCGGTTCTGGGCAATGGAAAACTCTCAAATTATTCACAGTCACCTTTGTATTCATTAAAAGTGACAGTCTGGTGTGCAATTTGGTCAGGAGGAATCATTGGACCTTACTTCTTTGAAGCTGAAAACGGCGTAACAGTAACTGTCAATGGGGAGCGATATCGTGTTATGATTGAAAACTTTTTAACACCACAACTGCATGCTTTGGGCTCGATTAACATGTGCTATCAACAAGACGGTGCCACATCGCATACAGCCAGGATTACGGTGGAATTACTGCGAGACCTCTTTACAGCACAACAAGTTATTTCAAGAAATGGTGATGTTGATTGGCCTCTACGGTCGCCTTATTTGAGTGCTCCAGACTTCTTTTTGTGGGGATATCTGGAAAGCAAGGTTTATGCAAACCAATCAGAAACGCTTGACTAACTCAAACGAAATATTCGTAATGAAATTAATGAAATACCGCGTGAAATGTGTGAAAATGTAATGAAAAATGTGTCCAAAAGGGCTCATATTTGTGAGGCTAACAAAGGCGGACATTTATTTATTTATTTATTTCTGGCTCGTAATTTAAAGCCTTCCGGCCAATTATAAGTAAATTACAATATGCAACAATTCACTATAATAAAAATTAAAAATAAGATTTGTAAAAACATAATATGACATATAATAATACAACATGACATTATGATCATTGAAGACAAAAAAAAAGTATGGAAAAAAAGACTAATTCAAAAGTTAGAAGTTAATCGGAATATAATCTTGAAATATAAGATAATCGGTATGTAATAAAGGCTGCTCACAGTTTAATTGAAAACAAAATTTTACAGTAAAGTCTGAAAGTGTTGTAGAATGTGCCTTTTGTAAGAATCAGGACATAATTTAAAACTTTTTAAATGGCCTGGTAAATTGTAAATTCGAGCTACTCTTACTACAAAAGCACGACCCATGAGTGTGGTTATTTAAGGAATAAGAAGCTGCTTATTACGAGTGTAATGTGATAAATTAAATAAATTAAAAAGAAATTGAGGACTACACAATCGAACAACTTTATAAAATAACAGTAAAGACCTAAAATCTACATAATTTTTAAAACTACAACCCAAGAAACGCTCAACATACGGTGTTATATGAACACGACGCCTCAGTGAATATAAATATCTCATAACTCTATTAAACGCCATCTGAACTTTCCCCATATTTTGTTTATTAGTGCCACTATATAACTCTAAACAATATAGAATACTGGGCATGATATAAGCATGAACCAATTTCTCCTTAATCGATCTGGGCAACACTAAGTCGGTATTATAAAAACTTCGCAGTGAATAATTTAAACGTCGGACAACATTATCCACATGATAGTTAAAACTTAGTTTGTTGTCTAAAACTACTCCCAAACAATGTACACTGTGGACCACTTCAATGCGTGTGCCACGATAAGATAAATTCAGGTTTAAATCACGATTAGAAAAAAGCATAGCTTTTGTTTATCTGATATTGTATTACATACATAATTGCCGACATTAAATATTTATCAATATAAGATTCATTTTCTTTCATTTAATCAAAAAATATAAACAAAGTAGCATACCTTCCCGACAGACACCCTGTATATGTAAATCAATTCATCTGACTAAAATTCATGGTTTCTGGTTATCTTAGCATTCGAAATGAATCAATTTTAAGAAGTAGAACAATTCAAGTTCAACATTAGGAGTTGAAAAACTTTGTCATAGATCAAATTCATAAAGGTCGGTGTGGCAGTCTAAATATTCAGACTCGCTTAGACTGTTTAGTTCAATGTGATACCACGGAAACTAGAGATATGGATGTCCTTAGTTTCCCCCGTTGAACCATCTTGAGCGCCTCAAGAAGCTCTTAAGTAGGACAATATCTGTACCATCGAAATCTCCTAAGTCCCTAAAGAAATAAGAGCCCAGTGTTGATCCCCGCGGGGCAATTGCAGAAATGGTATTCTATGGACTCCTCTTCCTCTCCGTTCCTACAGCTCTTGCAGAATTCACTAGTCGAAACCTTCAATCTCATTGCATGTCTTCCAATCAGACAGCAATGAGACGTCGGGTCTTGATAGAGGCAGCAGTGTGTGCGAACGCTTCAGATCTAGGCGAGGCCACATCTGTCTGCATTGATTACAGCCTCGGACAGATGCCCACCTACCATTTGCAACTAAAGATGCTCTATCTCGCAGTAGAAGCTTGCAAGTGGTCAGAAGCATGCTCCTGGACTCCAAGTCGGCTAGAGTCTGTAAGGTTGTCCCTAATCTTGCTAGTTCGTCTGATCTGCAGTTCTCTGGCACCTAAATAAGGTGAATGTTGAAATGCTGAGCCATCTCGTTAAGAGATCTGCGGCAATTCAGGGCTGATGTTGATTTCAGGAAGACAGAATCCAGGGATTTAATGGCAGCTTAACTGCCAGAGAATATGTTAATCTTCACCGTGGTGAGAACGTTATATCACAGCCATTCTGCCACTTCTCTAATAGCCAAAATTTCGGCCTGATAAACACTACAGTGATCAGGTATAGTATTGCTTGCTAACAGATGTTACTATGGGCTTAGCAAGCGATTCAATGATAAAGCCCACTCTCAACAAACAAAAACCCGACTGTACCAGATGTAGGTTCTACCTGCCTTCTTATATGGCTCAGAATCCTGTTTTATGATGCAAGCGGATGAATCAGTACTGGCAGTTTTCGAGAGGAAAATACTCCTGAAAATATGTGGACCCATCATCGTTAACGGAGAGTATCGCCGTCGCATGAACAATGAATTGTATGAGCTATATGCCGACATCGACATGGTCAAACGCATTAATATACAGCGATTGTGTTAGCCGGGTCATGTTGTGCGGATGGACCCAAATGCTCCGGCACGGAAAGTTTTCGACAACGAATTCGATGGACGCCGCAAAAGAGAGCGACCAAAACTCCGTTGGAAGGACCAGGTTTTTGAAATATTATCGAAGCTTGGTGTGACGTATTGGTGCAGAAGCGCAGAAGATCGAAGCACCTGGAAGTATTTTTTGCGGGCAGCGTATAATAGATAAGGCTATCCATTCCAGTCGCCACAGAAGAAGAAGAAGATCAGGTAGCCTTCTTGCTATACGCAGCCCAACTTCGCTCTTTCACTTTGCAGCTTCTCTAGCTAAATATTCTAGACGAAAAAGTTAAAATTGCCAATTGTAAAGCTGCTCTTTTGTGAATTTTCATTCAAATTGAATTACCCTTTCAAAAGTTCCAGAGTTATTTCCTTTCTTTACACTTCAGTCCACTTTTTGGGGTCAAAAATATTTTGCATTTTTTACAGTTTTAATGCAAAAAAATAATATACTTTATTGCCTTTTTCTAACAACCAGAACGAGCTGTAATTCATTTTAATATGAATGTATCGGTTGCGTCTTATATATGACATAAAAGACAATGTTCTTCGATTACTCAGTCTACTGACATACATACGTATTTCAATCTAGCCGTGAAATAACTTTCCCAGGATATTTCAATTGTATCTGTTTTTGTATTCAACTTGTCCTTTCGGCATACATCCGCCTAGTTATTCAACATATTATTGATTGTATATCATTTGAATGAGAAATTTTTGTTTGAAAAACGTACGTACTATGGAAATAACTCATCCATTTATCTATGACATCCTTACATTCTAATTTGCAAGTTCTCATCCCATTCCACAATCGTGAGAATGTTACGATATTTTTCTTTAAGGCTTTCACACGTTTTGGGGCTGTTTTCTTAACATCTCCTAGCAATTCCTATTGATATTTAGTTTCATTCATGCGAGAAACTGCCGCGACACCTGAGGCCTATTCCAAGAGAAATCATTGATTAGTTTTCTATAACTAATGTTGCTTGGGAGACCAAAAGTTACTACAGTTTCTGTGTAAAAATATTAATAAGATTTCGGTCGCTCTCTCTCTGACATTAAAAACATCGTCAGACTTTTCATAAACAGAACGTGAAAGTGAATAAAATTGCTGCCAACATTTGAAAATTGAATAATTTAGTAGACGACACTTCTTCATACGAGTATGTGAATGATGAACATCCGCAATTGTTTAGGATTAGGAATAGGTTTTGTTATTGATTGGAAAGGTGAATGCATGAATTATGAAACCAAAGCACGAAAAGGAAATAGAGCGATGGCAAATACGTGAGTGATCCTGAAGCTAGCTGACCTAACAAAGAAGACACAAAAAATGTGAAAGAAATTTTCTTTATTTTTCCACACGATATCCTTTTAGCTCGATACACTTTTTCCAGCGATATTCAATAGCTTTTGTAGCCTATTTATAGTAAGAATTGTCAAACTTCTTAAAATTTCCATCATGCGCAGACTCCATTGTTGGCCAATCTTTTACAGCCCAAGCATTTTTTCGAGTTTGCAATAGAATAGAAAATAGTCATAGGGAGCTGACTCAGGCGAGTAGGGTGCGTGATGAAGCAATTCGAATTTTAATACATTAACTTTGGCCATCGCAATAGTGGAATAGCATGAACTGGAGCATTGTCTTGATGAAACAATACTTTATTTTTCGCCAAATGCATCCTTTTTTCCACAATTTCATCGCCTAAACGCTGCAATAAATTAGCATTATATTCGCCGTTGATAGTTTTTCCTTTCTGAAGATCAATAAAATTAATCCCATCTGCATCCCAATAAACCAGTCGCCATGACCTTGCCTACAGATACAACGTCTTTGCCTTTTTCGAACGGGATTCTTCCATTCCAGTCCATTGCTTTGGACTGTGGACTGTAAAGTGGTGGACCCATAGCTCATCAATAATTATAAATCGATGCAAATTCAGTTTTATTGCTATGAAACTACGCTAACCACTCTACTGAAACATTTTCATGACACTGTTTTTACTCAATTGAATTGTAAGCGAGCGCGGCACCCATCTTGCACACAGCTTTCTCATCTTTAAACCTGTGGTCAATATACGATGTATAACACTTTTTGAAATGCCTACCATTTCAGCTAGCTCACGCAGCTTCAGCCATTGTCGACAATCATCCAATACTATTTTGTGGATTTACTGGCTTGAACGTCTCACGATCACTAGGGTGTTCAACTTGCCAGCTTGTACGGTCTTGTTTAAACTCTGCTATCCAATACTTTACAGTTGTAAACGACAG
This sequence comes from Philornis downsi, assembly GCA_019455685.1. Classification (NCBI taxonomy): domain Eukaryota; kingdom Metazoa; phylum Arthropoda; class Insecta; order Diptera; family Muscidae; genus Philornis; species Philornis downsi. The sequence continues at coordinate 1,882,026 of JAHXMU010000036.1, forward strand.
AGTAGACTCCCCTACAGTAGAATCTAGTTCGACTTTAATAATTTCAGCATTTAGTTTTCAGCATTTCAGTAAAATTCTTTTAAAACAACATTTTCATGTTTTAATAATACAAGCGTATAATCAAGGCCGTAACCAGAGAGGAGAATCTGAAATTCTGATAAATGTTTGAGGACTTAATAGTAAAGAACAGAAGGACGTGATTGATGGAAATTAAGTTATGCAATTTAAGGGAATATAAAGTAATAAAAGGCTGATGATAGCACTTTGCCGTCACTTGTATATGCGGACTGTTTGTGCGATTGTCAACGCAGGACGATACTGTTCATGTATTGCGCTTATGGGGGAGCTGATTACTGGAATATTGACAGTTTTTAAGCTTATAACCGAATTACTGAAGATACGAGTATAAACGGCTAATGACGGCGCGCTCATTTCATGACAAGTGTCAATTAAAAATGTCAGTTAAAAATGTTATTAAACTGGAATTCAAACGTAACAGCGTTATTGCTTTTTACAGGGTGGCGTACGAGTTGTACTACAGACACAAAACGAGGACCCATGAGCACCGTTACTTAAAGATGTTGAAGGAGTTTTTTTTTTATTCAGAGCTGCGCTGAAGACGTATTAGTTTCAGTAGCATTTGGTTGCAGGAAGATGGAGCAACTGCATATTTAGCCAGATTAGTTATGGCGGAGCTCCAATAAAAATTCCCAAAAAAATTAATATCCAGAAACCCCACTTTCTGCTGGCCCCCAAATGTCACCTCACCTGATTGCGCCAGATTTATTTATGGGGTTATGTTAAGCAAGAAGTGTACAAAACGAAACCAAGGAATTTGAATTGAAATCAAGGAATTTGAGTTGAAGCAGTCCACGCACACCATCCTATATAGCCCGTGGAAGCCAATGTTTTTTACGAGAAACAGTTCTCAGCTTCATTTCTTCACTACAATGGCCACCACAACCCCGGACTTAAGCCCAATGAATTATTCCATATGATCCATTCTGGTGGTAAAAGTGTCAACTAAAAAAAATATGAGAAGGTCAACGAATTAAAGACTGCTCTTCGCCGAGAATGGAACAAAATACCGTCAAGCCACATTCCTGCTGTGCCGTCGTGAAAGGCGGCATCTAACAGTAACATAATTTTCTAAAAATTTGAAATATGTTTTCAACAAACTAAAGTTTTTATGTATGAAAAACATGAAAACATTACGAATATACAGCATTTTTAATTGGTACCATTTTGAGCACCGATTCCTGCATATAATTTGATAAAACAAATATGTAACACACTGAAGGAAGCGCTTAAATATGTTTTTTTTTCTCAAGTTGATGGAGGGCTGGCTGTCTGTGTAGTATCAAGTTATCAAGTTATCAAGAAAGCTTTCCAAGCTGACTTGGCAGAATCGCTAATAAATGATAAATATCAAGGATTTGAACTAAAATTACTTCAAACTCTACAAAACAAACTCAGCTTGAGGTCACTAGCCCATTATTTTACCTTTTTGGAATTTTCTATAATATGCTGTAAATTTGTCATGAGTTTGCACTAAAGGACCGAACTCACTCACTTCAGATGCTCTCCGGCTCAAGCAAAGCAAATGCCTTCAATGTTTAAAGGATTTATAGATTCATATTATGCCTGAAAGCATGCAATGATGATATCATAGTGGCCATTGCACTTGAATTCATATCGCTGATAAACAGTAAATAGCATGGACTTGAACCAAAATGGCAATAAACTCTATCAAATAAGAAAAATCTGCTTGAACCTATTAGTCGAACATTTTATTTTTTGGAGCACTGAAAGAGTTAGTTTTCTAGGTTATTTAACCTCTATGGAGCTCAATGAATGTGGGAAGCGCTTCAATATTTAATACATGCATGGGATGGAATAGAATTTGTTTATTTACACGCCTGTTCACTCGCTTCTTAGCAAAATTACACTTGAGGTAATAAAAATCACAATTGCCTTTACGAATAATCCACCTGTTTATTCCTTTTCCATCCTTCCTTTATAACATTACCTTTGGAAATAAACTTCCATTCGCGCTAATAATTAAGGCCTTATAAGGATATTGGCAAATACTGTGCAAATTAATTCGTATTTTAGAACAACTGTTGCTTGGTAAATGGGCGTAATTACAGTGTCTATGACCGCCAATTATAAATAGCACTTTGGTAGTTTGCTCCAATTGCAGTAATAAACTTAAACTTTCACAAACAGAATGTAAGAAGAACGATAACGACGCTATATGTGGTATATGGTGAACATTGGAAAACTTGGCGATAGATTTCTGAGTTTTATTACAGTAAAAACAATTTGAAAGCAAATTCGTTGAAGGGAAACTTTCGCTTATTTGCGATTTCCAATCTTTGTGATATATCGTAGCACAAACTAATGCATTTGACGGCAACTGACAACAAAAGCCACTAAAACCCGCCACCAGAGAAACTTGGAGAACTTCCCTTTTTCTTTAAACAAAAAAAAAAAAAGCTGCATACATAAGGATGCAGCAGTTGACTATTGCGTAGGCAGTAATGAATGCCATAAGATGAAGAAAAGAAAGGAAGTAACGTTTATGAAAAGATTTAGAGGATAATGACGCCAGATAAATCTAACCCTCCTGTAAGAACAATGCTGAATATCTGATGAATATGAATTAAATATAGCGAAATATTCTTTGGCAAATATGCAAAATTCTAATTGTACGCTAAGCTTTAGTAATAACGTTTTCAAGTAAAGTTAAATAAAACACACATAAAGCTTTGATTTCGATAAAACTTGTACGAATAAATGAAATACAATGGCAATACAACACAAAATAGAAAGTGGACCGCATGATCGTTTCCATTGAAGTACCTCCCATATAAATTAAACGATTTTCCTAATTTTTTTCCTAATTCGTAAACATTTTTCTCAATTGAATTAAATTTTATTGCTTTATAAAATGTAACAAAAAAATCGGCCAGGATTACCCTTTCTGTTATATCTCATGCAAATTACCTATTCATATAATTCATATATCTGTGGTCACAACCCGTAACAGCCTAACTCGAGTTAGGACACAATTGAGTTATTAGCACCATCGTATTCAGCGTATCTAAATTTATTTGCTCTAAATTTTTCATGTTTGTATCTTTTCTAGGAAGGCAATTAATCCTAAAAACCTAATAGCTTAAGTTATTTTTCTAAATGACTGTTTTGGCATAATTGCCTAAGTCAATTTAGGATTACAACAAATATAAACATTATTTTTTCATCATTGCCTAAATCAACTTAAGTCGTTAATCCAAAAAAATAAAGAAACAATTTTATTTTCCTAACTTGAGTTAAGCTCTTATTTCGAATCACAATTTCGTTTTTTGATAAACATAAATTGAGTTAAGGTCTTTCTCCAAACTTTAAGTTTTTTTATTTAATCTGGAATAATAATTATTTAATCTGGAATAACTCAACTTGAACTTTTTGACTTTCCTTCGTTCAACAATTCATAAGAGCCTAAGTGTCTTTTTCGATAATATCTTTTGACTACGAGAATAAACAACTATTTTTTGTTAACAATTAAGTAAAGAAATTCGTTTCCTTGGAATCTGTAGCAAAGTTTTCCAAAAAACACCTTCTCCTGATTTTCAGTGAAGATTCAAAACTTTAAACTCCTGTACTGAAAATATTGAAAAACAGACTTAGGCTGTTATGGGTTGTGACCACAGATATGTACATAAAACTTTGATTTCGATAAAACTTGTACGACTAAACGAAATGTAATGTCATTTAAATGACCACCTCTTAATAGGTTGCAGCAGTGGATCCTTTTGAGGTAGTTTTCGACCACTTCTTTGCACATTTCGGGCGGTATCTCGGCGATAATGTGACGAATGTTGGTTTTTAAATGCTCCAATGTTTGAGGATTATCTGCATAAGCACGATATGTGACATAGCCTCTCAAAAAAAAAAAAAAAAAAAAAGAGTCTGACGACGCCAAATCGCATGATCTTGGTGGTTTATTGACGTCGCCAAACTGTGAAATTACACTTACTAGAAACTTCTCATGTAATAGAGCCAAAATCGTTCGTGTTGTGTGAGACTCATGGTACCGTCTTGTTGAAACCGAATATCGTCCAGTTCATAATCTTCAATTGCAGGCTAAAAAAAAGTCGGTTATCATACGACCATAGCTCTGTTGTGTATCTTTAAGCGGGTTTATGACGCGTATCATCTCTGAGGTGATACCCACTTGCGTATTTTGATAAAAGCGCGGGCTCGCGCACTTGATTCAGCACTCAAGAGTATTTATGATAGTTTACCTGGAAAGGACAGAAAGAAATTCATTGCCCCTCAGAAAAAAAAAATTTACAAAACTTTGAAGTGTTTTCTTCTACTGATAGACTGCCTACACTACCTGGTGTGTCGCCTTTATTTATATCAAAACCTTAACCTACCCCAAATTTGGCTATACCATTTGTGACCGACAAACCAAAGGCAATTCTTGCTGATCAAGCGGAATCTCAATTGGCAAGAATTTGGTTTGTTTGTGCAATCACAGTTTAATCACCAAGACTTGCTTTCATTAACACTAAGCAAAAAAAAATCTAGGTGAATGAAAAATTGAACTCACAATTCCACGTTAATCAGCACAAGCACAACTGAAACAACCAGCCTGTGTTGCAGTTATTGTGAATTGTCAACGAACACCAATGGTGTCACCCATATTTATTATTACATGTAAGAGCTCAATGTATGATAAACGAAAAACACGATATACGATGTGGGTTAGAATTATAACTCATAACAGCTGTCCAAATTGACAGTAACCGAGCCTCCAGTATCATTTTCGGAAAAATACAGCCCAATGACATCTTTAGATCATAACGCTCACCAAACAGTCACTTTTTCCGGATGCAATGGCTTTTCTGGGTTCTTCGAGCCCCATATGCGGCAACTTTGCTAGTTGACGTAACCACCGAGTGAGAAATGAGCTTCATCGCAAAAGAAAATTTTTTTCAAAAAATCAGCCCAATCATCACATCTACGGCATTGTGGGTAGCCAGCCGGTCTAATTTGTTGCGTGAGTTGGACTGTATGTGGATGGAAGCATAAATTCAAATGCAAAATATGCCATAAGTCGTAAGTTAAGCCCAATTGTTGAGAATGCCGTGGAATTGAGAAATTCGGATTATTCGCCACATTTTCACTCACAGAGGCGATATTTTCGGCAGTGTCTACATTGCGATGATGCACAAGCCCGTCCTCGTCTGTAACGCTTCCAGTCTCTATAAACTTCTTTACGATCTTGCCAATTCCTTGCACAGTAGGTCGATAATGACGACCATAAGCACCCCGTAATGCGCGAAAAGTGTCCATGTTTAAAGCACTACTTCCGTAAATTTTTTTGACTAAGTAATTAGGTTAGTTTTAACTGTTTTTACGAGTTTTTTGGTTGTTAAACGATCCATACTCGTAAATGGCAAACTTTTCACTAAATAAATAACACTTCAGATGACAGGTATTTAACAGCCGACAGGTTTACTAGACTCGCTCTCTCTCTCTGTCTCCCTTTGTCTTTGTCCCTCTCTCTTTCTGTCTCTCTTTGTCTCTGTCTCTCTTCTCTCTTCTCCGGCATCCTCACAAATAAAACATTGCTGGTATGTAAATGAAATTTGGAATTTTATTTTCTATTATCAGCAAAATTTTAACACAACAGTCATGTAATATTGAAATTGAAATTTCACATTTTCAAATTCTTCATCACATTCTTAATTAAAATATCGTGTTTCCATTTTAACCAAAATTCAAAACATTCTCGTGGTGATAGCTTTTGCTGCCTACTGCAAGAATAACCTTAATTACCTCTGGCAGCTGGCACTGGGTATGAATACAGTATCAATACAGTATCGTTTGATTCATTTAATTTTATATACCAACATTAGTATGCGTATATATTCATTCAATATTGACTTACATTCAATACTAATTTAAATGTCAAACTCAACAAGCTGAATTTTAAAAATTCTCAGAATTAATATTCGTTACATATACGTGGGCTTTGAGAGAAAGGAAATAGAAACCGCCTTCGCAAATATAGAAGCAAATTTAGCAAACAAGGTAAAAAAAATACTTACAAGCCCAGCCATAAATATGCCAAAAGTCTTTTAACACAAAACACGTGCGTTAGGGTAATACAAAGTAACTAGTCCAGGCTAACAGAAAAGGTAAATAAAATTGTGTTATGGATTTAAAAAAATATTGAACTTTGACTATAGAGTCCTTTATACGGAAGAGAATACATATAAGGAGTGGTAAAAATAAATCTATTAGTTTTCCTGACACTGACGGCATATTTAGAATAATAACATTTATGCAAATATGCACCTTTCTGTTTGATAACTTTTCGCCATTTTGAATGTAATTCCATTATGCCTCTCTCATATGAAAACCCTCTTTCATATTAGCAAAAAACTGGTACAGTAAATTTTTACTAGTCGAATTTTTCACAGTCAATACACACAGTCGATATTTACTAGGGGAATTTTTCACCAGCAAAATCATTCGCCATAGACAAGAACAAGTGATAATCACTTGGTGTCAGGTCCAAACTACAAGATGGATGAATAGGAAAAAAGATGCCGGAAATTCAGGCGAGTCGCTATCGATGGGTGTGGCTCTGTATTGAGGTGATAGGAAAGAATTTCAAAACTGTTCGCTTCTAGGAAATTGCTTCCTTCACATGGTCCAATTGTTGACAGTACATGTCCGAATTCAGAGTTCAGCCATATTGGAGAGAGTAGCTCATTGTAGACGATTCCCTGCAAATTCCATCAAATACACAACAAAACATTTCTGATGCTGGCTTAGCCACCGTTTGTGCCAGCTCCTTGACATTTTCATAAGTAAGCCACTTTTGAATGAATTTCAACACTAAAAGTAATCTTATAGAGAGATTTCAGTCCCCATTCGCTTCAGAAATTTATGTGGAATGCGCCAGATAGGGAATTGTTTGTTATTCGCTCGAATTTTCTCAAGTTTTACGGAGAATTCTAAATCAATACAATGTGCAGCAATCTATGCTATTACAAACTACTAGATTCAAATTGCAAAGGAAAAATTTAATTTTGCAAAAATCGGACAACTTGCATAGGATGGAGGGGCCATTGCCCTTCATTTTCTATGACCCTACAAAAAAAAAAGAGCTGAATCAGTACCAAATCTTGCACAATTTAATGCAACTAATCTGAGTTAAATCAGTTAGTGGTTAAATCAGAAGGGAAGAATTCTGTCAAACATTATTAAACAATATAATGGACAACAATGAACGGATGAGGCTTTATAGGGAAAAAATTGATTTCAGAAAATCGCCTTAATTTGTAGGTACCAGAGGAGTTTGATCGATATACAAAAACTACAAAAGATATACACAATATTAATAATAATATCATTGAAATCGCTGGCTTGTATTTCTTAATAGTTTAGTATCTAGTTTTAGTGGCCGCAAAAATATTTTTTTACAAATTTCACTAAATTCTACATTTTTCAATTTTATATCTCAAAAATACTGGAGCTAAAGCTAAAGCAAATTAATAACTTTCTTCGAATACGACTTATCAAAAATTGTTCTGCGGCATCAACAATGCTGGTATTTCCCCTTGTTATTTTTACAGCACAGTTGTAGAATTGAATTTGTATATTTTACTCATTGCCATTATTGTATCAATACTGACCATTCAGCTCGAATTTATTCGCTATCTATTACAAATACTGTCGGCAATTCACCTAACGGCTACGAAAAATTTCCAAATAATAATTTTACGACTCAAAATAAAAAAAGTGAGAATCAGTCTGGAGCAATGAACATAAGCACTACAAATTGAAATTATTATTATTGATTCAAATTGTTGTGAATGTGAAAGTCTTCTTCTTAGGTGGCGGCTGGAATAGACATCCTTATCTATTACACACCCCCCTTAGAAAATAATTCCAAGCGCTTCGAACTTCTGCGCTTCTCCTCTAATTCGTCACACCAAGCTTCGATAGTATTTCAAAAGCTAGGTCCTTTCAACGGAGCTCTAGTTGCCCTTTTCTGTGCTGTCAATCGAGTTCGTTGTCGAACATTTTCCGTGCCGGAGTATTTGGGTCCATCCGCACAACATGACCCAGCCAACGCAATCGCTGTATATTAATGCGCTTGACCGCCTCAATGTCGGCATATAACTCACACAGTTTATTGTTCATGCGACGCCGTTAACGATGATGGGACCATGTATTTCCCGGAGTATTTTCCTCTCGAAAACTGTCAGTGATACTTCTGATACTTCCACTTGCGTCACAACCCAGGATTCTGCGTCACATAACAAGACAGGTAGAACCAACGTTTGGTACAGTAGAATTTTTTGTTTCTTGAGAGAGCGCTTTAATATTGAATCGCTTGCTTAGCCCATAGTAACACCCGTTAGCAAGCAATACTCTCCTCTTTATCTCCATGCTGACATCATTCGTTTTGTTTACAGCGGAACCGAGGTAGATGAATTCTTCCACCACTTCAAAATTATAGTTGTCAAGGTTCACACAGCGTCCCAACCGAGTAGGCTCTTTGTACGTTAAAACGAATAACTTTGTTTTGTCCTCCTTCACCACCAGACCCATTTTCGCTGCTTCCTTCTCGATGCTTGAGGAGACTGCAGTAATATCTCGCAGTTTTCTGCCAAAAATTTCTATGTCACTTGCATATGCAAGTAGCATATGGCTTTTATTAAAGATGATACCAGACGTGTTAACTGCAGCTTTCTTCATAATCATCTGCAATGTAATGTAATGCCAGTAGTTTGAAAAAACTAGTTTTGTGAAAAGTGGTTACGATTTAGTAGCGATTCGCAGGTAGAAATTCTATTCTATTATATTATTGCGTTAACTCGTGTGGCATCCATACACTCAGTTTCCTTTACATACAGTCTTGATCAAATGGTTCTAAATGGTTTCTGTGCAATATTTAGGTTATAGGAAATCAAAACAGTGTTTATATGATGATCGCGGCTGATGATTTCCATTATTTTGTTGACATTTAATGCAATTTGCATTCCAGAACGTGTTGCATTTTTGACATTGATAAAGCTGGAATCAGTAAAACTGAAATTGCGACTAACTGGCAGTTACAGTATCAGGACCATAAACACTATGTGCATTCTCAGTCGCCTTGCCTGAGCTTTCGCCTTAATCGAAGAAAAACTATAAAATGTGACGTATTCTCGTTTTGCTGGTGTTCATTTTTGAAAAACAATATCAAGTTAAGCAATCAAAACACTGTCTGAGTATTTGTCTAACTACGAAGTCTTATCTTTCCGATGCCGACCGGCGGAACCAATATCGACACGTTGTTTCACTTAAAGCAGCATCTTTGTAAACCTTTTGAAGCTCTCGATGAGCTTTAGCCCCCGTTTTCTTCGATTTAAAGAAGAAAATCAATACTTCCCGCATATGACGATTATTTGGCACAAAATCAGACATATTCACACAAGCAAAAGAAGAAAATCACTATTGTATCGAGGCGGTTTGTTTACCATATGACTAAGCTTGGCTCATGACGTTTAGGTTAAGATAGAATTAACTAGCACTTGTAACTGGCGTCATCTATTGGCAAACAATGAGAATTTAGGTGTTTAAATCCCGGAGTTTTTATACTGTCAAATGAGGGAATAAAGGAATGAAGTCTTTTAAGTATCGAAATAATCTTTTGGCTAAATGTGTTTCAAATGTACTGTGTGTGATTTTTTAAATCGAATGAGCAATAATGTTTGATTCACCACCCTTTAGAAGATCAAGTGTAGAAAATGTCGCCAGAATAATGAAAATCGGCAAGTCCGATCGTCATGTAAGCACTGTTTCGATTGCCCAGAAGCTAAATAGTGCGCATAGAACTACTCGATTAAGGCTGAATACAAAAATAAATTCGATGTATTGGCGCCACACGAGAAAACCCAAAAAAACCGGCTGATCGCTCACCTAATATATTTTTTTTAAATAATAATTTAGTGGCTTACCACGCCCCATTTGATATCCTGGAAATTTTTGCATTAGCGTAAAAGACGTTGGGTGAAGGTACATATACGAGTAAGTCAATCCACTTGGCAAAAATATCTCTATCATTTTCTATTTTTCTAAAATTAAAATATATCTGATTAACGTAATCGGAATTTTTTTTTGTAAATATGTCTGAAATGGTCACAGTTTTCCTCTGTTTCTTAATTTCTGCCACAATTAAACCGAACAAATATATATAAAATTTTATAGCACTGAAATAATATCGTAAAATTTTAATTCAAAATGTATTCAGTGCCCTAAAATATATGTAGTGAAATAGTAAACTAAACTGCCATATTTTGTGGCCGTACAAATAGCTATTCTGCTGTTCTCACTAATAAAATGTCAATTCAAATTCCTGGTGTATAAATGTAATATTGGATTTTGTATTCACTATCATCAAGTTTATAATGCAAATGTTATGTAATACTGAAAATTTTATATTTCTACATTCTTCTCCACATTTGTAATTAAACTGTCGTGTTGCCAGTTCAACCAATTGTTGTGGTGGTTTTTTTGACGCTCATTGTAAATGCAACCTTAATTACATTTAATGACTAGAACTGGATATGAACAATCAACACAGTATCGTATCGGATAAAATTACAATTGAAATGTAATGTCATGACTTTAGTTGTTCTTTCTATTGGAAATTCATTACTGACTCACATGCACTACAAATTTAAATATCTCAACTTAACAAGTTGAAATGTGAAGATTCTTTGAACTAATATTCATTATTTACAATTAGACTTTGTTTTAAGGGAGACAACATTTATAAATATTCAAGCAAACTTAGCAAACACAGAATTTACCCCTTCTGCTTTATTTAAAAGCAAAAGCCAAAAAGCTCTTTTCATACAAAAGGATCACGCCAGAAATAGATGGAACATAGAAAAACTACAGAGATATTTGTGCAACATTGAAAATATTTAGCAAGTATGGCTTTGGATATTTCAGACACAATCGTATTCTCTTTACACTCTCATGCACATGGAGCTGAATATGTAACACCTGATGCAGCTCATAGAAGCCAACGTATCACAACATAGGTAAGATAAGGCCAAATCCGTTTCAAGGATTTTCTTTTGGAGGATATAACTGGTGGGCGGACGGCTGTTGGAAACAATATTTTAGAAAAAAATCTGGCAAAACAAACGAAAACCTATGCATAAAAAGTAAATTTTTTTCTAGCATTTGCCTTGAGAGCGTACTGATAGCCATGTTCTCCAGAGTACTTTAGATATTGTAATTCGGATCTCGAAATTTTTATATTTTCAAGCGAGGAAATGAAGATATAGGAGGTGTGTTAAAAAAAAGTGAATTTTCAAATTTTACGGGGGACGTACATTTGACTTTCAATTATTATTTTGTTTTTATGTTGGTACACTCGTCTCAAAAATACGAGTATATTGACGTTTTTATCCATATAGCATGTTTAGTTTGCTTATGAGAGGCATAAACGAAACAAGTGTTTTGCGTGTTCAGCGATTTTCTGCTTTCGAAAAAAAAATGGATCAGAGAAGTTGCGTCAAATTTTGTGTAAAAAAATGGGAATTAAGTGCTCAAAAACATTTGAAATATTAAGAGTGGTATACGGTGAGAGTACTCTGTCTAGGTCAAAAAAGTACAGGGTGGCCCAAAATGACCGAAGTGGTGTGAATTGCTTATAACTTTTTATTTAAAACATATTTTTTTAATTTTTTTTTTTTAAATACAGTAAATTTATGGGGAATATTTTTAGACTAGTTATTAAAAATGATATCCCGCAAGTGGTGGCCATTTTCTGCTTAGCACAAATGTGCTCTTTCCAACACATTTTCCATGACCTTTTGCAAAATTTCTGGTGTTATGTTGTTAATTTCGTCTCGAATATTGGATTTTAATTCGCCAATAGTCCTGGGCTTATTAACATAAACTTTTCCTTTTAAATAACCCCAAAGGAAAAAGTCTGGAGTGGTTAAATCCGGGGAACGCGGAGGCCAATTAAAATTGCTTGTACGCGAAATTATTCTTCGATCTGGACGCCCCAGCACATCAACAACCGATGAAAATGGTAAGAAAGTGAAGAAAGTTGTTATGGAGAACCGTCAAATCACAATTAGAGAAGTTGCTGAGGATATCGCCAAATCGGTTGGCTCATGCCATACAAACTTTTCGGAAATTTTGGCCATGAAGCGTGTGGCAGCGAAGTTCGTTCCAAAATTGTTAAATTTTTTACCAAAAACAACGTCGCATGAACATCGTTCAGAAATTGTCCCTGAACGAAATTGTTGAATGACGTCAACGAAGATCCAAATTTGCTTAAAAGGCTCATAACTGGTGACGAGTCATGAGTATATGGTTGTGACATCAAAACCAAAGCCCAATCATCCCAATGGAAAAAAGCACGCCAAGTTCCATCAAATATCAAGGTTTTGCTTACAGTTTTCTTTGATTACCATGGCGTAGTGCATCAGGAGTTCTTACCACAAGGTCGTATGGTAAATAAGGAGAATTATCTTGAAGCTATGCGCCGTTTGTGTGAAGCAATACGAAAAAAACAACCGGAGTTGTGGGGAAAAATTCATGGTTTTTGCATCATGATAATGCACCTGCTCACTCATCTTTCCTTGTGAGAGATTATTTGGCCAAAAACAATACCGTTATCATGCCTCAGCCACCGTATTCATCAAATTTGGCCCCCTGCGGCTGTTCCCAAGATTGAAGAGACCTATGAAAGGACGGAATTTTGCGACGTCTGAAGAGATAAAAACCGAGTCGTTGAGAGAACTCAAAGACATACCAAAAAGTGCATATCAGAACTGCTTCGAGGATTGGAAAAAACTCTGGCACAAGTGTATTAAATCTGAGGGGGACTACTTTGAAGGAGATAAAATAGAAATTGATGAATAAATAAATATTTTTTAAGAAAAATGAAAGTTCACCTTTTTTTCGAACACACCTCGTATATCATTTGATATGAAAAAAGTATAACAACCACAATGAAGTCTTTAAAGTATCAAGAATCTTTTGACTAAATATGTTTTAAATGTACGGTGGTACTTTTTTAATCGAATGCCCAATAATATTTGATTCACCATCCTCCAGAAGATCAAGTGTCGAAAATGTCGATAGAATAATGAAAATCGGCAAGTCCGACCGTCATGTAAGTACTGTTTCATAGAACCACTAAAATAAGGCTGGATAGAAAAATAAGTTCGATGTGTTGACGCCACCCGAGCGAATGCAAAAAAAAAACCCCCATTGATCGAATTCCTATCTGAGAAGCGCCGCTGAATCGCAACAAAATCGACCCATTTCTAAAGAGGGCAGTGACTGGTGATAAAAGTTGATTACATCGTGGTCGAATAACAGAGAGCCGACGAAAATGATAGCCAACATGGAATTGACGGTCAAGAAACTTTTGTCGTGTTTTCGATGGGATTGTCAGGGAATCATCTGCTATGAAGTGGTTCGTTACTATCAACAATTGAACTGTCTGAAGGAAGCAATCGGACAGAATCAGTCAGATGTAATAAATAGAAGAGGAATTGTGTTCCATCAGGGCAACTCCAGGCCTACAATGTCAGGCAAATATAATTGATTTTTTTACTACTTACACTGCATTTCACTTGATGAGCACAGTCGGTCCCTTTTCCACTTCTTATTTGCTTATCTATCAATATACCTATACTTATAACTTTGTTGAACTTGTTGTTGTTGTTTTTTTTTTCATATTTACTCCACCTCATATTTACTATACGAGAGACAAAATTGGGGCACTAAAAGTATGCCGTCAATATTTTCTTTTGCTATTTTCATTTGATTTTGCTAAAAAAGCCACCGTATTTTTTGTATCACATAAGCGAAGAAAAATAACATTTTTTAAATTTTTTTCCAAAAAATATTGATTTTGGTTACCCCAACAAGGGGCCCGCGATAAAGCCTTAACAAACAATGAACAAATCAATATCAAAAGTTATATGGCAATTTTGGCTTCTCTGTGATCGAAATATCAAAAAAAAAAAAAAAAAAAAAATCGCAAAAACTAGAAAAGTTATATCTAATTTTGTTCAGAGTGGGTCAGACCAAGGGAAAAACGTAAAAGATCGTGTAAATAGTACGCTCTCTTAAGCAGATAAGCGGGATATTTTGCGGGAAGCTTCGAATTTTTATGACTCCGTGGACAAGATTAAGGCTAAAGTAGGTGTTCATGCAAGCAAAACAACTGTATGGCGTGTTGTTTTGGGATTGCAACACCTCAAACGACTGAAATTAAAAAAAAACATCACTAAACTCGGCTCGTAAAGAAGTGTGTTTGACATTTCGCAGCGCTAACCTAAGCAACCGATTCAATGATAAAGCCCTCTCTCTAGACAAACAAAAATCCGACTGTACCAGGCGTTGGTTCTACCTGTCTTGTTATATGGCACAGAATCCTGGGTTATGACGCAAACGGATGGATCGGTGCTGACAGTTTTCGAAAGGAAAATACCACGGAAAATATATGGACCCATCATCGTTAACGGAAAGTATAGGCGTCGCATGAACAATGAGCTGTATGAGCTATATGCCGACATCGACGTGGTTAAACGCATTAATATACAGCGATTGCGTTCGCAGGGTCATGTTTTGCGGATGGGCCCAAATGCCCCGGCACGGAAATTTTTTGACAACGAACTCGATGGACGGTGCAGAAGAGGGCGACCAAAACTCCGTTGGTGTTACGAATTGGAGGAGCAGCGCAGAAGATCGAAGCGCTTGCAATTACTTTCTATAGGCGGCGTATAATAGATAAGTATGTCTATACCAGTCGCCACCTAAGAAGAAGAAGATATTAGGTATGAGAGTAAGATGTTTTTGCCATCTGAATTTCCTTACGATGAAAAGGTATATCGTCCGTGACGCAATGGCTCGCAAAGCATAGTGGGCAGTACTATTTGCTGTCTCTGCGAAAACGAACTGTAGAAGTGTCTGATTACTGCTCCAAGTATATCAGTATGTTTTATTAAAATTCTATATCTTGCCCGGAGTGATGGTTGCGCATACCTTCCAGTTAATCATAATATATCACTTCGTTCTTTATGTCTTCACCTTTTACAAATCAATGTGATATAACAACATTTCTTGTTAATTTGTTTTGTGACTATTTGGTCACTTAAAGGGTTAAACCGCGAGTCAAGATGAATAAGCCTTGTGCCAACTACCAATTCGCACACACAATTTCATGCTATTCTGCATAGCAGTTATAGGGATTGTCTGTCTGTAATGTGAATTTTTGTCTCGTCCACCGCATTTCGCATAACAGTTGCTTCTTATCAGCTTTTGGATGCTTTCTTTGTCAGTATCCTTTAGGCGACGATGCGCAGATGTTTGGCAGTCAGCTTAACACGACACCTAAAAATATATAAAAAGCCTAAAATTATTATTTTTTTCCCCATCCCATTTAAAACAAGACCATTCAAATCTTCGAAATGTTGAAGAATGTAAATGATTTGTAACAAATTTACAAATTTTCATTGCAATTTCCTGAACTGTACAAAGAATTATATTACACAATCAGTATCGATGAAAAAAGAAAAAAAAAAATACAGCAAACCATAAAGAACAAACGTAGTTTTTCTCATTCTCCGTCAGTTTTCTCATATAATAAACAACCGTATTTCTGCAGTTTATAGCAAAAAGTTTACATTCTTGATTTGGCAACAACCTCTTAGCCGGCAGTGAAAAGAAACCCCTGTAGAAAGAAATAAACAACCAGGTTCTGCTGAATATGCAGTAGAGCTGTGAGAATGTCTGTGGCAGCAATTGCTGCATTGTTAGACGACGCCACCCACCAATGAAGCTGGGGAATGCGGTTGCAATGAACAGCACAAAAAACCTCTTAATAATACAATGTTGGCTATTTACTGGGGTTTCTACGTAGTGTCTATATGTAAACAGAGTGGCGCACCAATTGTGCTACAATAAGAAATTCAAATAACTTTTCTTTTTTGCTGAAGTTGAAGCCAACCGAAAAATAAAATTTGTTTATGAAAAAACTGACCAAATGAAAGAACTTGCTGGAAATGGTTCAAAAGGTTTTGTACAGACGACTTCTCCGTAGCGGACGCTCCCACATCAGGACTACCAAAAGAAATCGTTGCCGAGGAGATGAGAGATTTAATTATTGTTAAACCTCGTATAACAGTCAGGAAAATAGCTGAAATAATCAAAAAGTCAGTCTGAACCATTCACGGGGTCATAAAAGAGTTCGGATTTGTGAGTAACCTCGATATGTGGCCATCTCACTTTCTCACCGAGGCCAACCCGCTGAATCGCCTTGACGTCTGCGATAACCTAAGGATAATAAATAACAAGACACCATTTCTGAAGAACTTCATCACAGGGGATGAAAAAAGAATAGTCTACAATAATGTAACGCGGAAAAGATCATGTGGGAAACCAAATGAACCCCCTCAATCTACCTCTAAAGCGGGCTTTCACCCCAGAAAGCCAATGCTGTCGATTTGGTGGAATATTAAAGGAGTGGTCTTTTTTAAGCTTCTCCCAACAAATCAAACGATTAATGCGGTCTACTATATCGCACAATTAGATAAATTGAAGGCGGCATTGGAAGAAAAATGACCGAGACTCATCAGTCGGGAAGACGTCATCTTCCATCATGGCAACGCCCTCTCTCACACTGCCTTGCGGACCCGTCAGAAACTGTCAGAGCTTGGTTTGGAAATTTTACCTCACCCACCGTACTCCCCAAACCTCACCCCGTCTGACTATCACCTATTTCGCAGGCTGAGCAGCCACTTAAAGGATTTGAATTTCACGTTGAGGAAGTGAAAAATCGAATTTAACGCTTCTTTCAGAAAAATCACGCATGTTTTATGATAGAGGAATTAGAAAGCTCCCAGAGAGGTGGGAAGAAGTTATTAAAAAACGGAGAGATTATATACAGGGTCGGACGGACCCATGTTTTTAAAAAAAAAAATCAAAGAAAAAAATAAAAA
>JAHXMU010000036.1:1919085-1931295 GCA_019455685.1 Philornis downsi
ATAACTATATAACTATATAACTATATAATTATATAACTATATAACTATATAATTATATAACTGTATAACTATGCAACTACATAGCTATATAACGATGTAAATATATAACTACATAACTATGTTACTATATAACTACATGACTATATATGTATAATTATATCACTATATAACTGCATAACTACATAACTACCTATATATAAATATGTAACCATACAACTATAGAACTATAGACCTATAGAACTATATATCTATATAACTATATAACTATATAAATTGAAATATCTCGTTGTTAAAACAGAACTAGTTTCTGCCAAAGCGCCCTCTTAATGTCATTACCTACAACTATACCATTTTTTATTGGAAGTACCAAAAAACGCGTATCTAATCAGTCGATTTTTTCAAAATACCTTCTAGCATTGCAAACAATTGCAATGAACAAAAATTTAAGGTACTCTAACCTGTACATATGGAGTTATATGTGGAAAAACTTAATTTACGAAATTCGTTCAATTTATATGGCAGGTACCAGAAGAGGTGGGGTCGATATAGCCCATTTACAATCCTCGGCTACGACCTATGAAAATATTAAGCTATGCCAAGTTTCACGAAGTTTAATAAATATTTACGACAATTATCCTGTTTACCAGCCAGCTATTACAGGCATCGTTTCATCGACTTAAAATGTCATGAAACATATTTGGTCAAAAGATATTTCGTATCTTAACACTCGCCTTCTTGACATTCAATTTTTGGTCGTATCAAATGATATCTTCATTTCTTTGTGGAAATATATAAAAATGACATTGGATACGATTCCCAAAGAAATCGCATCACATATGATATCCACTAGGAAAGTTTAAAACAAATTGTTCAAGCAGATTAAAATTCCAAAAGCGTTTTTTTATACTAATATCGAAGGGTCTCATTAGCTAACGCGTTTAATGTTACATACAGATAAGTGTTTGAATAACAACGATTTGCAAATAGCCAGGACTGGGGTTGTCCCTTTGATCCTTTCACATAGATAACTGATTGCTCATTGGCACCAAATGGAAGTATGAGAAATTAATTATTCACCAACTTAATAAAATCATTTAGTTTTATGAGCATACCGGACTATCCACAGTAGATACTATAAAAATGAAACGATAGCTGTTACGAGTCAGCATTAAGTGAAAAATGTGTGTGCGCAAAATTATCTACAACTTTATTTCATCCATAATCTGATTTCGTCAGTCAAGGTTTTATAATGAAATCAACCCAATCCATATCATACACAAAGACATTTAATAAGTGAAAGAATATGGGAGGTTGTATAAGTTTATTTCGTTATCAATGGCATTGGTTGAGTGCTCCGGTATAACGAAATTGTCATTAATCGCAGCTACTGCTTTTTTGTTATTAGTTCTATTATTTAATTCCGTCTGCTTGTTCCCCACTAGATTCAATTTATTTTAAGAGAAACAATATACACATGACATTCAACTTCTTCTATTTTCATTTTGTTTTTTTTCAATTTCAGGTAAAAAACTGTCATCTGCACCATCTCCTACAAACAATGCGCAATCAAGTGAACTCATTTCTAAAAGGAGGATGTGAACAAAATGCTAAAAAAAACAGTCACGTATGAACAACACAACGAATAGTATATCCAATAAATAAATACTTATGATTTATCTAATTAATATTCAGTGCAATACGTTGATAAAAGAAATTTATGCTCACAGGATATTTGAAAATATATTAATATTTCTTGAGCGTTATTCGTAGGTTAAGAAGATTTCGTAAAAGCTGTCCAAATTTGATCGTAAAAATTCATGGCGTAACGCAATGATATTACGCATATTTGTTGCAAAAAGGTATCTGCAATAGGTTTACTTCAAAAGTATATTAATCACGATGTTTTTTCGTTTATTTATTAGTTTATTTCAATCAACATTTGCATAAAATTTCACGGACACGGAGCTCCAATAAAAAGTTATCGGTGCGCAACTAAGTTCCTGCGATAGCTGTAAGTTCTAGTCGATTCAGCCATAACCTAAACGTCATAAGCCAAACTTAGGCATGAAGCAAACATACCGCCTCAACACAATAGCGATTATTATTTTGACATTCTTTTGGTTGTGTGAATATGTATGATTTTGTGCCAAAGAATCGTCGTAAGCGGGAAGTATTGGTTTCTTCTTTCAATCAAAGAAAAAGGCATCTGAAGCTCATCGAGAGCTTTAAAACGTTTACGGAGACCCTTCTTTAAGTGAAACAACGTGTCCAGATTAGAATTAATTTAATCCAATTGCAATTGATGTGGAAGGTTAGAAGGTTAAAAACAATCATTTACAAAATGAAAATACTTAGTAAAGCCAAACATTAAGAGAAAATTATTATTCATAGAATAATTATCTGCAAAGATGACCATATATAGACATAAATTTTCAGTCTAAGGGAAGCAATTTACTGGAAGATTTGTGCAATAGAAGAGAAATTGTCTTCTTCTTGTCAATAAAGGTCCCCTAGAAGTTCCGGAAACTTGGTTGGGAAGTTCCTACACATCCACTTTATAGTCCGGAGATGGTCCCAACCACTTACCATATATTCCTGCTTACGGCGAGTGAATTCGCCTCAAAATCAACTGTCGCAGTTTCTTGTTTTCCACTAAGAACAAGAGTTTCTAGAGTTTCTAGAGGAATATAATGCAGTTATCGAACAAAACGATTCGTATTTGACCTGAATAAGATGTAGTTCTAGTTAAGCGAAGTAAAGCTTCCAATGCTGTTTAAGGTGAAACAACGTGTCAAAATTGGTTCCATCGCTTTAAAGACGGTGATTTTGATGCTGACGAAGGAAGACGAAAAACCTTCGATGACAATGAAATGACGGCATTGCTTGATGGGGATCCGTATCAAACGTAGGTAGAGCTTACTTCAGTACTAGGAGTTACCCGCCAAGCCATATCCAAGCGATTGCATGCTTTGGGAATAATTTAAAAGCAAGAAAGTTGGGTTCCTTATGAGTTGAAGCCAAGGGACGTTGAGAGTGTATTTTTCGACTATGAACAAAGTTTCAACGACAAAAGCGGAAGGGTTTCTTCATCGTATTGTAACGGGTGATGAAAAATGGATTGAAGTCATGGGGCTGTCCGGTCTTACTGCTACGTCATCGCCTCGGCCGAATATTCACGTTGCGAAGGTTATGCTCTGTATTCGATGGCACCAGGTCGGTATTATTTATTACGAGCTGTTGAAACCAATCGAAACCATCACTGGGGATCGGTATCGACTTCAGTTAATGCGATTGAGCTAAGCTCTGCGCGAGAAACGCCCACAACACCCGCGGCGGCACGAGAAAGTGATTCTTCAGCATGATAACGCTCGGCCTCACGTGGCCAAGCCCATTGAAACCTACTTAGAAACGCTGTAATGGGTAGTCTTACCCCATTCGCCACAATCTACAGACATTGCGCCGCCCGACTATCATTTGTTCCGTTCGATAACATACGATCTGACTGACCAACAGTTCCACTCATATGACGACATCAAGCAATGGTGGGGTTCGTGGATAGCCTCAAATTATGAACAGTTTTACAGTGACGGAAGTAGCTAGCGATGGCCAATACTTTCAATGAATCATTTGTAAACATGTTTTCATAATAAAATTGGAGATTTATAAAAAAAAACAGCCAGAACTTAGTTGCTCACATAATAGAAAACCGTCTTCATAGACATTTTTCTTCTAGAGAAGTGTCGTCAGAGACACTTGTATTATAAAAAAGTGTCGTTATAAGCACTTTTCTTATAGAAAAGTTTTGTCACACACACTTTTCTTATAGAAAAGTGTCGTCATAGACACTTTTCTCATGAAAAAGTGTCTTCGTAGATACTTTTCTTATGGAAAAGTGTCGTCATAGGCACTTTTCTTATGGAAAAGTGTCGTTATAGACACTTTTCTCATGGAAAAGTGTTGTCATAATCATTTTTCTTATGAAAAAGTGTCTTCATAGATACTTTTCTTATGGAAAAGTGTCTTCATAGACGCTTTTTTTTACAGAAAACGATCTTCATGGACACTTTTTTATGGGAAATTGTCTTCATGGGCACTCTTCTTATGAGAAATTGTCTTCATAGATAGTTTTCTTATGGGAAAGTGTATTCATAAGCACTTTTCTTATTGGAAAAGTGTCTTCATAGGCACTTTTCTTATAACAAATTGTCTTCATAGACAATTTTTTTATGCAAAACGGTTTTCATAGACACTTTCCTCATGAAAAAGTGACACTTTTCTTATGAGAAATTGTCTTCGCAGACATTTTTTTATGGGAAACCGTTTTCGTAGACACTTTCCTCATAAAAAAGTGGCACTTTTCTTATGGAAAAGTGTCTTCATAGAAAATTCTTTTATAGAAAACGGTCTTCATAGAAAAGTGTCTTCATAGACATTTTTCTTATGGAAATTTGTCTTCATAGACACTTAGTATGTTGACAAAATATAACGTTAGAAATGACTATTTTGGCAGGAAATTGACAAAATTCTCGACATTCCATCCTATCTGCAATTTCTAATGATTCCGCCGTGGCTGTGGTAATATAAGTTTTTGTAGTTATATTACTTAAATTTGAAAAAATGCAAAGTCTTAACCATCAATGATAGAATTTGCCAATATATTCTACGAATCATATCTTCAAATTCTGACAAAATTGACAAATATCTCGCATTGGGTAAGTTTAGGTCTGAGAATGAAAATGGGCTTCCTGGGCTTCTGGCAACGCCCATGCAAATGGACAAATTTACAGAAATTGTTCTTCTAAATTTCTACTTAAAAATTAAAATTTGTCGAGAAGTCGATATTTTACGTACGTAATGCAAATGTCGGCATATCTGTTTACTCAGTCGCAACCCATGGTGGGCATATGAGCCTCGGCCGAACTTATGACGCCTATTCAAATTTGCCCATGTTCATTTTTTATATTATCGTGGAACCCAATAAAAGCGCTGAGGATTATGTACACTACACTAGAGTTGAAGAAATAACAAACTTGTCTATTATTTTATTTTATTTTTATAGAAGATATGGGTTTTAGTTACACCGATTTTATAGCTGCTGCTCTATGGTCATGGAAAGCAGCCGCCTCGTTTATATGTTACCTTTGAAAACACGACTACATAACAGCTTTTATGTCATCAGTTTGCGTGTCATCCCGTACTTTTCGTTTTAGAAAAAATTTTACGCTATTACCTTTTTTGGGGAATCTGTTAAAATCTGTTAAAACATTCAAAAAGCTGCAAAAAGTAAAGACACGCAAATCGTCATTAGCAGTCCTTCTGGCAGTACGTTGCGTATGGAGCAAAGTATATGATATCCTTTACAACAAAACTATGGTATTTACCATAATATGCTTCCGCATAGAGTTTTGTTTGTGCATCATTATTCAATCTGCGGTTAGCAGCTATATAGCTCATAGCCACAACTTATACCACAACAACATTCATTATTTACCGATTACCATAACAAAGTCATTTCTTCGTAGTGATACAGGCTAAGTCCCTGTGATGGATTGCCCAGCAGCAGGTAATAGCTAATTTACTTCAAGGTTTGCACGATAAATTCCTTTCCTGATAAGAAAAGTGCAAATGGCCAAAGAATTGTTCCTGTGGAAATCTTAAGTAATAAACTGAAAACAGGAGTAAAATGTATTTACAGAACTAAGGCTTTCAAGAGCGGCATTAGAAGGAGCATAATAATATTCAAAAATTTCGGAAAAAGTATATCAAAACCAGCTTCAAAATTAAGGATATAACATATCAATTAACATGGTGAATGTGGTTAAACCATTACACATTACATTACTATATGGAAGTAATGAATCCATATAGTTGGAAGCATAAATGTACTAAGTATGTACCGATCGAATTCTGGAAAAATCAAGTGTCTTCTATCTCCCTGGCCGTCCATTTGTTTTGAATTCAAAATACAATTCCAGAATGTGAAAAGATGATAATATGGATATTTCACCAGTTGACTGTATCATTTTTTATTTATTTATATAACAACATTTATCCAACAATAAATTAAATCCAAAAATAGATAACTACGTATGTACAGTTTTTGAGTTTTATCCCAAGATACTGCAGCAACTAAAGTTTTTTATTAGGTGCGCAAGTACGTTATCACTGTTTCCTTCAAAAATGCAACTTTATTATGAAAACATATTTACAAATGATTCATTGAAAGTATTGCCCATCGCTAGCTACTATCTCTTCCCATCTTTCTGGCAAAGCTCGAATTTTGTCACGATAAAACTGCTCAGCTTTAGAGATTATCCCCGAATATAGTCATTCCTTGATGTCGTTATATGAGTGGAACTGCAGGTCATCGAGACCGTGTGCCATCGAACGAAACAAGTAATAATCGGACGGCGCAATATCTGGAGAATATGGCGAATGGGGTAAGACTTCCCATTTCAGCATTTCCAGGTAGATTTTAATGGGCTTGGACACGTGAGGCCGAACGTTGTCATGTTGAAGAATCGCTTTTCCGTGGCTCTCCGCGCAGAGCTCGGCTCGATCGCATTAATTGAAGTCGATGCCGATCCTCAGTGATGATTGCAATAACAGCTCGTAAAAAATAACATCGGCCCGGTCCCACCAAATACAGAGCATAACCTGCGCGGCGTGAATATTCGGCCGAGGCGATGACGTAGAAGCATGACCGGGCAACCCCCATGTCTTTCTTTTCTTTGGATTGCTGTAATGAATCCATTTTTCAGCACCCGTTACAATACGGTGAATAAAATCCTTCCTTTTTTGTTGCTGAAGCAGTTATTCACAAGCGAAAAAACGACTCTCAACGTCCCTTGGCTCCAACTCAAGTTCCTTGATTTTGAATCATTCCCAGCACATCCAATCGCTTAGCAATAGTTTGGCGGGTAACTCCTAATACTGAAGCAAGCTCTACCTGCATTTGATAAGGATCCCTGTCGAACAATGCTGTCAATTCTGTGTCTTCGAATGTTTTTCGTCTTCTTTCGAACGGTCGTCGATTTCAAAATTAACGTCTTTAAAGCGACGGAATCAATCTCTACACATTGTTTCACTTAAAGCAGCATCCCCGTAAACGTTTTGAAGCTGTTGATGAACTTCAACCGTCGTTTTTTTCGGTTGAAAGAAGCAAATCAAAAGAATATGACGTCAAAAGAAAATCGCTATTGTGTCGAGGCGGTATGTTAACCATAAGCCTAAGTTTGGCTCATGACGTTTAGGTTACGGCAGAATCGACTAGCACTTACAGCTGGCGCCATCTATTGGTAAACAGCGGATACTTTAATGCGCGTTTAATGTTATATGTAAGTGAATTATATTAATAAAATTACAATCGATGTGGAAGGTTAAAAGAAACAATTATTTGCAAAAAAGAAACGAATAGTGAAGCCAAACATTAAAAGAAAATTATTGTTCATAGAGTGGATATCTGCGAAGATGACCAGAAGATATCCAGTTTGATAAATTCCCTTTATTACGTTATTAATAAATCGTTACAATCTTTTTTGTTATGCAGAAAGGAGAATAGAGAATGTTATTAAAATAGTTATTATTCAATCTTTTAAAATAATCATTATAAATTTCGTGTTCTGTTTCCTCAGCAATGTTTGCTGAAAACCATTTTTAGGCATTTGTTATGAAGATTTTGTATTTTTCGTAAGCGGCTCTTCGCCGCATTGTGCCGCATTGCGTAGGTGAAGCGAAAGATATTATAGTCCTTATAATACACCTGTAAATAAGATTCTGATTTTTAAGGCTTAGATTCGATAGTCTGTGTGAAAAAGGCATAATGCAATAACGCAGTGCTTTTTCGCAAGATAGTTGAATATGTTTCTGGAAGGTGAGTTTTTTTCTTTACCTAAATTCTCCCCAAAATATTGGACATCACTTGGAGTTTCTTTGGGGGTTACCTTCATAATATATTGGTCTCGTCGGGACTCTTTTCGGAGATTTGTTGAAGGGAAAATTATGCCTCGGATTTTGTCAACGTTGATCTTAGTTTTCCATTTTTTTAAAGTATAAGTCATAAAACGTATTTGAGTAGAAAAAGTAAAGGCCTGCTTCTGCGTATTACATTTTACATTCCGAATACAATGTGGGTAGGCGGGTGTTTCCTAGGATGCTTTGTACCGCTTACCCCTAAAACGCAAAGCCTCTCTACCCGATCCTGTAATTAAGCAGACAAAGGATAATGCTTGCGTACAAAAATAAAGTAGCGTGGCCTTGTGCCAGGCGCTCTAGGAACAGGTAGATTATGTCTTGGGATTCACCTATAATATGACATCAAACTGATCTTGGAATTCGTTTTTCGAAAACGAAGTAAAGGGGAGAGTCATAGTTAAACAAGACACAGCCTAGCAACAGGTGCGGATATAGAGAAGCCGTCGGGAGATATCAGAAGATTTATCTTTTCCGTTATTAATAGTTGTACGGCCAGAAAGATCTGGTTAATAGACTATGATTGGAGCGTAGCATGCTGTGCTGTATTGATATTCTCTCCTCGGACATTGAAAATCTATGCCGTAGATAATGGATTACCAGTTCCATGCGAGGTATGATAAAGCAAAACTGGAGTAGCTTATCTGCGAAACCCAGACCAGAGGGTTCTTCTCTTCTGGTAGCACGGGTGACCAGGGGCCCAAGAAACATTGTTCCATCCTGGTCAACGGTGTTGGACCCCTAGTGGGAGCATCGTGCTGGTTGTGGTTGCCCGAATATGTATTTTCAGTGTTTTTGCGTTGCTTCATGTTGCGTTGGTGAAGGAAGGCATTAGCTTGGAAAACACTGTTCATGTCTATCCGAGGTCTTCCTAGATTACCTCAACTCCTACCCTGGAGGTAGCTCACTTCATACCAAGTGACTACAACGGTACTTTGGCCGAGAGAGGTAGCGGGCTCTGAGGAAGTTTTCCAAGGGACCTACTTCTAATCTCTGGTAGTTCGACTAATCCTTTTGGGATTAGTTTGGGTACCCAAAGGGGCGCTTGCTGTCGCAAGAAGAAAGAAAGAACATATAACCAAGAAAAGAATAATAGAAAACAGCACCTGGGTGATGGCACACCATGGGTAAGGCTACCAAAGCGAGACTCATGTAAAACCTACACATTTCATTTGATTCCGAATACAATATATATTCGGAACATAATATATAAGGTTATCCATTTAGTAGTTTCAAAACCGCCGGTATGGCAAAGCTGTCAGCTGCTAAATACCTATCATCTGAAGTGTTATTTATTTAGTGAAATAACACTAACGATCCATTTACGAATATGGATCGTTTAACAACCGAAGAAATCGTAAACATAGTTAAAACTTCCTACAAAAGTGGTGATTCAAGAGTGGCTTTTCAATCGAACACAATTTTCTTCAGCGATGAAGCTCATTTCTTGCTCGGTGTTTACGTCAACAAGCAAAATTAATGCATATGCGGCGTGGAGAACACAGAAGTGATTGTGGAAAAAGTGACTATTTATGGTCTGGAGATGTCACTGGGGCATATTTTTTTGAAAACTACCTTAAAAGAATCCACTGCTTCAACCAGAGGCAGTCATTTGAATCACATTATACAGGTTGGCGCAATAGAACGTGCATATTGCATCATCTTTTTTTTGCGGGGTAGAAAAGGGGCGAGCGGGGGGCGCCTACATCGTTGGGTTGACGGGCTCATGGAGTTTTAGTCACTATGAATCACTTCGACGGGAAGAGTCGCGCATTTTATGAGAACTCTCGTTCATATATTGCTACTAGGCGACTATATTGCACTGAATATGGACTACGGCGAATTAGTGAAGCTCCGAGTGCTAATTTAATTAAAATATGGGTAAAGCGTTTTGAAGAGACCGGTTCAACATTTAAACCACAAGCAAATGGTCGCCCAAGAACATCTAGGACCGAAGACAATGTTGAGAGAGTTATGGAGTCAGTACGAGGAAATCCACAAATGTCGACTCGCAAAAGATCGTCTGTCTTACAATTATCGCGACGAAGTTTGCAACGAATTTTAACATTGGATCTTAAACTGCATCCATATAAGCTGCAATTAACACAAGAATTGAAAGAGTCCGACTTCATAGCAAGGCTCGCATTTGCTAATGAAATGCTTAATCGATTTTTCAATTTTGACAATATCCTTTACTCTGACGAGGCTCATTTCCTTATGAATGGGTTCGTAAACCGTCAAAAAACCAAAATTAAACACCAGAAACCATTGCATAGTCCTAAAGTGACGGTATGGGCAGCAATCTCTGGCAGAGGAATAATTGGTCCTTTTTTCTTCGAAAATGCACGGGGCCAAAACGTCACGGTTTTGAAAGTTCAAGAATAGTGAATTCCAGAACTTGGTTCCAACAAGATGGAGCTACCTGTCACACATCAAATGACTCCATGGCGGTGGTGAAGCAGATGTTCCCTGGCAGACTGATTTCGAAAAGAAGTGATATCCCATGGCCCCCCACGTAGTCCAGACTTGACGCCTCTTGACTTTTTTTTGTGGGGATACCTCAAACACAAAGTCTACAGTAATAATCCAAGAAACATCGTTCAGCTCAAGGAGAATATCCGTGGTGAAATGGCAGCCATTACACCAGTATTACTGAAGAAAGTTTTCAATAATTTTCGTTTGCGGTTAGAGGAGTGCCGTCGTAGAGAGGGTCACCATTTAGATGATGTTATTTTTAAAAACTAAACTCCATTTATTACTCTACAACGCCTTAGATTTATTTCAACCATACCTTTTGTATTTATTTTTTAATCTATTTTTTAAACATGCACGTTCTATTGCGCCACCCTGTATTTCGTACATAATAATGGCAAGGTCCAAGCATTATAATAATCATTATAAGTTTCATCAAAATCATAGCTTTATGTGTGCTTTATTTAACTTTACTTTTGAAACCGGAAAATGGATAACCCGGTATAAACCGAACATAACACATAGGCCTTTTTGAGTGAAGGTATTATAAACCGATACATGACAAACTAGATTGAAAATATTTCAGTTTTCCATATAAGACAATTGAGTATAAAATCTTAATGTTACATAACCTCCATATTTGCTAATTAATCGGAATAAGGATTTTTAAATTTGGGGAGTTATAGAAACAAATGGCGGAGGTAAGTATTGAGACCTGATATCTCCATCGGTCACATTTCGTCATTGGTGATATAATTCTTTAGTGATATCGCTTCATCATGGCTATATCAGTTTAGTTAATAAAATCATCTGTAATATAGCAAAGCAGAGTAATAATTTGGGTTTGTTTAGCAGCCACCAATAACGACAATTTCGTTCCAAGGATACTCTTTGGATATACATATTTTGTTCGTAATTTACAAATGTATATCAATTCAAGTTTTAACTTATGAAGAAATTATGGTGACTTGCACCCGTTTCTTTGCAGGATTTGTTAATACATTCCCCCACACATTAACAATATAGCAAACTTCGTAGTTAATGAGGTTATTTAAATTACGACTCTCAAGCTGGATAGATTTATTTATATTTGATATAAATTTCACTGTTTTACGATATTTTTTATTTGAAAGCTTACATGAGTTTGTACCTCTCTGATTTCAATCGACAAATGTTTTCGTCTAACTTCTTACGGATATGTACTTAGCTGAAACATGATTTGAGTTGAGCTTTGTTTGTTCTTAAGAAACAAAGTTTGCAAGATACTTGAAGATATTTTTCCTAACTTCTCAATACCCAAAAAGAAAAACACTTCAAGCGATAAACTCATTCCAGACATAGGTATTGGTACGTTACAGCAATAAGTTCAAAAAGCCGCAGCAACAGTTTTTTTTTTTTTTTTGGTAGCTGCCAGCATTGAAGCTTTCGACGCAATACCTATGAATGCATAGTCAACCTTTAAAAGACAAATAATAACTATGTAAGAGAAATAACATGGTCTGGCAAGGCTGTCTGCTGTTAAATACCTGTTATCTGAAGTGTTATTTATTTAGTGCACGGATTGCCTTTTACGAATATGGATCGTTTAGCAACAGAAAAACGCTTAAAAATGGATAAACCTTGCGACAAAACAGGGATTCAAACGTGGACTTTTTTTCGTGCATTACGAGGTGATTATGCCCATCATTATCGACTTACTGTGCAAGGAATTGCCAAGATGATAGGAAAATTTTAAACGACTGAAAGCGATACAGATGTGGTCAGGCC
>JAHXMU010000036.1:1931305-1945374 GCA_019455685.1 Philornis downsi
TCTTTGTAACAATTGAATGGTCATAAAGTAAAAACGGTAGGCAGCTTCCACTATAACGGATGATTAATTTTATTTCCCTAGTAGCACTACACGGCGTATAATTGTTATTATCATATTCATTATGTCAACAATTTACAGACATCCCAGCGGCTCAGAGGTAACGTTACAACACCGCGCATTGTACAGTATCATGTTTTTATGCAAATACTTTTAAAATATTCTTCGCAACAACTGTTTCCTAATCAAATGAACGAAATATTTCATTTGCTAGAAAAAAGATGGAAAAATCATAGAATTCAAAGAAAAAAAAAACGTAATTATAAGCAAATATCTCTATAAACCTTCTCGCTATAAATGTCTCCCGCAGGATGTGAGAAAATAAACTTTTTATTATGAAGTAAAGTGAAAAAAAATATCTCTTTGTATCAATTAATTGGTCATAAAGTAAAATGAGCCAGTCGAATTTTGTACCCAATCATATTTTGGCAGTGGCCGCAAAACCAGCGGTAGGCATCTTTCACTACAACGTATGATTAATGGTATTTTCCAAGTAGCACTACATGGCGTATGATTGTTATTGCCATATTCATTATCTCAACAACTTACTGACATGCCAGCGGCTCAAAGGTAACGTTTCAACACCGCGCATTGTACAACATTATCTTTTAATTATTCTTTCGCACTGGAGTTTCGCATATTTATATTCATTAATCTACCAACATTATGTGAAGAATGTCGGTTTTTTTCTTCAGTTTTACCGTAGAGCATTCCTGCATTTTCCATTTATCTGGCTGATGTTAATTTAAAAGGTTCACTGCATTTCAATGCCTCCAGGTATATGGGGTTAGGGAAAAAACATGATTACTTGTTATGACATCCACAGCAATTTTTTGCTTGCTTCATTTTGTTGTCATTCGTGAATTGTCAAGAATATTACATTACAGAATGAGAAAAAATTACAGTACGGAAAATGAATAAGTAAACTTTTTAATATTGTTATCCTATAAAAACGAGAAACAAAGCAGATAATGGAAAATTATATTTTAACAACATTTAAAAAGTTTTAATTAATCGACTTTCCTCAATTTGATTTATGTCGCTGGGACAGATAAAGTCGTTTTTTTCTGTTGATTGTCAATATTTGTAATTAAATATTTGCCTATGCACAATTTAATTCAGTTTCAAAACTATGCCTTTTGTTTCATAATTTATGATATAATGCGAATTGTTTCATATCTGTCCTAAGCAACTGATTCAATGCTTTTTCAATTATATTGAATAGTAGAATTGATTAAAAGATAAAATCCACTTTTTAGTTTCAATCGAAAACTAGTGAATCTGAAATGGTAAATGTGAGATTAATTTCTAATTGTTTCAAATCAGAAATTTTTAATATTTTCACTGCTATTGAATGGAAAGTCCAGTGGACTACTACAGACACTTCTGCGAATAGAATTATCTGCATTTGTTAAATATACAGCTTACTCTCAAAAAGCGAGCAGAAGTTGTATTTTTCCCACTAAAATTAGACATTGTATAATATCTGTGGTCACAACCCGTAACAGCCTAACTCGAGTTAGGACACAATTGAGTTATTAGCACCATCGAATTCAGCGTATCTAAATTTATTTGCTCTAAATTTTTCATGTTTGTATCTCTTCTAGGAAGGCAATTAATCCTAAAAAACCTAATGGTTTAAGTTATTTTTTCTAAATGACTGTTTTGGCATAACTGCCTAAGTCAATTTAGGATTACATCAAATATAAACTTTATTTTTTCATCATTGCCTAAATCAACTTAAGTCGTTAATTCAAAAAAATAAAGAAACAATTTTATTTTCCTAACTTGAGTTAAGCTCTTATTCCGAATTACAATTTCGTTTTTTGATAAACATAAATTGAGTTAAGGTCTTTCTCCAAACTTAAAGTTTTTTATTTAATCTGGAAAAATAGCCTAACTCAACTTGAACTTTTTGACTTTCTTTCGATCAACAATTCATAAGAGCCTAAGTGTCTTTTTCGATAATATCTTTTGACTGCGAGAATAAACAACTATTTTTTGTTAACAACTAAGTAAAGAAATTCGTTTCCTTGGAATCTGTAGCAAAGTTTTCCAAAAAAAAACACATTCTCCTGATTTTCAGTGAAGATTCAAAACTTTAAACTCCTGTACTGAAAATATTGAAAAACAGACTTAGGCTGTTATGGGTTGTGACCACAGATATATGCCTAAGTATACATTTTTTTGTGTACAGAAAAGTTTTAAAAATGTTTGCCAAATTAATTCTTTAAATTTCAACCACAATTTCTAAATAAGCTTTTGCGGCAAAGAGGTTGTTACATTCATGCTCCACGTTGAAATCAAATTTAAACACTCGTATAAAGAGTTCGTTGTTGTTGCGTTGTGATAATATCAAAACACCCCCATATAATTTCATTTTGTATTTGGAGTTTCCAGGCCAACTTGCTTGGAAACCTTTTGCTACGGCTCATCTCTGTTAACGGATTTGTCTTCAATGAAATTTTTTCGCTATTACACTGCGTAATTAACCGGAGTTGAAAAGCTGAAATACTAACTCAACACAAACGTTGATTAGTGGCTTTTAAAGTGTTCTCAGATTACCGGTATTGATTCGGGTTGAATGTTGAATATTTATTAGCATACAAAGGGTGTCCCAACAAGAACGCAAGATTTGAATGATGCAGCAATTGAATTGTTTCTCTGACTGTATGACATGTGGCTCCGTCTTGTTGAAACCTCATGCCCTCCACATTCATTACTTCAATTCTAGGCACGAAAAAACTGGTTATCATTTCACGATACCGAACATCATTGACTGTTTGTGCTTGACATGGCTCATTTTCATAAGAAAAAGCTCCAATGACTCCCCCAGCCCAAAATCCACACCACACAGTGACACGTTGAGGATGCATTTGCTTCTCGTGAATCACTCGAGGATTTTCCTCACCCCAAATGCGATAATTCTGCCCATTGACGAAGCCATCAAAATGGAAATGGGCCTCGTCACTGAAGATGATTTTATCGGCAAAATCAGCATTTTCAATTAACGAACTCCCTTCGCTGTCCATGGTCAGCTGGCTTCAGTTCCTGAGCCTATTGAACTTTGTATGCATGAAGATGCAAATCTTTCGTCAAAATTCGCTGCATAGTGGATTTGGAGACACCAATTTGCTGAGCTCGGTGTCGAATTGAGGTGGATGGAGTTTGGGCGACATCGCCACGTACAGCTGCGACATTTTCGGTCGATCGACCTGGTCGAAGGCGCGTTGTTGTCTTTGCATCACTAACAGACCCAGTTTTGGCAAATTTATGCATTGATCTCTTTATAGTTGACTCTTTTGGAACATTATTGTGACCCAAATTGTTCGCAATTTGCGAACTGTAGCCGCAAAACTTTCACCATTTTGGTAAAACAATTTCACAATTAGAATCCGTTGTTCATTCGTGTAGTGCTTCATTTTTACTATCCTCGTACCTTCTACTAACAAACAATAACAATTGTTCAAATGTCAAGCAATGACAATCCGAATGGCGCCAAATTTAAATCTTGCGTTCTTGTTGGGACACCCTTGGAAAAAAAAATTGGATATATTTTTGCAATTTGTCATTTATTTTCGGGCGAAATTTTATTTTTACGTTTTGGATCATTTTTCGTTTATTTTTGGACCATAACCTGTTAGGCGAATTTTCGTATTTTTTGAGACTTTTTTCGGTGTTTCATGACGCTAACGCAGTCCTTAAGCAAACTGCGCTTTTAACGCTTTGTTTTCATGAAAGTTCTCAATTTTTAAGCTTTCTTGCACTACCACAAAATGCTGCGTCTATCACCTCTGCTTTTAATTTGATATATAATACAGGGTGTCCGTCGGGAAGGTATACAACTTTATTTTGCCGCCATTTTATTAAACATTAGTCTTGACAGTTCATATTTGGCAGTCGTGAAGTAGAGATGTAGCAAATTTATTGTGGAAAAATATTCGATAAATAAACGTACTTTAATCCTTAAAACATTTTATCAAATTAATCATCAATTACTGTGACGATGAGAAAGTTACGTGAAATTTTTGGAAGAAACAACGTGCCAACAAGACGCACTATTTATCGTGTAGTGAATGATTTCGAAGAAAGAGGTTCTGTAGCTGATAGGGCCAAGCCTGGACCACAACGTACTGCATGATCGGCTGAAAATATTACTGCTGCTCAAGAAAGTGTTCAAAACAATCCATCAACCTTAATTCGACGCCGTGCTCACGAGTTTGGTCTTCAAAGAACAACTTTGGCCACAATTTTGCACAAGGATTTGCATTTGTTTCCATTTAAGATTCATGTGACACAAGAGCTTCTTCCACAAGACCATTTACGCCGCCGTACATATGCCAAAAGGATGTTACAGCTCGCTCATGACAACCCCGAGTTTCATAAAAAAATCATAATCAGAGAATTAAGAATCATATACCTATACAAAGAATTTGAACAATTCAAAATCATAATCATAATCAAAAATCATTTTCATTTGAATGGATATGTGAATAAACGGAGTAGTCGGTTCTAGGCAATGGGAAACTTTCAAATTATTCACCAGTCACCTTTGCATCCATTAAAAGTGACAGTCTGATGTGGAATTTGATCAGGAGGAATCATTGGACCCTATTTCTTTGAAACTGAAAGCGATATCGTGATATGATTGACAACTTTTTAGCGCCACAACTGCATGCTTTGGGCTTGATTAACATGTGGTATTAACAAGACGGTGCCACATCGCATACAGCCAGGATTACAATGGAATTATTGCGAGACCTCTTTCCACAATTAGTTATTTCAAGAAATGGTGATGTTGATTGGCCTCCACTGTCGCCTGATTTGACTGCTCCGAACTTCTTTTTGTAGGGATATCTGAAAATTAAGGTTTATGCAAACAAACCAGAAACGCTTGAGCAACTCAAACAACATATTCGTGCTGCAATGATGATGAAAAATGTACTCAAAAGGCTCGCATTTGTGAGGCTAACAGAGGCGGACATTTATCTGATATTGTATTCCATACATAATTGCCGACATTAAATAAAACATTTATCAATATAAGATCCATTCTCTTTCATTTAATCAAAAATTATAAACAAACTGAGTATACTTTCCCGACGGGCACCCTGTACATGTTGGTATGTCTTTGACAATGGACATGTTTTATTTCATATATCTCATGGAACGATTCACTGTGTGGCTTATAATTATTATTGGAAACTCATTATCTCATTTATGTGTTTCACATCTTTGTCACCGCTTTAATTGTAATATTTCTGCCTCTCGTTAGTTGAAAAAATAATTTATTCTTTTTCTTTTGTTCCTGTTATTTTGAATATAATGAAGCCAAAATTCTATATATATTAATGTAATCACGCAGCTATGTGTCATTATCAGATCTGAAATTAATATTTATTCACTTCCGCGGGGTTTTTTATTATTTCAGTTATTCAGCATGTTAACTGAGCAAATGTCATGCTGTGCCTGAGGTTGTACAGAGTTAAAAAGTATCAATTTCTTTACTTTTTTATATGACAGTTTCATTTCACTTTATTTAATTAGTTTTTTTTTTTCATTAATTTCAATATGTTTGGTCGAATTTTAATGTAAACATAAAACAGGTGCATTCATTTCTATTCGATATATAATATTACGGAAATAATCTACGTTATAAATTGTTCCACATATTGGTCACAATATTAAGTCACAATTGAGCCATATCCTGTTGTATTTATTTATGACATTGAAAGTAATTTGAAAAACACAGATTCTTATTCAACAGTAACTGCATCGTTGAAAATTCGAATACCTATTCCCAAAATTGTTGTGCAACTTTAGTACTCAACAAAAAAAGAGCATCCAAAGAAAGAAAAAGAGCCTCCATATTCGTGATCCGGATAAAATTTGGAGTATCACAGCGATGAATTTAACATGGGTTTGCCATGGGAGATATTCTATTGTTTTTGAGCCCATTTCAGTGGAATTTCGCCAGTGCATTCAGTGCATTTTCCCATAAACCTGTAAGAAACCTACGTCTTTTATTCCAATTTATAAAAGCTGTTTCTTGTTAGCACTTACGTAAGGCGTGCTTAGTTGCTTCTACAAAAAGTGAGCGACTTCACGGAGATTTCAATGTTGTATCTTAGGGTGGCATTAGAACCTCTGAAAAGCACCTAAAACGCATAAATTATTTCAAGAAATATTTTTTTTTTTTTTGGTCTATGAACTTTTGTTATATTCGTCAGCCTTTTTAACCACCAGTAGGTTTAATTCAGCATAGTGGAATCCTTATAAAGTGAATTTTAGTGGGAAACAAATTTAAAGCTTTAAATTTTTGTGATTGAATGTTGTTAAGAAGGGCATGCCAAGAAGTGAAGAATAGGCTTATGTAGCATTTGTAGAAACTATAATATGTATAAAAATCTTATTCTTGGGAAATGACTTGCTGTTGATTCAGCAGGTCGATTATGACGACCATAAAATGGTCGTATCAAACGATGCACATTTGTCACGGAGCATGAATTTTGATAATAAATTTCAACGATTTGCAATCGTTGCTCATTTGCTAGTCTTTCCATGATGAAATGGCAGAGTACGATACTGTATACTTTTCACTTTGACAGATGACGTTTGGAAGCCATTACCAACCAGCGTTGCCAACCTGAAAAACTTAAATCTTAAAAAATCACAGCTGATAGCCCTGCAAGACCGGCAGTTTTGAAACTACCCTAATCAAATTTCAAAACAAGTCAAATGAATCCAGTTAAAAAGAACAAAGGGATGGGATATTTTTAAATCAGCTCATTTGGCTGAACTTTAAGCTTTTTACTTCATTTATATATCATTTTGCTAACAAAATACTAACGATTATTAGAAATTGTTATGATTAGCTATTGCACTATGCATTAGGGTGTATTAAAAATTGAATAAAGTATTGTTTAAATTTATCTTATGCACCTTAAGGCTGCTTTAGTTTGTTGGCGACATACATATGCCCTTTGTAATTTTCAATAAACCACATTGCGACTTGTTTTCATTATAACGTCCACGACATTCATAAACCCATAATTGTACGTGCAGTCGACATTCTATGACATTTAAATTTTCTTCACATACCACATGAACTTTCATGCTTCCAGCAAAAGGACGATATTATGCGTTTTAACTCTTCCTGTTCGATGCGGTCTCATTGTTTGTGCCAACACGAGTGGCACGTTATGAAGGAAATTTTTTGCTTTTAAAATTTAATTGCGTTTAAATAACACGCGCCGATGATCCAATCGTATTCCTTATTATCGTGATTTTTAATTTATTGTTTTTAACTTTAATATATTTCTGGGATGTCCTCACCAAAATCCAGGATCATGTTATATACGATATTAAAATGGCAGCGCAAACGGCACAATTACATTTGTAATTTTTAGTGAAGAATAAAAATTCGCAAGAGGAAAATGGTGCCTAAGAAGAACTTTTTCGTATTATTTATTTTTATGCCCGGCTACTTATGTATTTTGGTTCGTGAAACCTCATAAGGATAATAAAAAGTTACGGCTTCAGAGAAGGTTAAGTATGCAAACTTGCAATGAGAGAATAAACTTAAAAGCTCAATATACCTTGCGGTAGTTTAAGTGTATTGGTAGACAAAAATTTGCCTGTAAAAACAGTTAAATTTAAGGATAACAAGAAATCCATATATTTTCCAACATGTGGCTTCAGTAATATTTATCTCGCGTTGTATAAACGCAGTTGGGTTGGACATGATGGCGTTAGAAAGACAAGATTTCGTACTCAAAACATTACGAAGACAGTTTTTTAAATTGCTTGACTCAGTATTATTTATGCGTCAAAGATGGTTGCGAGCGAAAAAAAAAAGTTTTGCAGTTACTCTGCGGTAAAGACGAAAATGCAAATCAGGCGGTACATTACATTTGGTTCATTCCACAGAGCCAGTTCTGCTTTCCAAAAGTGGTACACTGGGCACATTATATCACAACCACAAGCTTCACACCAAGAGGGGTAAGGTTCTTACCCACTGAAAGTTTGAGAATATGGCTCTGATACTCTAATAGCCAATTTGGTTTCGTCGATTCCCTTCTGGTCATTTTGATTTTTAAAAATTCTCCACGTTCTGAAAGGCCAAAAATTGCCAAAAATGGCCATAAAATAATGGAAATCAAGTCAAGTCCCACCATAAATGTAAGCGCTGCTTCCATTGCCCTGGAGGTAAGGAAGGAGGCACATTGTATCTCAACCACAAGCTTCACACTAAGAAAGGTGAGGTTCTCATCCATTTAAAGTTTGAGAATATGGCTCTGATACTCCCATAGCCAATTTGGTTTCGTCAATTCCCTTCTGGTAATTTTGATGTCAAAAATTCACCACGTTCTGAAAGACCGAAAATTGCCGAAAATGGCCATAAAATAATGGAAATCAAGTCAAGTCCTACCATAAATATAAGCGTCGGACAATATCTATATCGTTCAGATCAGCTAGGTTCCTAAAGAAATAAAAGCCTTGTGTTTATCCCTGCCTGTTCGCCAGGGCGGGACAATTGCAGAGAAGATGTTCCTCCTCCTCCTCTTCTTCATCCTTACAGCTCCTGCAGTAACTAATCGCAACCTTGAGCCTCATTGCATGTCTTCCAATCAGACAGTGGTCCGTCATGACGAATACAAGTAATGAGACGTCGGGTCTTTACTGCGACAGCAGTGTGCCTAAATGCTTCAGATCTAGGCGAAGCCACATCTATGTCGACTGATTACAGCCTCGGACAGATGCCCACCTACCATTTGCTGCTAAATATGCTCTGTCTTGCAGTGGGAGCTAGCATGTACACGGACTCCAAGTCGGCTGGAGTCCGTGGAGTCTGTATGATTGTTCCTAGTCTTGCCAGCTCCTTTGTTCCTAGGATTTCCCTGTAGAAGGTGAATAAGGTGAATTTTGAAATGCTGAACCATCTCGTTAAGAGATCTGCGGCATTTTAAGGCTGATGTGTAGTTCATAAAGGCAGAATCCAGGGATTTAATGGCAGCTTGACTGTCAGAGAATATGTTAATCCCCATCGTGGAGAGGACGTTATACTTCAGCCATTCTGTCACTTCCTTAATAGCGAACATTTCGGCCCGATAAACACTACAGTGATCAGGTAGTGTTCTTGCTATACTTAGCCCTCTAGGTCTTTGGAGTAGACCCCAAAACCTACCTGATTACTTAATTTCGAGCCGTCAGTGTAGATATACAGCTTTATACCAGGAATTCTACATTTCCATGTATCTCTATCTGGTATAAGTACATATATGGTGCTTCTTCTCGAACAGTTTCTCAGCCAGAGTACAGTCTATGGTGGCTCTAATGTCAGACACCTTGGTAAGGATATAACTGTGACTATATCTACTATTTGACCGCTGTGACAGCTCTCTTAGTCTTACTGCCGTAGCTGAGGCAGTCTGCATACAAATTATGTCCAGGGATAGTAAATGCAAAACTGTATTTAGTATATCGGATGGGGTGGTGCGAAGCGCACCAGTGATGCACAGACTGGCCATCCTTTGGACCTTGTCTAGTATCTTACAGTATGTGAACTTTTCAAGAGCCTTCCGCCAGACGATAACTCCATGCAACATTATCGGTTTTACTGCTGCAGTATAAAAAGCGAGGCTTTAATTCCCATTGTTTCCCTATTGCCCCCTTGCACGCATATAGCACCACTGTGGCCTTTTTCGCCTTGTCCAGAATGTTGAATTTGAAATTCAGCTCTTTGTCCAATAATACAGCGAGGTATTTTGTACAGCCCGCGAAAGAAATTTCGGTACTTCCCAGGGAGATAGGATCCACAGGTGGAATCTTGTACCTCCCGGTGAATAGAACCACTTCGGTCTTGATTGGATTTACTCCGATACCATTTTTCCCGCCTACTTCGTTACAGTGAGAAGGGCTCTTTGAAGAATGTCTCTGAGTGTTCTCAAAAACTTCCCCCTAATTGTAATTGCGACATCATCTGCGTATAAGGAAACCTTGACTAGGCTGGTGTCAAGATCCAAAGAGAACAGAATACTGTTCAGAGCGAGGTTTCATAGCAGTGGGAATAGAACACCACCCTGGGGTGTTCCGCTACTGACAATTTTGCTTAGGTCTGACGACCCTAATTTAGCCTTGATACGTCTCTTTGTAAGAAGATCGTTCACCTCCTCCTCTACCTCCAGGTTTAATAGTGCTGCGGCTATCTTATCGGGAGAATTCAAATAATTTATTTTAAATCAATGTATTTCATTTATTGCCTTTTATTGTATTGAAAATTCAATTTTATTTTATATTACTAATTGGTTTTTAAGATGATAGACTGTAAATGACCTCCATGCTTATACACGCATATGCAACAACTGGTCAGAAAATTATACAGTGCGGGATCGCCTCAATTATTGTTTTAGTGGACTGCTTCAAATCAGTCAAATATGTACCTTGGTTTCGTCTTGGACTCCTCTTGCTTGACAGAACCAAGTAAAAAAACTCCAACACAGTAAGGTCAGGTGACCTTAAGGGGGCCTGCAGAAAGTAGAGTTTCTGGATATTAATTTGTTTAGGAATTTTCGCTGGAGCTCCGCCATAACAGGTCTGGCTAAGTGTGCAGTTGCTCCATATTGCCGGAACCAAATGCTGTTGAAATGGATACATCTTCGGCTCAATTCTGGATAAAAAGAACTCCTTCCAGATCTTCAAATAACGGTCCCCATTCACAGCTGACCGTAGCACGATTCGTGCGTCACCCTGTATTAACCGAAAACTTATTTCGAATGCTCTTTTCTATTTGCTTCATGATTCCCAACACTCTTGAAATTTTCCATCAATGTGCGCAAACACATTGCATCTTACAAGTGGAAATCAATAAGAAAATCTTTCCATGTGTCCTTTATTAATTTTAAAATCACTTAGGGTCTTTTCAACTACGTATTAATTGGACTGGAATACACACAACTTTTCAATCTTTTCTTTTTACGCTAACACCACATATTGTGTTAATTCATGTTTCTTAATTGCATTAGAGTAAAAAAGCATTAAGAACTTTTTTACTTCCATTGCAATCATCTCAAATTGTCCCACTTAAGTGCCACAACATGTTGGCACTTCACTCGCGAACAATAACGCAGAAAAGAAATGTTGACACTTTTTAAAATGCTTTATAATCCAGCGACGCCACATGAACACAAATCCTTGCATGTAAGCGATGATTGTGGCATGTGAGAGTATCCTGTGAAGAGAATAAGCTGAATAGCTGGCAGCCATATGATAAGCGGGTGGTACACACTAACGATTGTAATAACAACGTGTTTGCAATCTGCAACAATCAAGCGCTGTAATTATGAGCAGGAACATTATGCAAGGATGATTAAGCATTTTAATGCGTTATGTGCCAGCGAAACGAGTATAAGCATAGTTATTTACATACGTAAGAAGTAGTACAAAGAAATCCATTATTTTTCCATGACATTGAAGGTTTTATTTAGCATGGATAGAATGTTTCGATTTAGATCAAATGTGCGCTGATTTGTTTAATAACTTGCTTCCATTTTGAGTGTAATTCCATAAAGCGTCTCTTATAGAAAATCTCTTTTATATTGGCAAAAAGAAAATCTGTGATGATCGATTTCCACAAGCTTTTCTTGGGGAAAAATTTTCACTACCCAAATCATTCGTTATTGACAAAAAAGAGCGGCAAGTATTTGGTTTAAGGCCGGGGTTATAAAATGGATGCCTAAGAACCTCCAAACAAAGCTCCCTGATCTTCTTACGACTTACAATCGATGTGCGTGGTCTGGCGTTATCCTGAAGGAATAAAATTCCTCTCCCGCTGGCCAAAGCAGGCCAGTGCGCTGGGTGATTGTTTACTACCGACGGTCCAGCTGTTAATAGTGTATGCCCCACATTAAGAATTTGACCGTAGGAAAGCAGCTCATAGCACGTGATTTCCTGTCAATCCCAACAAACACACAGCAAAACATTCCCGACCGTCAATCCAGACTTGGCCACTGTTTGCGCCGCCTTAGCGTGTCTCGATCGCAATTGTTTTCACTTAACATTATCATAATTGATGGATGTCTAGAAACCTCCCAACAAAGCTCCTTGATCTTCTTACAACTTACTATTAATGTGCGTGGTCTGGCGTTGTCCTAAAGGAATAAATTTCCTCTCCCACTGGCCGAAGCTGGCTGGCTGCTTCTAGATGATTTGCTGACTTCCGACGAGTTAACTGTTTATAGTTCATGCCCCAAATTAAGAATTTGGCCTCAGGGAAGCAGCTCATAGCAGTTGATTCTCCGTCAATCCAATCAAACACACAGTAAAACTTTCTCGATTGTCAATCCTGACTTGGCCTTCGTTTGCGCCACCTTAGCGCAGTCCGATCGCAATCGTTTTCACTTAATATTATCGTAATTGATCCACTTTTCGTTACCAGTCACCATACGCTTTAGATATGGGCCCGAATCTGTTGCGATTTAGCAACGATTAGTATATGAAAATTCGGTCCACGATTTTTTTTTTCGTTAACTTGTGTGACATCCATATATCAACCTTTTTTTGCGTCCAGCCTTATTCAGTCGTTCCGAAAGGTATTTGTGCAATGCTTAGATTGTAGTTATTCGAACAGAGGTCAAACTTGTCAATTTCCATTATTTTATCAACATTTTCAACAATCGGCCCATTGCGTACTGCATCTTTGGCATTAAAATTACCGAAACAGATTCGATCAAATCAAAGTTCCTCATGATTGGCTACTGTGGCAGCTATAGGACCATAAAGATCATTCAAAGTTTCAGCCGCTTAGCTTGCATTTTTGCCTTTATCCAAGAAAAAACTTTAAAACGTGATGTTTTTTCCCCTTTTCCGGTGTCCTTTTTTGACGCGCTCAACTAATACTGAGAGTTAAGTAATCACAAAACCATCTGAGTAGTTTTTCGAGTAGGAAAACTTATCCACAGAGAAAAGTTAATGCAAAATAATCTTATCTGGCAAAGCGAATGATCTATTCTCAAACTTTAAATGGATACCAATCTCACCTTTCTTAGTATGAAGGTTGTGGTTGTAATATTATGTGGCCAGTGGACCACCTTTGGTAAGCAGAACTGGCGCTGTGGGATGAACCATACGTAATGTTCTTCTTCTTAGGTGGCGACTGGAATAGGTATCCTTATCTATTATGCGCCGCCCGTAGAAAATAATTCTAAGCGCTTCGATTTTCTGCACTTCTCCTCCTATTCGTCACACCAACTTTCGATAGCGTCTCAAAAGCTTGGTCCTTCCAGCGGAGTCGGAGTTGGTCTCCCTCTTCTGCAACGTTCATCGAGTTCGTTGGGGAAAACTTTCCATGCCGGATCATTTAGGTTCATCCGCACAACATGACCCAGCCAACGCAATCGCTGTATATTAATGCGTTTGACCACGCCGATGTCGGCATATAGCTCATACAGTTCATTGTTCATGCAACGCCAATACTCTCCGTTAACGATGATGGGTCCATTTACTTTCCGGAATATTTTCCTATCGAAAACTGCCAGTACTTAATATTTTTATAAGATGGATTGGAAACTATCGCATTTGGTATTATAAAAATCTAAGCAATCAAAGTTCCATATTGTGGAAGGGAGCGTGAGCGTACAAATTTATGCTCTTAAGTTAGTGGCATTGATGTAGCAATAAATTCTCTCTGGAAGGGCTAAATTCTCTCATTCATTTAATTTGGTGGGGGTTAAATTGATTCAATGCACCTAATCTGAAAATTCCTGCGGTGTTAAACAAGGCGTTAGTCACCTCCTAGCACCACCCTTGCTACGCTTATAGTTAGCGTTCAGACTTAACAAAATTCACTTCGGAGACAAATGCGGTCTCTGTCTGTAATTCTTCTCTATGTCTTATGTTTCTAACGCCACCTACTATCGGCTATCGGGCTAAAGCACTTGCACAACGCTAGATACACATATTGCTAAAGCCATCTGCTGGAAAAATAATGGATTACTTTTTACCATACCTTATAC
>JAHXMU010000036.1:1951270-1973038 GCA_019455685.1 Philornis downsi
CATGAATAAGATATGGAAGAGTTTATCACATTAGAGAGATCAGAAAGTTTATGAATTTCCAATCGATTTTTTTCCCCAAATATTGCCGAGCAATACAGCGAGAAGCTATACAGTTTATTGTTTCCCTTATAAGTTAGAAATTATGGGGGAATAATTATATTTTTCGTCCAATTTGTAGGGTGGCCAGAATGGGCGCACCAATTTAAAAACGCCTTGTATCCCATGAATGAGCTATAGAAGAGTTTATCACCTTCGTATCACGCCTTCTACTTTTAGAAGGCGCATCAATTTACAATTTACTTCTCGACGACGATTCCGGATATCTGTTTTGAGAAGCTTTTACTTGATCTGCCCGTTGTTCTAAAACTCGAAGTGTTCATCAGACACATGGAGGTGACCGCTTCCTAATGAAAGTTGAAACGGCTATATTGGTGCTTGAGCCCACGGCCATATTTACGAGAGAAGCGTGAAAGGGCTGCCTTTTATATCATAATAATGAATTTTCTAAAGTGCTAAAGTATGCTAAATTTTTGGCCGAATTGGAATTAACAAAATAAAAGATATGAACGGAAGAAGTCGTGGGAGGTACCCAAAGGCGAATAGTTAATAAAACGATTTCTTTTAATTTTTCTTTAGTACAGAGTGGCGCACCAATGCCACTACAATAAGAAATTCAAATAACCGTTTTTTTAATCAATGAACTTTATTTATTTTTTTTTTTATTGTACAGAAAATTCAATTTTATATTATGTAACTAATTGGTTTTGAAGATGACCAATCCGCAAAAGTCCTCCTCCATGCTCATTCAAACATACTACGTGACACCTGATCCGAAAATTCGTCATTGCTGCCTGAAGATTTTAAGCGGGGATCGTTTCAATTATTGTTTTAGCGTATTGCTTCGTTTTAGACAAATTCCTTGGTTTCGTTTTGTGTACCTCTTACTTGACATAACCCAATTAAAACAAAAATGTCTAGTGCAGTCAGATTATGTGGCCTTTGGGAGTTTCTGGATATTAATTTGTTTGGGAATTTTCGTTGGAGCTCCGCCATAACCGTTCTGGCTATGTGTGCAGTTAATCCATCTTGCTGGAACCAAATGCTGTTGAAACAGATACGTCTTCGGCGCAGTTCTGGCTAAAAATTACTCCTTCAACATCTTTAAACCATGGTTCTTATTGACAGTTAACAGCAGCACGATTCGTGCGCCACCCTGTTTTATAAAACGAGACAGAATATGATGTTCCGCAAAATTTTGTTCAGCTCGACATCATAGAATTGAAAAACAAGGATGTTGGTTTTGTATCGGCTTGTTTTATTTAATATTTCCCAAAATTTCAATTGACTCCGACAATCATCTTCAGGGGTATGCCTGTATGCTTAAATCAGCTTA
Organism: Philornis downsi; assembly: GCA_019455685.1. Classification (NCBI taxonomy): domain Eukaryota; kingdom Metazoa; phylum Arthropoda; class Insecta; order Diptera; family Muscidae; genus Philornis; species Philornis downsi. Next base: position 1,952,664 of record JAHXMU010000036.1, read on the forward strand.
AGTATAGAATTTTCAGGGCCTGCGCTGCTCTCACTTATATTAAAATTCTTCACATTTATTCATGTGCCACGCTAATGCACATGTACGACCGCATTTCCTTAATTCTCTGTTACTTTGGGGAGAAAAACAAACATGCATCACCACAGCTAAAGGACATTTACTGGATGAAAGCAAAAGAATTGTAAGTCAAGTACAACTATACAATTTAATGACTTTTGCTTGTACATTCTAAATAATGCTGTCGTTGTCACCCTTTCTTCTAATGTCACCCAATGCCTGGAGTCAAATGCTCTTTATATTGAAGAAGATTACAATTTAATTAAGATTGGTTTCACCCATGAGTGGTCTTAATCTATTTTCTTTTTAATAACCCTCAGTGTGGAAATTGTGACACTATTTTGGGCAACATTAAATTTAAGTCGAATTTTTATTAGTTGGAATGAATTTAATCACACCAAAGAAGAAATAAACAACGTTTTTCAGCATCACCTTTTGTACTCTGTAATCTTATTCCGACTGTATTGGCTGAAACACTTAAGATAGCATTCAAGGCTTTCATTGGTCAAGGAAGTCTGAAACGGATAGTATTATTTCTATGTATTTATATATATGCCTGCCGTGAAGTGGTCGTCCTCATTGCTTTTCAACAGATCGTCAATTAAAATATATGCGTAATCAAGATATTTTGATATATACAGGGTGACGCATGAATTGTGCTACTGTCAACTGTAATAAAGACCGTTATTTAGAGATGCTGAAGCAGCTTTCTGCCCAGAACTGCGCCGAAAGCGTATCCATTTTAACAGCATTTGGTTCCAGCAAGAAGAAGCAACTGCTTATTTTGCCAGACCGGTTATGGCTGCTCAAGCTTCAACGAAAATTCCCAAACAAATTAATATCCAGAAATTCCAATTTCCGCTGACTCAAAAGTCCATTAAAACAATAATTGAGGCGATCCCGAAATGCATAATTTTCTGATCAAGTGTCGCTTATGCGTGAATAAGCATAAAGGACATTTACGATCTATCATTTTTAAAATCAATTAGTAATATAAAATAAAATTAAATTTTTTATACAATAAAAAAAAATGAAATAAATGAAATACACATACATTGATTACAAAAAAAAGTTAGTTGAATTTCATATTGTAGTGCAATTGGTACGCCACTCTGTGCTAGGGACAAATTTTGAAAGCATAGATCAATTAAATAAACAAACTAATATCAAGAAACTTCACTTTCCGCTGGTCTCAAACATCACTTGACCTGACTGCATCGAACTTTCAAGCGAGAGGTGTACAAAACGAAACCAAGAAATTTAAGCAGCCCATTAAAACAATAATTGAGTCGATCACGACTTCGGTCCTTCAGGCCGCAATGAATAACTTTCTGATCAGGTGTCTAGTATACGTGTAAATGAGCATGTAGGTCATTTACAGTCTATCATCTTCAAAACCAATCAGTTATATAAAATAAAATTGCATTTTTCATACAAAAAAATAATAATAATAATTGAAATGCATTGTTTAGAATGCAATCGTTGATCGTTTCCATGATGAAATGGCAAAATATACTGTACGCTTTTCACTTTGGCAGATGACGTCTGGACGCCATTACCAACCAGTGCTACCAACCTAAAAAACTTAAATCTTAAAAAATCATCCCATATGATCTTAAAGTTATGGCTAAAGTATCTAACGTTTAGACACAACTAAATAAGATTTTTCGCTACAAATGCCAGAGAAATCGGTTATTGTGTGTTAAAATAATACTTTTTTGTGACACGCTAACTTATCTGATATTGAGTCGATATATAGACCACGTCAATGCAATGCGATCCGTAACTTCGGTCGGACCGGAGTTTACAGCTCTTAAACAGTTTTGCCTTTCTTCAGTTCTTTTTCTCATCTCTTTGTGTAAAAAAAAATAAAAAGCATTAAGTTTTAATGGAAAAAAAAATAAAATATATTACAATAATATCATTTTTTCACTGTTTTGCTCCTCTGTCATACAATATTATGCTTATAAAGTTCAACACGTGCACCTGAGCTGCCGAGTTGGTTATTTATTGTTTACACAAGCTTGCATCTACATATCATAAAAACTAACAAAATTGTGTTAACATTGACTATCCATTCGTTATGAATTTAAGTTTCATCAGCACAGTTAAATGAGAAGCTTATCAAATTCCCTCCCTCCCCCTCTCTATCTCTCTCTCGCTCTCTTTCTCTCTCTCCAATAACATTCGTTTGTCCAAAATGTCCTGCAAAGGAATAGGATTATTGCTATCGATATACTAAAATGCCATTATTGAAATGGTCCGCAATTAATTGCCATTGGCTGTGGATTTCAATTGATGCCAATAGAAAAGTCAATTAAGAGGTAAAGTTATGTTATTCTTAAAAGGACATTAGAAATTATTTGGCAATTTGGCGATAAAATAAATTTGTGAAAATTGAATTTGTATTCTTCTAGAGAACACAATTTTTGTAACCTTTTTAGTTGCGCAAGAGTAATTTAATTGAATTGAGTTGAATTTTCTAAAGGAATAAAATAAAACATTTTCACAAAACAAATCGTATACATCTTCCTTTGACATTGCTGTGGAAAGAATAATCAGAGGTAATGCCATATATTTGAAATAATAAAAAAGGGGTAATTTTTCACAATACTCTCTCAATATTCGCCAAAGCTCCCCGATTAGTGTTCGTTATGACCGTTTTACTAATTGTATGAACATGATGTTTATTCTTATCTTTTTTACTAAAAACTTGTTAAAAATGTATTTAAAATTAATTTGTAAACGTTCAATGAACATACCTAATGTAACATTAAATAAAATTGTACTTTATGTTACCCTTTTTGCCCACATTTAGGGTAAACATATTGTGAATTGTTAAGAAAAATAAGACAAATGTCAGATAATATTTAACGAAACCCAGAAATTACACCTGTAACTACCATAAAAATGAAACCAAAAAGTTGTTACTCTGCACAGCTCCAGCGGGAAACATCCCAGCTTCCCAAGTATACTTACTTTGAATTGAAATTAATTTCTTAATGTCTTTTATTTCGAAAACTACAAACAAGTAATTTCTCAAATCTCTTGAGAAATTATCCGATTAAAGGCACCATAACATCCATCAGCAGGTCGACTTGCCTTCACAGCAGTACAGGAAGATTACCTCAATCCCTTCTCTACTCTAGAAATTTCTAATAGGGTCCAGTGTCGATCATCACATCAAATTGATTACAGCAATAACAACAACATTCCATTTACCCAAGCTGTATTCAATCATCTTCTACCTTTTCATCTGCTTTTATTCACTAATAAATTTAAAACGAAATCCATTTGTTTGAAAATTTCTTCATCTGGTATTCGGTGAGCCAACGAATATCTCGAAATATCGGTTCGGTTTCAAAATTAAAGTTAAACAAAAAACACACATAAAGCTATGATTTCGATGAAACTTATAATGTTCATTATAATGCTTGGGCCTTGCCCTTATTATGCATGAAATACGATGGGATTCAAATGACCGCCTCTGGCTTAGTTGCAGTTGTGGATCATTTTGAGGTCGTTTTTCGTCACTTTTTCGCACATTTCGGGCGGTATCTCGGCGGTAACTAGACGAATATTGGTTTTCAAATGCTCCAACATTTGGAGCGTAAACTTAGTCTTTGACGTTGCTCCACAAAAAAAAACGTCTAAAACTATCAAATCGCATGATTTTGGTGGCCAGTTGACGTCGCCCCAACGTGAAATTACGCTTTCTGGCCACATCTTATGCCATAAAGCCAAAATCGATCGTATTGTGTGGCTCGTGGCGCTGACTTGTTGAAACCACATATAATCCAGTTCATAATCTTTATAATCTTTATAAGGCCATAGCGCTGTGAATTGAAATTCGATTATCCGCCACACTTTTATTAACAGAATCGATATTTTCGTCACTGCATACATTGCGATGATGCACAGGTCTAACCACATCTGAAGCGCTTCTAGTCTCATCAAATTCCCTTATAATCTTGCCAATTCCTTCAACAGTAAGTCGATTATGATGACCATAATCACCCCGTAATGCACAAAAAGTGTTCATGTTCGAATCACCGCTTTTGTAGTAAGTTTTAACTATTTGTACGCTTTCTTTGGTTGTTAAACGACCCATATTCGTAAATGACAAATCTTTCACTAAATAAATAACACTTCAAATGACTGGTGCTTAACAGATGACAGCCTTGCCAGACCGGCGGTTTTAGAACCACTAAATAGATAACAAGTATTACTGTAGTAAAAGCTTCCCAAACTAGGATTTGGAAGAATCATTAAGCAAGATGTTGTTAATTAAAAACAGTATATGGGAATAAACCAGCCAAGTTCCTTCAAATTTGCATAGTATCTCTCTAGCTGTGGGAGTGATTACCGAATACAAACAAAACCGAACAACATTAGGGAGTGTTTGATCAATATGAGAAGAAACCCGTCCAGTTTCTTCAAATTTTGTATAATATTTTCCTAACCGTGGGAGTGATTGCCGAATAACAACAAACCCAAAACAACATAAGAGAGTATTTGATCAATATGGAAAGAAACCAATCCAGATTCTTCAAATGTTGCATAGTATCTCCCTAACTGTGGGAGTGATTACCGAATAACAACAAAATCAAAACAATATAAGGGAGTATTTGATCAATATGGAAAGAAACCAATCCAGTTTCTTCCAAGTTGTGTAGTATCCCCCTAGCTGTGGGAGTGATTACCGAATAACAACAAACTCAAAACAACATAAGGGAGTATTTGACCGATGTGGAAAGAAACCAATCCAGTTTTTTCAAATATTGTATAGTATCTCCCTAACTGTGATTACCGAATAACAACAAACCCAAAACAACATAAGGGAGTATTTGACCGATGTGGAAAGAAACCAGTCCAGTTTTTTCAAACGTTGCATAGTATCTCCCTAACTGTGGGAGTGATTACTGAATAAAAACAAAGTTAAAACGACATAAGGAAGTATTTGATTGATATGGAAGAAATCAGTCCAGTTTCCTCAAATGTTGCATAGTATCTTCCTAACTGTGGGAGTGATTACCCAAGAACAACAAAATCAAAATAACATAAGGGAGTATTTGATTGGTATGGAAAGAAACCAGTCCAGTTTCTTCAAATTTGTATAGTGTCTCCCTAACTGTTGAAGTGATTACCAAATAACAACAAAATCAAAACAACATAAGGGAGTATTTGATCAATATGGGAAGAAACCAGTCCAGTTTCTTCAAATGCTGTATAATATCTCCCTAACTGTGGGAGTTATTACCGAATAACAACAAAATCAAAACAACATAAGGCAGTATTTGATCAATATGGGAAGAAACCAGTCCAGTTTCTTCAAATGTTGTATAGTATCTCCATAACAGTGGGAGTGATTGCCGAATAATTACAAAACCAGTACAGAAATGTTGGTTGTATGAGCTGGCTTACATACCCTATATCATCATCTAGTGCACTTGCGCTCTAATGCAAAACTCCGAGGGGTGCTTGAGCGGATATAGTTAATTGATTAGTCTTTTTCAGAAATATAGTCAAAACTATAACTTACCGAAATCAGTCTCTTAGAATGTATAAAGGGCCACTGATTTTCAATCATCTGTAGTAAATCTACACAACCTTGGCATACATATGTGAATGAAATGAACTATTCAGGGGTAGAAAGTAGTCAAAGTTTTAAGTCTTTCTACATTCCTTGTGAATGTGCGAAATCAAAATGTTTGTCCCCAAAAACGAAAAAAATAACTGCGGTCCAGCATTCCCTAAGAGTAGTCAATTTTCACTTTTTGTTAAAATTTCAATTACAGAGTTGAAATGCTGAATAAAGAGATTTGATTCTTAACATTAATGAATTTTTTTCCTTTGATTGCATTTTTATTTTAAATGTCATTTGTAATATTGCATATTTTCATACACAGGGTGTCCGTCGGGAAAGTATGCTACTTTGTTTTGCCGCCGTTTTGGTAAACATTAGTCTTGACAGTTCATATTTGGCAGTCGTGAAGTAGAGACGTGGCAAATTTATTATAGAAAAGTATTCGATAAACCAACGTGTTTTAATCGCTGAAATATTTTATCAAAATCAATTATCGGTTACTGTGACGATGAGAAAGTTACATGAAATTTTTGGGAGAAACAATGTGCCAACAAGGCGTGCTATTTATCGTGTAGTGAATGATTTCGAAGAAAGAGGGTCTGCAACTGACAGGGCCAAGCATGGACCACAACGTACTGCAAGATCGGCTGAAAACATTACTGCTGCTCAAGAAAGTGTTCAAAGGTCAGGAACTTGGTCTTCAAAGAACAACTTTGGCATATGCCAATAGGATGTTACGAAGAATTTGAAAAAATCAAAATCGTAATCAAAAGTCATTTTCATTTGAATGGATATGTGAATAAACGCAATAGTCAGTTCTGGACAATGGAAAAGCCTAAAATTATTCATCAGTCACCTTTGCATCCATTGAAAGTGGCAGTCTGGTGTGCAATTTGGTCAGGAGGAATCACTGGGCCTTACTTCTTTGGAATTGAAAACGTCATAACGGTAACTGTCAATGGGGAGCGATATCGTGATATGATTGAAAATTTTTTAACGCCACAACGGCATGTTTTGAGCTTGATTAACTTGTGGTATCAACAAGACGGTGCCAGATCACATACAGCCAGGATTACAGTGAAATTACTGCGAGACCTCTTTCCACAACAAGTTATTTCAAGAAATGGTGATGTTGATTGGCCTCCACGGTCGCCTGATTTGACTGCTCCGGACTTCTTTTTATAGGGATATCTGAAAATTAAGGTTTATGCAAACAAGCCAGAAACGCTTGAGCAACTTAAACAACATATTCCTGATGGAATTAATGAAATACCGCGTGAAATGTGTGAGAATGTAATGAAAAATGTGCTCAAAAGGTCTCGCGTTTGTGAGGCTAACAAAGGCGGACATTTATCTGATACTGTATTCCATACATAGTTGCTGACATTAAATAAAATATTTACGAGTATCAATATAAGATCCATTCTCTTTCATTTAATCAAAAATTATAAACATACAAAGTAGTATACCTTCCCGACGGACACCCTGTATATCACAGCTGTTTTTCAATTAATTGCACAACATATCGTGTGCTGATGACACAAGATAAAAAAAAAACATGAATGACAAATCAAACAAAAAGTTTTTTTTTAATTATTATAGTTCTGCTAAAGCTGATAAACGTTTTTCGTTATTAAGAATTATAGCAGTTCATAAACAAAAAATTGAATGTACACACAAATATACAATTTTACGGATGCCACTAGCCTTAACACTGACTCAAAATATATAGGTATAGTCCAACGTAAGCATCGTTTAAATGACCTCAGTATTACATATCATAAATCACACATTTTGCGGCTTTCCATGTGGGATAGATTATAATTAAACTCTACCGTTTGTACGATTTTTATCGTCGTTTTTATCTATCATTGACATGCATACGAGTATATTCTTACGTTGGTATGAGTGCAATTTAATACTAGAATGCGTACAAGCGGTTGTTAGTGTGCAACCACCTCGTTGAATAGTAGATCCGCTTCCTGTTGACAGCGTAACAAGGGTAGCCTCATGTAATCCACCTTCGCTTTTAGAATGAAATACGAGCAAATGATTTAGTTTTCATATCATCGCTAAATAAGTGACTGTACTCGTCTAGACAGCTTAGTCATGTTCCACATAATAATTAAGTTTTGCCTCGGTTACATCGAACAACATTTTTTGTAGTCTATAATTTATTTTCCTGAAATTTGTTATAATTGAAATGGAATATGAATTTACATAAGGATGTTAATTATTATACATTTATTCAAATCTGTAGTTTTATTGGAATTGGATAGTTTTAACATTTTTTTGCATTGACTTACGATGCATAACGTAAATTAGCTTTTAATATGTAAACGGTTGGTAAATTGAAAAATGGGATTGTTTTTGTGACTTGGTGATAGAATTCCAAGAATGATCGCCGAAAGGGAATTAGTTTTGATTTGCTTTAGTTTCTGGTATCTAAATCAAAAATATAAGGGTGCCCCAACAAGAACGCAAGACAGTCAATGGTGTTCGGTATCGTGAAATGATAACCAGTTTTTTCGTGCCTAGAATTGAAGAAATGAATGTGGAGGGCATGTGGCTTCAACAAGACGGCGCCACATGTCATACAGCCAGAGCAACAATTCAATTGCTGCATCAGTCATTATCCGGTCGTGTTATTTCGCGTTTTGGAGACCAGAATTGGCCGCCTAGATCGTGCGACTTAACACCATTAGACTTTTTTCTTTGGGGTTTTTTGAAGTCGATGGTTTACGCGAATAAGCCGATGACGACTCAAGTCTTAAAAGAGGAAATTGGATGCTGCATTAATGAAATGCCGCAGCATTTATGCAAAATGGTCATTGAAAATTTCATTAAAAGATGGCGTGTGTGCCAGCAAAGCCGCGGCGGCCATCTTCCCGATGTGTTGTTCCATACATAACCTCATTCTGTCTCCTTTATAATATAATGAAATTTCACGATTTTTTTTTTAATTTCTGTGTTTTATTTAAAATTTAAACTTGGCGTTCATGTTGGGACACCCTTTACAGAGTTTTTTTTTTCGATTCCGATAACCGAATCAATATTGTATTGAATTTTGTTTCTGTTTTATGCAAGCAAAACGAAATTGGAATCAAATTTGATTTCAATTCTTACACCCGAAACGAAATTAGAAACAATGTTTATGCTGATTCAGTTATATAATATATATAGAAATATATTCTATTACTCATTTACACTAGTCAACAAGGTTTTGGACTGGAGCAACCAAATATCTTTTCTAGGGTAATTTGATGGGCTGAATACGAATCTGTAGTTAGTTTTTTTCTATCACTTTAGGTTTTCAAAATACAAGGAAATATTTTTATTCGTTTTTTATATAAAAAATCATTAGTTTATATAAAAATTAATGAATTTTCATATCTGAATGGCGTTATTTGAACATCGTTTGTATTTTGTTGGTTCGGTTTCACGTATTAGATTCAAAAAATAACTTCCCAGTATGCTTTTGTTCCAAAATCCTTGATAAATTGTTTCAATTTCCATTAAATCTTGTTCGCCGCTCGCCGCACATAGGTTTTGTGGAAAACAATCTAAATGCGAATGAAGAAAATGCATTTTGAGTAACATTCGTTTACCTAATTCGTGATAGTTTTCCAATAATTCAGCAACAATTTGTTTGTAGCTTTCACTCTTATTGTTTCCCAGAAAACTGTTCACGATGCTCTTGAAAGATTTCCAGGCTGCCTACTCTTTCTCCAATAAACATTGTGAACAATTTTCATCACTTAATAGCTGTCTGATGTGCGGGCCAAAAAATATGACTTCTTTGATTTTTAAATATGAAATTTTAGGAAAAACCGCTAACAAATATTTAAGAACATGATTTGGATCAATTAATGGTTTATTTGGAATGGTTTTCTTTTCCTGGTGAATAGTCAGTTCTTTTTGGCCACTTTGTTCTGATGTAATGATGACAAGTAGCGCGACTATCCCATAGACAAAGGAAACAACAATATTTTGTGAAACCTCTTTGCATACCAGTCAAAAAATCAATGACTTGAAACAATGTAGCCTTTTTACAAATCCTTGGCTATGATCTGACAAAATATAGGGCAGTGCCAAGTTTTATGAAGTTTCAGAAAGATTTGCGATAGTTATCTACCAGCCAGATAGGCAGATGAACATCGCTCCATCGATTTAAAACATCTTGAAACGTATTTGATCCGAAGGTATGTTATTTTAATTGTTGGTACCTTAAACGCTTCCTTTTGACTGCTATATTTTTCATATTTTCTGATTGCTATACCTTCATTTCTTCACGTGAATATGTAAAAATGCCTGAAATTCTCATCCTAACTCTGATCAAACCTATTCAGTTTATCTTTGTTGATTAAGTTTGGCACAAAACCAACTTTAGTTTCGAGTCACATTCGTGTGACATAACGCAATGTCTTTATTTCATTTCATACTCGTTACGTTTCGTTTCGTTTATTTAACAATCTTATAATTTAAAGCCTTTTAGCCAGTATTAAGTAAAAATAAATACTACTCCAAAATACAGGGTGTCCGTCGGTAAGGTATTCAACTTTGTTTTGCCGCCATTTTGGTAAACGTTGGTCTTGACGGTTCATATTTGGCAGTCGTGAAGTAGAGACGTGGCAAATTCATTATGGAATATATTCGATAAACCAACGAGTTTTAATCGCTGAAATATTTTATCAAAATCAATTATCGATTACTGTGACGATGAAAAAGGTACGTGAAATTTTTGGGAGAAACAACGTGCCAACAAGACGCACTATTTATCGTGTAGTGAATGATTTCGAAGAAAGAGGGTCTGTAGCTGATAGGGCCAAGCATGGACCCACAACGTACTGCAAGATCGGCTGAAAACATTACCGCTGCTCAAGAAAGTGTTCAAAACAATCCACCAACCTCAATTCGACGCCGTGCTCAGGAGCTTGGCCTTCAAAGAACCACTTTGGCCACAATTTTGCACAAAGATTTTCATTTGTTTCCATTTAAGATTCAGTTGACACAAGAGCTTCTTCCACAAGACCATTTACGCCGCCTTAAATATGCCAATAGGATGTTACAGCTCGCCCATGACAACCACGATTTTCATGAACAAATCATAATGAGTGATGAGGCACATTTTCATTTGAATAGATATGTGAATGAACAGAATAGTCGGTTCTGGGCAATGGAAACCCCTCAAATTATTCATCAGTCATATTTGCATCCGTTGAAAGTAACAGTCTGGTGTGCAATTTGGTCAAGGGGGAGGAGGAATCAATGGATCTTGCTTCTTTGAAACTGAAAACTGCGTAACGATAACTGTCAATGGGGAGCGTTATCGTGATATGATTGAAAACTTTTTAACGTCACAACTGCATGCTTTGGGCTTGATTAACATGTGGTGTCAACAAGACGGTGCCACATCACATACAGGTAGAATTACAATGGAATTACTGCGAGACCTCTTTCCACAACAAGTTATTTGAAGAAATAGTAATGTTGACCTCCACTGTCGCCTGATTTGATTTGATTGCTTCGGACTTCTTTTTGTGGGGATATCTGAAAATTATGGTTTATGCACAGAAACCAGAAACGCTTCAGCAACTTACACAAAGTATTTGTAATGAAATTAATGAAATATCGCATGAAATGTGTGAGAATGTAATGAAAAATGTGCTCAAACGCGCTCACATTTGTAAGGCTAATAGAGGCGAACATTTATCTGATATTGTATTACATACATAAATGCCGACATTAAATAAAGCTTTTATCAATATAAGTTGAATTCTCTTTCATTTAATCAAATATTATAAACAGACAAAGTAGTAAACCTTCCCGACGGACACCCTGTAAATGCCACTCCAAAATTGCACATACATACAAATTGCAAACGAAGCAACCGGACTTTTAATCTGATTTCCCAATAGTACAATTTTGCTAACCTCAAGTTGTCCTAAAATTGTGTTTATTTCGTTTTCGTCCTTAGAATGCAAAAAATTTTGCACGTTTTCCCCTATTATTCTTTGTGTGTGCCAGCATAACACTATATAAATTGTATATATGTATTATTAGCATATATAGTAAATGCAATAGTTTTGCTTCATGATTTGGTAAATTGGGATTTGGATTTTCTGTTCCAAAAGTTTAGCTACATGATAGCAAACTTTTTTTGCTCAGAATCATCCACAACACAGTACGATGATTGATTATTCCCTCACAAATTCAGTTTTATGCAATCATCGTTTTCCATCTATCGATAATCAGATCATCAAAAATCACTTTAGCAGTCAGAGATACAAATCTCTCTGTGTGGGAGTAAAAAAAGCACCTATAAACTTCTGTAGATAATTTGCCATCATGACATATTGAAAACTAACGTTTGTTCTGTTGACACAATCCTTCAGTTAGATACAATTTAAAGGTAATCCTTTCGAATTTCCTGTAACAATTGGGATGATGAGAAATTAATTCCTTAAATATTGTTGCCACAGCAATGCGAGGTTTCCCCGAGAGACGTTTTGTTTTTTTCCTTTTCTTATTTATTACACACCCACTTGCGAATAGAAAAAAACAAATAATTAATGCGCACTGCTCATTTTGTTAATAATCGCAATTAGTATAATGTCTTCCATTTATTTTTTGGATTCCTCTTTTATAATACGATTTCTGAAACCTTTCATTCAACACATTTGTTATGCACGAATTGTTGCCATGTTGATGGCGTAGTGATGGTAATCGCCTGGCATCCGGGATGGGATTCTCACCTTTAAACGATTTTCGTAAACGTTGCGCAACTGTTTTAACAAGGATTATTTCTTGCTTACAAATCTTTCGTTCTATAAATATTCGATATCTTCTTAAGATGCTTTTAACAAAACCAAAAAAAAAAAAACAAAATCAAAAAAACAAATTAACGAGCATTACGTGGAAAATTCTGTTTTTTTTGGCATAAGATTTGAGAACAAAAACAAAAAACTCATTAAACAAAATATCTCTCAAATTAGAAAAAGCATTCATTTTCTTGCCTGCTTTAATGGTTTTCAGAAAAAAATTGATTTGTGGAAAAGGTGGTGTTCGGCATAAAAGAAATCCAAGCACGCGGAATTCATATAGTTCAAACAAAGACTTCATTACATCTTCAGGCGGAGGATACAACGAAAACGTACCACTCAGAAAGAAGCATTTAAAATAAAGAAGTACAGGGTGGCCCACGAATCATGCTGTCAATGATGTCAGTTATTTAAAGATATTCAAGGAGTTTTTCTTACCCAAAACTGCGCCAAAAACGTATCCATTTCAACAGCATTAACTTCCAGCAAGATGAAGTAACTGCACACATAGCCGGACCGGCTATTGCGAAGCTTTAACAAAAATTTCCAAACAAATTAATAACCAAAAAAGCCACTTTCCGCTGGCCACCAAGGTCACCTAACCTGACAGCACCAGATTTTTTTTTCTAAAGTTATATCAAGCAAGAGGCGTACAAAACGAAACCAAAGGATTTGACTGAATTGAAACAGTCCCTTAAAACAATTCCGACCTCAACCCTTTATGCCGTAATGAATAATATTTCTGATCAGGTGTCACATATGCGTGAAAGAGCCTCCGCCATTTACGATCTGTCATTTATCTATCTTATGTGTATGGTTCGGCAGGAACGGGTTCACTCTGACATATAAAGGATGTCCCAAGAAGAAAGCAAGATTTACTTGACTGATGTAGCAATTGAATTGCTTCTCTGGCTGTATGACATGTGGTGCCGTCTTGTTGAAACCACATGCCCTCCACATTCATTTCTTCAATTCTAGGCACGACATGTCTCATTGCGCTTGACATGCCCCATTTTCATAAAAAAACGGTCCAATGATTCCTCCAGCCCAAAATCCACAGCACACATTGACACGTTAAGGATGCATTTGCTTCTCGTGAATCACTCGAGAATTTTCCTCACCCCAAATGCGACAATTTTGCCTATTGACGAAGCCATCAAGATGGGAACGGGCCTCGTCACTGAAGATGATTTTATCGGCAAAATCAGCATTTTCATGTTGTCTCTCCAATACCCAATTAACGAACTCCCTTCGCTGTCCATGGTCAGCTGGCATCAGTTCCTGAGTCAATTGAACTTTGTATGCATGAAGATGCAAATCTTTCGTCAAAATTCGCTGCATAGTGGATTTGGAGACACCAATTTGCTGAGCTCGGTGTCGAATTGAGGTGGATGAAATTTGAGCGACATCATCACGTACAGCTGCGACATTTTTGGTGGATTGACCTGATCGAAGGCGTGTTCTTATCTTTACATCACTAATAGACCCAGTTTTGGCAAATTTATCCATTAATCTCTTTACGGTTGACTCTTTTCTAGCATTATTGTGGCCCCAAATTGGTCGCAATTTGCGAACTGTAGCCGCAAAACTTTCACCATTTTGGTAAAACAATTTCACAATAAGAATGCGTTGTTCATTCGTGTAGTGCTTCATTTTTACTATCCTCGTACCTTCTACTAGCAAACAATAACAATTGTTCAAATGTCAAACAATAACACTTTGAATGGCACCAAATTTAAATCTTGCGTTCTTGTTGGGACACCCTTTATTTACCACAAGAAAATTATTAAAAAATAGCAGGGATTAGAATTCGTTTCCAGAATTTATTTCAAAGATTATACCTTATAGGAAATACAGACTTATGAGTAAAGTCAAACTCGTCTTACACGTATGGGGGGGGGAGAATCAGAACTGACTTGGGCAAATCAAACAAATTCTCTAATAGATCAGTCGACATAAAGCTTGCTCTAAAGCACTCAATCTCATTACAATTGAGGACTTTACATGTAAACGTCTCAATTGCAATGGAGATGATAAATTTAAGATTTAGGATCTAAAAATTTGCAAGCGTGGGTTCTGGTTATAAAGAATATGAAATGGACTCCATTTACTGTCTATCATCTTCAAAACTAATTAGTTATGTAAAATAAAATTGTGCGTAAACTTACAGCGTTTATACTTTATTGAATTATAAGCAAAAACTTATTACTGACAGAAACAAAATTTGTCTTAATAAATTGTTTTATCCATAAAGTACACAAATGTACTATATATGTAAACGAATTGTCAACCTAACTTTATAAATGAAATCATTGTGAATTATCTTGAGTCTAAAATTTAACATTGCTAAGCTTCGTGGCAAGTTCGTGAAACCAATATCGGCCACTTAACTTTTCTAAGCCTACTGGTGAGCACTTCTCTACACTCAAAAAAAAAAAAAAAGCATCTTGAATAGTAACTAATTCATTTGGTTTTTTTTTATCTCAAACTATTTCTTTATAATCCGTAACTTGCATGTAATTTCTCTTGTTCTTTGAGAAATTATATGTACAAGGCAATTTTCTCTTCCCACATCCAAAAGCATTTCCCTAAGTACGAAATTCACTAATCGAAAGATCTATCTAAATCTCATAATTAGACAATTTCTCATTCAACCGCACCATTCCCACTACTCGAAACTGGCTTCTCCGCCTTCATCGTTACGCCGCTAATTTCCATAGCCAGTTTTGTGCTCTACTCCAATACAAATTGAATTTTCTCTAAAAAAAAAAAAAAAAAAAAACAAAACAAAAAAATACCTATAAATGAAATACATTGATTAAACAACAGTTATTTGAATTTCTCATTGTAGTGCAATTGGTGCGCCACCCTATATTTGAAGTATTTCATGACTTTCTAAGACAATTGGACGATATCCGTCAGGCTGTCTACTTGATAAATACGATAATTTCCGTACAACTTTTATGATACTCCTAATTCTTCAAATTTGGCACAGTCTAAAATTTTGTCAGATATTTACCAGGGACTGCAAATGGGATGTATCGGTTCACCCCTTCTGGCACCTCCCATAAAAAATGACCGATTTTCGGAATTTCAATTTTTTTCCGCAGTAATTTCAAATTCATATATTGGTTTGATCTGAATTTTTGTCCATTATTTTGATTTATAATTTTTGCTGAAATCTAAAACACTTCGATGAGTTTAAAATCCCCCTTCTGGTACCACTCATACAAATGACCGATTGAATCCAAATATTCTTAGGTTCACATCTTCTACGCTAAAGTCTTTGGCACAGCCTAATATTTTATCAGATAGTTACCAGGGACTACAAATGGGATGTATCGGTCCACCCCTTCTGGCGCCTCCCATACAAATTAACCGATATTCCGAAATTCAATTTTTTCCCCTCTAACTCTAAATTCGTTGACTGGTGCGTTCTGCATTTTAGTCCATTATTTTGATTTATAATTTTTGCTGAAATCTGAAAGAAATTGAGGAGTTAAAAATGCCCCTTCTGGTACCACTCATACTCAATGATCGATTGAACCCAAATATACAGGCCTGTCACAGAATTTTGTGGTATTGTTTCGAATTCGCATTTTCCAAATCGATCGATATGGTTTAACCTTCTTCAGAAATCTATCGATTTTATTAATTCCCAAATTGAAGATATCCCGTTTTTTTTGATATGGCAAGGCAAAGAATAAAGAACGCAAAGAAAAAAGCAAAGACCATATGTTTTAAAATAAACAAAAGTGTTAAAATTATTACAAGTGACAAGACGATAATTAAAGCTCTCGCGCTAGGAACTCCATCAACACTTCGATGAAGTCCTGACACCCGCGCCACAGTATCCTCGACATCGTTTAGGACGTAATTGTTGTATTGGCCGCCACCAGTTTTTCTGTCCTCTATTTTGTTGTGGCACAGCTTTCTTTTTACAAACACCTTCCAGTCCGCCCAGGTTTTTTTTCCACCCATTGATGTCCTTGGTTGGCGGACCGGAGGAATTTAATTTTGCGGTTAGTTCAGCTCACAACGCTTCAGCTGCCACCCTATCTCCCTTTACATACCCCTTAGCTATGTCCTGGTGGGCATCCATAAACTCGGCCAATATACGCTCTTGTGCGGGACTCCTATGTTTTCTCCTAAAATAACGCGAATTGTTACTAAATAAAATAATTTAAGAACATTTTTCCATACTTACATGTTTTCACAAATTATTTTGTTTGTTGTGCCTTTCGTTTTGTTTCGTCAAAACTTGCCAGTATGCAATGTTATTGCAAATTAGTTACTTTTACTTTGAAGAAATATGTGGTATACACGAAAAAAAAGGTGGCAATACTGCATTAAAAAGTAGTCAAAAAAAAAAAAAGTTGCTTGCTGTGCTACCCCCGAAAAATACGCAATAATTGTTCAAATTAATCATTAATATGTTTATTTTCACCGCAATCTATTAAAAACAGTATCTTTTATTGATATAAACCAATTGCAAAGACATTTTTTTAGTTTAAGATAGGAAAAAAACCAAAACCATTTACATAATTGAAAGTGGTTTCAAAACGAAAAAATTTTGCGGTTTTGATTGTCTGGAGAAGCAAATTACGAAATTTGCTTTGCATTTCGATCGAAATGGTTTTCTGTGACAGACCTGATACTTAGATTCATATCTTCTACACTAAATTCTTTCACATCTGGTAAACGTTAAGGGTTTGCTAAGGTAGTGTCTAGGAATAAACCGCATTTTCACTCCCCCTCTGGGTGCAGTAGAAACCAGTTGAGACAAAGCTAATCGATTAAGCTTCTCTTTACAACTACTCGTACATTGCCTTACCAACGAACAAAAATGTAATTTACTGAAATCTACAAATTAGGAGTTACAAAGAAAGAACTGCATTTCAGAAAATCTTTTAAATTGTATGGAAAGTCCCAGGGCGATCGCCACAGGTTTTACTAGAAAATATAGAAGAAAACGGTAGACAAGTGTTAGCAGTTACAGGGATGAAATTGAATTTTGTAAAAAAATGAAAATACATTCTATTTTCATTCTTACAACTAAATTCATTAAATGCATGAAGTGAGCCAAATTTAAAATATTTCAGATTTCAATATAACGATTACATCGTTCATTTGCAAGGGCGATCCCAAAACTAGCCGACCTGATGTACAGATGGTGACAGTAGTTTGAAATAATTTATTTCGTTAAAAAAGTAGCAACCTTGTAAAACATATATTTTAAGTTTCAAGGCACTACATTATTTAATATTTTTATTTAAGCCATCAAAATTAAACAATCTCAGTGAATTTGTAAACATGTGGAAAAAATTCGTTATATACCTATAAATAAATATTTCCATTTGAATAATTTCAGTCCAACCAATATCACAGCCGATCTAGATTCTAATGTGAGGGAGCCTGCTTCTCCTTTTACAGCTGTAAAATATTGGTTGGCAGACTTTAAACGAGGCCGTACAAGCTGGCAAGATGAACACCCTAGTGGTCGACCAATCCAGGTGGCGACGCCAGACAGGGTTAAGAAAATCAACAACATGGTATTGGATGATCGACGGCAGCGGCTCAAGGTGCGTGAGCTAGCTGAAAAAATAGGTATTCCAAGAAATGCTCTAGAGCGGCTAAAGGTGCGTGAACTAGCTGAAATAATAGGCATTCGGAAAAGTGCTCTAGACCGGCTGAAGTCACGCGCTAGCTGAAATAATAGGCATTCCAAAAATTGCTCTACATCATATATTGACCGAATATTTGAAGATGAGAAAGTTGTGCGCCATATGGGTGCCGCGCTTGCTTGCTTCGTGAAAATGTTTCAGTACTCGCAGTGTTTGGCGATGTTTCATCGCAATAAAACCGAATTTTTGCATTGATTTATAATCATGGAGGAGACATGGGCTCACCGCTTCACACCTGAGACAAAAGAGCAGTCAAAGCAGTGGACTGGAATGGGAGAATTGTGTCCAAAGGAGGGGAACGCGGTTCCATGTGCGGGCAAGGTCTTGGCATCCGATTTTTGAGGGTGAGCATGGGCTTATTTCTGTTGGTTATGTTCAGAAAGGAAAAACCATCAATGGTGAATATTGTGTTAATTTATTGCAGCGTTTATGTGATGAAATTATGGAAAACGGTTAAATTTGGCGGAAAAGAAAGTATTGTTGCATCAAAACAATGCACCAGTTCATGCATCCACTATTACGATGGCCAAAACTAATGAATTAAAATTCGAATTGCTTCATCATGCTTGTTATTCGTCAAACTATTATCCTCGAACTATTTTCCATTTCAAAACTTGGAAGAAGTGCTCGGTGGTAAAAGATTTGCCCACAATGAAGAGGTTGAGTCAGGGGTTGATGGCTATTTTAAAGAGTATGACAGTTCTTACTATAAACAGGATATAGAAGCTGTTGAATATCGCTGTTATCGCTGAAAAAAGTGTATCGAAATAAAAAGAGATGTTGAAAAATAAAAACAAATTTTCCCAACTATTTTGTGTCTTCTTGGTTGCTTTGGCTGGTTTTTAGACCGCCTCCTACTGACTATAAATAACAGAGGTCGATTTCTATGGTCGAAAACCGGTCGAAATTAAACAGGGTATAGAAGCTATTCAATATCGCTCGAAAATGTGTACTGAGCTAAGAAAAGATTGTGTTGAAAAAGAAAGAAAACTTTTCCTAATTTTTTTGTGTCTTCTTTGTTAGGTCGGTTAGGTTTGGGACCGAAGTTTTGGGTATATGGAAAGTACCAGAAGAGGCGTGGTTATTTGGTCGATTTTTTTACAAGTGCTAACAAACATTGCAAGGCAATACAACGAACCAAATCTTAGGTTTCTGCTGACTATGGATTAGGACTTAGAGTAGAAAAAATTAATCTCAGAAAATCAGTTTGGTTGTGTGAGAGATATCAAATGGGTCTTGAAAATAGTTTCCGATACTAAATTTAAATGAATTTAGTGCAAACAGATATATGATATTGGGCTAATAATATACGGGTTTAATCAGTCATTTGTATGGCAGGATGTGTTTAATCGGTCGATTTTTGAAAATATTTGCCCAATTTTATAAAGCAAAATAATTGAAAAAGTTGTACCTAGGAAAGCATAAGTTAAGTAAGTAAATTGCATAGGAAGTACTAGAAAGAATTGCTCATCCTATTGATTTTTTTTCTCTCACTTTTCCTAAAACAGGGTGTCCGTCGGGAAGGTATACTAATTTGTTTTGCTGTCATTTTGGTAAACATTAGTCTTGATAGTTCATATTTGGCAGTCGTTAAGTAGAGACGTGGCAAACTTATTATGGAAAAATATTCGATAACATATATTTAGGTTGCTGCAGTCGACGAATTATAGGTTTCAGGGAAAATATTGGGTTTTTGGAAAATCAATCCCCAATCTATCCCCCCAATCAAATCAACCCATTCACAATCCTCGTCAACGACTTAGTAAAATATGAAGTTTTATAAAGATTTACGCCAGTTGGTGGTACTTTAAGTAATTCCTTCTGGGTATTACATTTTCACCGTATCGAATGACTTCTAATTGCATTCTTTCGGTTAAAGGAAGAATTGTTAAGAAGAAATTACAAAATCGAGCTTTGTAAGCAAACTAAATAATAAATCGCGTTCAAGCTCAGTATACAGAACAGTTCTGCCAAAATGGAGACATAAAAAATTGCAACAATTCCTTTAAGTCGTCTTTTTAAATGGTCAATTCTTGGTCCCTTTTTGACAGAGAGAATGTTCACCAAATATTTCTCCAGCCATATGGTGGTGCTTTTGCTGGCAATTACAAATCCTAATTTCCCCAATGATTTAAATTTGTACAGGGTGGGCCATAAGGGTGGTGGCGGTTTAAATATTCAATTAAAAAAAAACTACGAAACATAAAAAAATATATTTGTATTTTT
>JAHXMU010000036.1:1973438-1988396 GCA_019455685.1 Philornis downsi
GCCACCCCGCGCCGCGCGTTACCGAGAAATTGAAGAATTAAATCGCCTACACTCATATGGCCCACCCTGTATAATTAAAGACTCGATAGAAACGTAAAGTTGAATACAAAGCAAAATATACATAAAATGATGCACCTTATTGACTGTATCAACATTTGCTGTACAACACATTCATTCGCCCTTTAAAAAGATTTCCCAAATCAACACGAATTCCAATGTCTAGGAGGGAATTTCGCATTATATTATTATTAAGTAAACATTCTTAATTTGATTGTTTTCTTTTGCAAAATTTATTATTAACGATGTTTAAGAAGCAATTCCGTCTGATGAGCGTAATGCAAATAATTTACACAGGAAAAGTATTCAAAGCTCCAAATGCTACAAAACCAACGAAAAATTACGCGTGCTTCGAAATTAAGCTCGTTGATAATGACTTCAGATTTGTTCTAAATTGAAAACTCTTCTGTTCCCATCCCCCTCTCTTCGTCAAATAATTGTCAGATAATAATGTGGGTTCCTTAAGGAGCTAAAAAGGATGCTGCTTAAAATGTTGTGGTAAAGGTGGAAGACTTCATTATTTACGATTAAAGATGTTCAAATATCACGGTTTAAGCAAAAATCTCTTTAAAAGTTTATACATGTAAACAAAATAAAAAGGGAAAGCAGTAACTTGTGTGTGCGTGTTTTTTTTTTTTCTTTATGCAGGTATTAAATTCAAAATTTCATGTCGAATCTTGCCAAAATCTATACAAGTTTCGAAGTAAGTATTTCGAAGAAAGTAATTGCAAATTCTGACGAAGTAGTATTACTTAGGTGAACTTGAACTTGAAAAATTATCTACAAACTTTCATGTTCTCGCGGTGATTAGTGAACATGTTAATGATTTCATATGAAATGTTTCCAAATTTTGTGACTAAGGAGTAGAACAATTTTTCAGAATCAAAAATAGACACAAATACCCACTGCCACATTTCAAGGGGAACAAAATTATGTCGCCTAAAACTTTTTGTGCAAAGAAATTAGCATCAGCCTTCATAAAACAAATTCCCTTGCGTCCCATAAATAGATATGGGAGAGCCTCTTACATTTTGTTAGCTTATACACATTCTATTTTTCGATCAATTATTGGCCGAAAACTGCGAGATGTTACTGCAGCCTTCTCAAGCCTCGAGAAGGAAGCAGCGAAAATGGGTGTGGTGGTAAACGAGAACAAAACTAAGTTATTGGTTTCAACGAAGAGAGTCTACTCGTTGGGGAAGCTGTGTGAACGTTGACAACTATAATTTTGAAGTGGTGGAAGAATTCATAGACCTCGGTTGCGCTATAAACAAAACGAATAATGTCAGCATGGAGATAAAGAGGAGAGTATTGCTTGCTAATAGATGTTACTATGGGCTAAGCAAGGGATTCAATGATAAAGCCCTTCATCGATAAACAAAAATCCAACTGCATCAGACGTTGGTTATACCTGTCTTATTATATGGCACTGAATCCAGGGTTATAACGCAAGCGGTTGAATGAAAAGTACTGACAGTTTTCAAAAGGAAAATACTCCGGAAAATATATGGACCCATCACCGTTAACAGAGAGTATCGGCGTCGCATGAACAATGAGCTGTATGAGCTATATGCTGACATCGACGGGGTCAAACCCTTTAATATACAGCGATTGCGTTGGCTGGGTCATATTGTGCGAATGGACCCAAATGTTCCGGCACGAAAAGTTTTCGACAACGAACTCGATAGGCAGCGCAGAAGAGGGTGACTAAAACTCCGTTGGCAGGACCAGGCTTTTGAAGTACTATCGAAAGTTTCCGAACCTCATGTTTGTACGATTCATGGCAATAGACAGAATTTAATTTCAGGGCTATAGTTTTTATTTGCCTCTTTAATTGCGGATAAATTTTATAATTAAATAGACATGCATTTTTACTGATATTCTGAAGATCCTCTTCATTATACCATCACTCAAAAGAAACAAAAACAACAAATTCCCTTGCGTTTCATGAATGAGATATGGGAGAGCCTCTCACATTCTGTTATCTCATACACATTCTATTTTTAGACTTACTCATCGAGACCTTCAGTTTAACGACGATTCCGAACGTTACAGTTTTAGAAGCATTCAGAAGACCTGTCAATTATTCAATTACTCGAAGTGTTCGTCAGACACACCGAGGCGGCTGTATGCGGGGGCTGAACCAGCTATCATGCGAATGATAATCGCGTGCAATAACCATCATGCCACGCAGGTTTCCTAAAGGAATGAAGATATACGTAATTTAGTACGGCAAAAATGTAACTCCCAAAAAAAAAGGTTTTACAATATTAAACATCTTTTGAGCAAATGTGTTTCATGATTTTTTAAGTCGATTAAGTTGAGATTCAAGGGCTACAACTAGTATAGATGCTACTAGTTGTCATTCCATGGTATTGAATTGCTTCTCCACCTTAGCTGGCTTTTGCCGAAATATTGATATATTGTCCTAATTTCAGTTTATATGTACCCTCACTTTTCTATTTATTCTGAGTTCTAGTTTAAGGGTTCAAGGTTAAAATATTGCCAGAATTTATACCTTACGCTCTGACAGAGACGGAGACCTTAACCGAACAATTAGATTCGAAAATATCGGGTCGTTCGGAAAGTTCGTTTGTTCGTTAGCTCACCATACGTCACTTCTCATGACGTAGAGTTCCTTTAAACACTATCATAACTTCCTCCCATCTCTTCTCTAAACTGTTTACTATTGTTTGCTTATGTTCTAGTAGCGAGTAGTTATAGCGTTTCAAAAAAAAAAAAAGTTTTAAACAGTGGAACAAATGAGGGAAAAAGAGCATTTTAGGCGTAACTGTTGCTGAAGCCATCCGAAAAATAAAGTGAAGAAAACGGGCCAAATGAAAGAACTTGCCACAAATGGTCGCCAGATTTTCTACGGGGGACTTCTCCGTATCGGACGCTCCCAGATCAGGACGACCAAAAGAAATAGTTTCCGAGGAGGTGAGAGATGTAATTATTGTTAATCCCCTGCAACAGTTAAAGAAGTAACTGAAATAATCAAAAAATCACTCTCAACCGTTCACGCGGTCATAAAAGACTTCGCATTTGTGAGCAACCTCAATGTGTGGGTACCTCAGTCTTTCTCCGAAGCCTCACAATGCCTTGCGAACCCGTCAGAAACTGTCAGAGCTTGGGTGGGAAGTTTTATCTGACTCAAAGTACTCCCCAGGTCTTGCCCCGTCCTTGAAGGATTTGAATTTCCATAACGACGAGGAAATGGAAAATCGGATTGAACACTTTTTTTTCAGAAAAACTACGCGAGTTTTACGAGAAAGGAATTAAAAAGCTCCCAGAGAGGTGCGAAGAAGTTATTAAAAAGGAGGAGATTATATGTTTAATAGATTAAAATAATTGTTTTCTAGTACATGAATTCTTTTAAGAACCGAACAACTTAAGGTTTTGTGCGAGTTTCTGGAATCCAAGTCAAAAATATGAAAAGTTTTTATGATGATGCCTACAACAGAAACAAAATCAAATAAAATCTTTGGAGCCATACTGCAAAGTGTAAAATTACTTCAAATTATTCATTTTTTGACTTTACGATATCAAAATCAAGTTAAAAATTTTTTACAAATATGTTTTGGTTGTATGCAGCAGAGTCAACATTGTATTGAATTTTGGTTGCGTTTATTTTTTTGGTATCGTATATAGGATACCGGTATAGGATACCAAAAAAAACTCTTTGGCGCTTAGCAAAACTAACTTGGCAGCATTGCTATTTATGAAATGTTCATTCATTTTGTTTTGTTCTTATTCGTAATCATTTTATCATCCATTTATAAAATAAACGTAACTTATTGTTCACACAATTAATAAATTAAAATTAGGATTAAATTGGAACGCATTGTGTTTGTGCTGATTGATAACTTTGAAAATGTAAGTTTACGTTATTTGACGTTATCCTTTTTCTTTAACTTCTTTGTTTACCTTTGCGTAGGAGAACTTGGTCGCATTGTTATTTTCCATATTTTTCTACTACTTTTTTGTACAACTTATCCCCGTTTAGCTTAACGTGCAAAATTATTCCCTTTAGCGTACACCGGATAGCATTTGTATGGCGAAACGGGTATAAGATAGCAAAAAAAAAACGCAACCTTTGTTTCTGTTGAAGTTGATTTTTACATCCCAAACGAAATTAGAAGCAATTTTGATTCTAATTCAGTTTATGAAACCTCTTATTTGTACGATATTTCATTTGAAATTTTTCAATTCAAAAACACTGTCAACATTTTTGAGTAGCTGGCAAAATTTCTGAGAGCCTGGTATCGTAAGTTTAGAAAATTAATTTTATTTGAAACATTTTTAATTATTTCGCAGACCATTTTTTCTCTGCCATGAATCGAAACTACATTTTGTTTCAGTTCTGATTCAGATTATTAAGCGAAAGGGCATCAAAATATATTTTCGTTTCAGGTTCTTGAATCAAAATATCTGCATCATTTTGTTTGGATAGAGAAACTAAATCTAATTTCGTTTCAGATAAAAAACGAATCAATGTATGAAGTGAGGAGTTGTGGTTTCGAATATGAATCAGAAACAAATTTCTATTATGGATTTAAAATATGACAAAGCTGTTGCGTTAAATAATTCTGGGTGGCAAGAAATAGTAGTATATTAAAAGCTGATTAACCGACTCAAAATAACCGATTAAAAACTGTATCAACAAAAAAAGCTGGTAGACCGGTATTTGATTTACTCATGCTTAGATTATCCTGCTTACTCTACTGCCTGCAGCTTCAATGAATTGTTATTATGTCACCCTTTTTTTTTAATTTTCCCTGCCAAAAATATTTTAAGCATAATGGCTGAAGTCACGACAACAAAGCCAAAATGGTTTTAAATAATATAAAAGAAATTCTTGCATTTTTTTATAATGAGAGGGTGGCGTTAAAAACAAAGTCAGCTGAAAGAAACAAGTAAGCAAATTGCCATCATATCTCGTAAATGACAAAAGGAGAAGCATTCGGTGATTAAGTAGGCTTTTATGTTTAAGCTTACTAAAGAAGGTCAACACATTGAAAATAAAATTAAAAGTAATTTAAAAAGTTTTATTAAATCAATGAATATTCGATAAGGCCAAACAAAGAATGAAAAGTTGCCAGGAAAGGATAATAAATTGTGGTAACCGAGATATGGATCTAAGGCGCCATAATCACAACATAGAGTGTCTTAATGACAACATTCAAAAAATGTTAGTGAAAAATCGCGAAAAAACGAAGCAATAATTTATCATATAATGGCACTCACTCATCACTTTAGATATAGCCGGTCAAATACAGCATTCACAGTCCAATAGAGTTAACAATATCAATTTAAAGTGATGCTATTTGGACTGTGTAACGCCGCCTAATCTAACTAACTTTGCAAATCTAATTTTTCTTTCTGAAATATAATCTTTATAAGTCGCACATTTTTGTGTAGAAATATAAATAAATTTGTTTATTATTAAAAACAAATATGAAGAAATGAAACTCTAACAGTGTCCTTTCTGTTGCATCCCAAATAAATTACCGATTTTTCTTATATGTTTTATGGTTAGATGGGTTGCTTAGAACCTGGAACCTTTATGAAAGTTAATTTTCATGTTGATTTTGATATTGTACGAGTATATTTATTTAAAGTACACTATAAATTTTGTTTCTGATTTATATTAATTTGTTTTTTTTTTACCCGAAACCAAATTAGAAACTTAAACTGATCCTGTTTCTCTATTGAAACATAGTGAAATATATTTTGATTCGGAAACCTTAAACAAAAATATAATTTTATGCAATTTCGTTTCATAATCTAAATCGGAACTGAAACCAGAGCTACAGTGGGAAGCAAAACTGTCCGGATGTTTTGCATGAAAAAAGTAAGTTAATGAAAATAATACAAATATAAGTAAATTATGAAATATATGTATTTTTTTTTATTTAATTGAACATTATTCTAAATTATAAAGCAAAAAACTCATATAAATTGCTTCAAGAAAAATAAAAAAAAAAATTAAAAAAAACAAAAAATTTACTATTCGGACACTTTTGCACTGTACACGAAATAAACATTATCACGATATTGCTTTGTTGAAATGTGAAGGTATCTGACCCGTTGATTTTTTTTTTTTTTTGCTATCTCGTTGTCAAACTTTTATTGCTTTATTTGTGCATTATTGTTTGACCTGTGAAGTGATTGACTTGATTTTAAGTTAAAAAAATAAAAGATCTTTAAAAATGAGAAAAACGCCAACTGATATTGAAAACGATGTGATAAATTTGTTGCAAAATAATATTTCATACCGTAAAATTGCTGAAAGATTAAATTTAAGTAAATCCACGGTAAATGATATAAAAAAAAAACGACGTAATGTAGCTTGCAATAGTAACCAAGGAGGTCGACCAAGACTGATTTCTGATAGTGATGCCCGGCAGATTGAACGTTTGCTGCATAATAAGGCCATCAAGACACCGAAAAATGCTGCAAAAAGTATTGGTAAGGATGTCAGTTCCTGGACGGTCAGACGTGCATTAAATAGAATTGGTTTAGTAGCGAGTGTGAAAAACAAGAAACAAGAAAACTTTCCGATAGAAACTTGAAAAGACGCCTTCATTTCTGTAAAACCCACAAAAATTGGGCAGTAGGTGACTGAATACGGGTTATTTGGAGCGGCGAAACGAAATTCAACCGACCAGTCCGATGGAAAATAGTATTATTGGCAGAGGCCGCATGAGCGCATCCAGATTTTGCCAGATTTTGTTGACGAGAGTGCTTATCCAGCCGAAAAAGTCATTTTTCAGCAAGACGGGAATCCGAAGCACACGGCCAAAATAGTTAAAAGCTGGCTACAAAACCAAATTTTTGGAACAACGGAATGGTCTGCATAAAACTAAGACCTGAATCCAATAGAAAATTTATGGGCTATTGTTAAAAGAAAGCTGGGAGCATTTGAAAAGCCACCAAAAATTTTTGACGAGCTTTGGGAGAGAATACAACATAAATGGCGAGCTCTTGACCATGATATCATCCAAAAGTTGGTGGAGAGTATGCCAAAACGTATTGAAAGCGTAATTAAAAATAAAGGCTTTTGGACGAAATATTAAATTGGGAACATTAATTGATTTTCGACAAACCGCTAAAAGTGCAAAAGTGTCCGAATAGTGAATTTTTTGTTTTTTAAATATTTTTATTTTGCTTGAAGCAATTTATGTGAGTTTTTTTTTACTTTATAATTTAGAATAAAGTTCAATTAAATAAAAAAAAATACATATATTTGATAATATACCCATATTTGTATTATTTTCATTACCTCACTTTCTTAATGCAAAACATCCGGACAGTTTTGCTTCCCACTGTATATTAGAACTGAAATCAAATGTAGTTTCGTTTCTTGCCAGAGAAAAATGTCAGACGCCAAATTATTATTGTAAAAGATAGAAATGGTCCAATTAATTTACTATCTGAATTACGATATCAAACTCTCAGAAATGTTCACAGCTACTCAAAAATTTTGCCTGTGTTTTGAATTGAAAATTTTTGAAATTAAATATCAACAAAACGTTTGATAAACTGAAAATTAGAATTGCTTAAAAGGGTGTCCCAACAAGAATGCCAGATTTAAATTTTAAATAAAACACAGATATTTAAAAAAAAATCGTGAAACTTTATTATATCGTAAAGTAGACAGAATGAGGTTATGTATGGAACAACACATCAGGCAGATGGCCGCCGCGGCTTTGCTGGCACACACGCGATCTTTTAATGAAATTTTCAATAACCGTTTGGCATAAATGCTGCGGTATTTTATTAATGCAGCGTCCAATTTCCTCTTTTAAGACTTGAGTCGTCGTCGGCTTATTCGCGTAAACGACTTCAAAAAACCCCAAAGGAAAAAGTCTAATGGTGTTAAATCGTACGATCTAGGCGGCCAATTGTGGTCTACAAAACGCGAAATAACACAACCGGGAAATGGCTGATGCTGCAATTCAATTGTTTCTCTGGCTGTATGACAGGTGGCGCCGTCTTGTTGAAACCACATGCCCTCCACATTCATTTCTTCAATTCTAGGCACGAAAAAACTGGTTATCATTTCACGATACCGAACATCATTGACTGTCTTGCGTTCTTGTTGAAAAAATTCAATACAATTTTGATCAAAATCAATTCAAAATTCAATTTATTTATATTCATTTAATCAATATATTAATTAAATTTCGATACAATTTTGATTCGTTCTTTGGAATTAGAATGGAAATTTTGTATATTTTTGATTTAGATGCCAGAAACTGAAACAAATCAAAACTATTTTCGGATTTGATTTCGTTTCTGTGGCGGTCCGGTCCCTGTTTAGAACAAACGAATAAAACGCCCAATATCGTAGTATTCGATTCAACCATTTAAACGGCTGTTACCTCGATGTGCCTGACTGAAACTTCCCGTAATGCAGTAACTGATTAATCCACTAAATGCTTTTTAAGCTGATGTTCGGAATCGTCGTTAAACTTTAGGTGCCGTTGAGTGACTCTGAAAATAGAATGCCAATAAGCTCACTGAATATGATCATTTTTTTTATATAATTTATTCTTTGGAGAGATTTGTTCTTTTTTATTTTATCTTTATCTTTTATTTACTTGCACCACATTTAGTATATCAGAATAAGATACCCTTCCACATCCCATACAAATTGGCCGATTTTCCAAAATTCAATTTTCTCTCTGTAAATGGTAAACAGGAGACCCGAATTCGTCCTGTCTGTGTTAACATTTTTCACAATCTCACCAATTTTAATGTATGAAAATGATTTTCTTTAACAAATAATAATACATACTGGAATACAATATCTACAATATCAGCCCAATATTCAGTTTGTCCCTACTCATATGACGCATGACAGATGTAATAGCTTTGAAAAGGGACAATCGTTTTGGTTTCAAACCATAGCAGACCGGTTTCACTTAAAATGAAAACGGTTTAGGTGATAATAAAATCTCTTAATAAATAGCATAGGCAATTGTGTTACAAAGCTCCTAAACTTTATTATTTTCAAAATTCAATTTAACATTTTATTACATTTTCATGAAAATTATTATAAGGTTTCCTTTAAACGAACTTAATTCTTCACTTTTTGCTTACAGCTTCCCTTTGCATTCGTATAGCTAGCATAGAGGATAATGTTTACATTTCTATTTTCAACGTTAAGACTCTCTACTGCCTCTGGAAGGACAACTTCATCCTGTTGAGCAAAAACGCATCGCTCCTTTACTGTGAGTGAATGAGGAGATGGCATACAAAAGTGGTCTTGTAAACATGAAAGTCACATATTTACCAGAGCTATTAAATCAGACATTTTTGCCGGTTTATATCAATCCTTAGAGTGTTTGCATTTGCTTGCAAACAAAAGCAAGGCGGAACTATGAACTGAAGCGCTTGCAAGTCTTTTACGAGAAGACTTTGCTTTACACTTTAACAATTCGTTATAGGACGTGACGTCATTCTTTATAAGACAACCTAATACGCTTCAAATTAAGTTGACAGAAATGTGAATGAGTTTTAAGGATAAATAACACAGAAGTCGTTTCTATGTTATGTTTAGTTTAAGTTTAAACGAGAATATAAATTTAATAACATTCAAATTTGTGCCCAATGAATATGATTAGAATGATATAGAAATAGGAGCATGAAAAGGCAATTTCGAAAAAAAATTTCAAGAGTTCTATCACCGTTTTATTTAATAGTACCCACATGTAACATATTTCAAACGTTTCTAACATATCTGCATCCTTTATCAATTGGCAACATTAAGGCTGTCAGCTGTTAAATACCTGTCATCTGAAGTGTTATTTGTTTAATGAAAGGTTTGGCATTTACGAATATGAATCGTGTAACAAGAAAGACAAAGAACGTGTTAAAATAGTTAAAATTTACTACAAAAGTGATAATTCAAACGTAGGCAATTTTCGCGCATTACAAGAAATTGGCAAGATTATAAAAAATTTTGAAGAGACTGGAAGCGTTATAAATGTGGTCAGGCCTGTGCATCATCGCAATGCCGAAAATATCGCTTTAGTTAGTGAAAGTGTTGTAGATAATCCGAATTTGGCGATTCCACGACATTCTTAGCAATTGAGCCTATCTAACAGCCCATTATGGCATATTTTGCATTTAAATTTGCACCTCCATCCATATAGAGTTCAACTCACGCAGCAATGAAATCCGGCTGGCCATTCACAACGTTATAGATATGCTACAGCAACAGGATTTCAATGCTTTTTTTTCGAAAAAAAAAATTCTTTTTGGCGATGAAGCTCATTTCTCGCTCAGTAGTTACGTCAATAAGCAAAATTGTCACATATGAGGCTCGAAGAACCCAGAAATGATTGTGGAAAAGTCATTGTACTGGCAAAAAGTGACTATTTGGTGCGAATTGTAATCTGGAGGTGTCATTGGACCGTATTCTTCTGAAAATGACGCTGGAGGAAGCATTACTATGAACTAAAAGCGCTACGGCCATATGATAACTGATTTTTTTTTTTTTTTTTTTTTTTTTTGGCCTGCAATTAGAGATTATTAATTATGTCGACATATAGTTTCAACAAAACGGTGCCACGAGCCACACAACATGACCGAATTTGACTTTGTTTCATGAGAAATTTCCAGAAAGCGTAATTTCATGCCTTGGCCGCCAAGATCCTGGACGCCGTTATGCTCTCTTTGTAGAGTTACACCAAAGACCCTGTATTCGTGGAAAATCTCTGTTTACTTTGGAGCATTTGAAAACCATCATTTGTCAAGTTGTCGCTGAGATACCGCCCGAAATGTGCGAAAAAGTGATGGAAAACTAACTCAAAAGGGCCCACTGCTGCAACCAATCCAGAGGTGGTCATTTAAATGGCATTGTATTTCGTACATAATTGCAAAGTTCAAGCATTATAATGAAATAAAACTGCTTCCTAATCGAATGAACAAAGTATTTCATTCGTTATAAAATATATAGAAAAAGCATAGAAATCGAAAAAACTCTACTTATAAGCAAATTTCGCTATAAACCCTCTCGCTCTAAATGTCGAGCACAGTATGTGAGAAAATAAACTTCTTTATTATGAAATAAGATGAAAAAATTTCTCTTTTTAAGAATTACTTGGTCATAAAGTAAAATGAGCGAGTCAAATTTTATACCCAATCATATTTTGGCAGTAGCCACAAAACCAGCGCTAAACAGCTTCCACTACAACGTATGATTAATTTTATTTACCAAGTAACACTACATGGCGTATGATTGTTATTATCATATTCATTATCTTAACAACTCACTGGCATCCCAGCGGCTCAAAGATAACGTTACAACACCGCACATTGTACAGTATCATGTTTTTATACAAATGCTTTTAAAATATTCCTCGGAACAACTGTTTCCGAATCGATTAAACGATATGTTACATTTTTAAGAAAAAAGATGGAAAATCATAGAAATCAAAAAAAAGCATACTTAAAAGCAAATATCTCGCTCTAAATATCGCTCGCAGGATGTGAGAAAATAAACTTTTTTATTATGAAGTAAAATGAAAAAAATATCTCTTTATATCAATTAATTGGTCATAAAGTCAAATGAGCCGGTCGAATTTTATACCCAATCATTTTTGGGCTGTAGCTGCAAACGTGTGATTAATTTTATTTCCCAAGTAGCACTACATGACGTATGATTGTTATTATCATGTTCACTTTCTCAACAACTTACAGACAACCCAGCGGCTCAAAGGTAACGTTACAACACCGCGCATAGTACAGTATCATGTTTTCATACAAATGCTTTTAAAATATTCTTCGCAACAACTGCTTCCTAATCAAATGAACGGAATATTTCATTCGTCAGAAAAAAGATAGAAAACTCATAGAAATCGGAATAAAATGTACTTATAAGCCAATTTCGCAATAAATCTTTTCGCCCTAAATGTCGCGCACAGTATGTAAGAAAATAAACTTTTATATTATGAAGTAAGATGAAAAAAATATTTCTTCATATCAATTAATTGTTCATAAAGTAAAATGAGCAAATCGAATTTTATACCCAATCATCTTTGGGCTGTAGCTGCAAACGTATGATTAATTTTATTTCCCAAGTAGCACTACATGGCGTATGATTGTTATTATCATATTCATTATGTCAACAACCTACAGACATCCCAGCGCCCAGAATCGATTGGCTTATATAAGCTGTTGGCAATTTCATTAAGATTTACAGGGGTTATCGTGTCTACTAGCTAACCACAATCGCCTTAAAAATGCGTGAAACACGTTATGTCCCAAGAAACTTGTTACTTCAGACGTTTTATTCTTGGTGTTATATTCCCTCCGAGTTGTATTGCCTTCGGTAAAAATGATAAGGAGGTGATATTAGTCTATTGTTAGCGTTAATAGAACACAATTTCTTAACATAATTGAATTTTTTCCCCTCCTATATAGAAATAACAAAGAAAGCTAGCTCAATCTTTTTGTTTCTCTTGGTTTGAACCCCGATTATTAGACTTCAGGAAAAAAACGATTTTTCGAATAACTTGAAACAATGTTTGCATGAAAAGCACCCTAACTGATGCAATACACAATGGTGTTCATACATTTTATGCTTATTTCTTGGTTTTCACAAATACAATGAATAAAATGTAACTTTTTTTAGATTACTTTTATTTTATGCTTGATATGTGGAAGATTTTATATGCTCTTACAAAAAAAAAGGTTGCCTAACATGAGAAACATGTAAAAGTGGATCAATTCCAAGCGGTTAACATCACCAACAGCAACAACATTTCTCTTTTGAGTATACTTCAAATGATTTGATAAAGAGGGTCCTTAACGTCATCTTAGACACTGCCAGATTTGTGAATGTTTTTGTCTTCTCTTCCATTAGATGACAGTTTATCTCAAAAATAGTTTCATATATTACAAAAGCTTTGGCTAAGCATACTGGGAGCGTTTTATATAAGAGACTAATTCCAAATATATATCGGTTCCTTTTCATGTTGTTTTTGTGCTCAAGGAAGTATAACAACTCTATTAATTTGGAACGAAAAAAACCGAAAGGCTTTTAAATTTGATTTTATTTTTTGTTTTAAATAACCAGTCATTTTGCCCGTTTTATATACAAACTTGGCCATCCAACTTGTAGTATCCTTAACATCGATGCGTGCTTTCGAATCATTTTAAGTGAATCTTATATAGGCGATAAAAAAAAAGCAATTAATCTAATTTAAAGAACCTCAAGAAATTCCAAAGCAAGTTAAAATTAGTATTACAACCTTCGTTTTGGAGTTGTAGGCAATATTTGCATCAGTAATCGATTTGAACGTCCGCATAGTTCGAATAGACTAAAAATCTGCGATTCGATTTAACCTCCAAGTTGTGGAATTTGTAATTTTACGTTAACCTTTTTGTCACTACGGCAAAATTAAGTTAAATTACGCTTGTATTCCCCAAAATATTTTCTATTTAATATTACAACCTGTTTGCCTAAAATCGATTCAATCAATTTGTTCGTTAAGTAAACGAACAACCCTATGTGTTGGTCTTTTTAAATAGAGTAGACTTTCGTCTTTCTAGACTAAATCGTTTTGAAAAGCTTTTATTTTTATTTACTAGTATTTGAAATAAAATTACTATTATGGTGTGAACCTGTATTGAAAAATATTGGAAAAGGTATGCAATGTCTGTGCTGTTTTTTTGAAAACCTTGATAGTTGATGAGAAATTTCAAATGTTTTATAATTCAAAGACGCTGTTCCAAACGTTTTCGGTTACTGACAGATTCGTTCGTGTGCAATTTGGAATGTTTTATGAAAAGAATTTATTAACATACTTATATCTTCACCCGATGGAATGCAGATATACCATCCGATACGACAATAACATAAAACCATAAAGGAAAAGTTTAAAATACTTAGTATAACTTTTAACCCAATAAGTTTCACGATTTTCTAAGTCAATTGAGCGAAATCTGTCAGTCTGTCTGGCTGGATGGTTGGCTGACAGACACGATAAGTCTTGAAAATACTTACGAAACTTCTCAAAAACTTAGAGCAGCCTAATATTTTGCCCAAACGAAATCTGGAGTTGTCAAAGATTCATTCCTTCTGGTATCGTCCATGCAAATTAATATATTTTCCGAAATTTAATTTTTTTCCTGTAATTTCTAATTCCTAAACTACAGCACTTTTGCTTTACAAAATGTTAATAAAACCGACCGCTTAACCACACCCTTTCTGGTATCTTTTATACAAATGACCGATTTCATTTACGATATCTTAATTTCACATCTTTCAAGTGGTTGCACGAAATTCAGTGAAATTTTTTACACATCACGTGTTTTATCAACTTAGTTCTAGAACTGGCAACAGCTATCACTGATTGATTGATTGATCAATGATCGATTTAATAGTTGTAGTTTTGCGATCATATATTTTATTCTGCTGCAACAAATTCAGTCAAAGCTGGTGCACGTTAAACGTTTGCTTAAATAGGATGCCAGAATGGAAACTAAGTATAACTTTTATCCGAATACGTTTTACGATTTTCTAAGCCAATTGAGCGAAGTCTGTCAGCCTGTTTGGCTGGATGGTTGAACGATTTCATCTACATATTCCTAGTTTCATATCTTTCAGGTAGTAGCACGAAATTTAGTAAACTTTGGTACACATTACGTGTTTCATAAACTTAATTCTAGAACTGAAAACAGCTATTATTGATTGACTCATTGATCAATGATTGATTTAATCCACATATAACGGGTTTGCGTTCATATCTTGTATTCCGCTGCAACAAATTCAGTCAAAACTAGTATACGTTGAACGTTTGCATAAGTAGAATGCCAGAATGAAAACTAACCGCATTACTACATACAGGGTTGCCCATATTCGACGGACCCATGTTTAAAAAAAAA
>JAHXMU010000036.1:1998396-2015931 GCA_019455685.1 Philornis downsi
AATTGAAGAATTAAATCGCCAACACTCATATGGCCCACCCTGTATAATATACAGAATAGACATATTAAAATATAATACTAATATAATAATAATATAATATAATATAATAAAATCACGAACTAAGAAAAAAACTCGAGTGAATTTCTTGAAAAGAACTTTGCCCGCTCTGTTAACATCCGTTCTTTTTTCATTTATTAAAATATTCGCTATGTAAAAAATAAGTCTGTTTTAATGAAAACAAAAACATTTTTATTTAAAAAAAATTCGGCAGCGGCGATTACTTCAGCGTCCCACATCTACACTGTTTTACATTTCTTATCCTTATCTGCCCTTAAAAGAAAAATCAATTTTCGAATCGGACAGATATCCACCTATCATTTGCTGCTAAACATGTTTTATCCCGCAGTAGGAGCTTGCAAGTGGATAGAGGCATGCCACGGACTCCAATTTGTCTGAAGTCTGTAAGGTTGTTCCCAGTCTGGCCAGCTCGTCTGCTCTGCAGTTCCCTGATATGCCCTGTGATCCGGCATCCACATAAGGGGAATGTTGAAATGCTGAGCCAACTCGTTAAGAAATCTGCGTCATTTCAGGCCTGATGTTGAGTTCAAGAAGACAGAATCCAGGGATTTAATGGCAACTTGACTCTCAGAGAATCTGTTAATCCCCACCGTAGTGAGGACGGTTTATCCCAGCCATTCTGCTACTTCCTTAATGGCCAAAATTTCAGCCTGATAAAGTGATCAGGTAACCTTCTTGCTATACTTAGCCCCGAACCCTATCTGAAAACGTCTATTAATTAGCACAGTTAGACTGATCCGTTTCAAGTCAAATATGCACTGTTTCGTTCGATAAGTTGTTGTCATTTCGAAGTTAATTCCAGTACGCCTCTTTCATAGAAACTCTTGTCCTTATTGGCAAAAAACCCCGGAACTGTCGATTTTCGCAAACTTCTCTTGAGGAGATTTTTTCACATGGAAAATCATTCGCCATAGATAGAAACAGATGTCAATCGCTTGATGTCAGATCCGGATTATAAGGATTATATAAACCTCCCAAACAAGCTTTCCAAGCTTCTACAGAGTCACTATCGAAGTATGTGGCCTGTCATTTTCCTAATAAAACACAATTCCTCTCCTATTGACCAAAGCTGGCCGCTTCTGGGCGATTGTTTCTTTCAGATAGTTTAAATGTTGATAGTTCAGGTCCGAATTAAGAGCCCTCTTAATCCCAACAACAACTTTTCTGACCATCAGACCTGGCTTGTCCACCGTTTGCGCTAGTTCTCTGGGAATACTGTTTTTTTCTTTCATCATCGTGAGTAACCCACTTTTCACCATCAATCACCATCCGCTTAATAATTGGGCCAATCCATGAAATTCGATCCATGAAGTTTTTTGCCTTAACTCGCGTAGAATCGATTTTTTGTATCCAACCGCATTCAATTGTTTCCAATATTTTCAATGTTTAGATTCTAGATAATCGAATGCTTGCCTAAAGGTCGGACTAGACAATTTCTATTGTTTATCGACATTTTCGACAATTGGACTTCGAGGGCTGGTGCGTCTTTAACATCAAAATTACCGGAATGGAATCAAAGAAACTAAAATTGGTCGCAATTGACTATTACAGTATCATATCATATTATATATTATCCGACAGACAATGAACCGATAACAACGCAGTGAAGATCTTTGTATTCGATTGCCGAATTGTATTCGAAAGTAGCGCGATTCCTACATTTATCACTGGTCTTCTTCTAGTAAGATTTTGTCGAATTTGAGGTGGTGATTGTGCAGCGCGAACTTGCGCAATATGGGCACGTCTCCATTCATTTTGTTCCGCGCGTTCCTCTTGCGTTTGGTTATCACGGACATTCTGACTAATTATAGCACGACGTGTACGACGTCCAAGGTTTGATCGTCTAATAGGTGGCATTAGTCAAGCAAATAACTCTCCCTAAAATGGAATAATGTCGTTTTTGGCTAATCCTATTAAAAAGAAAATTCTTTTTAAAAAAAAAAACTTACGGAATGAATGTGTCGCAATAAATGCCCGCAATCCAATAAGATAACCTCACTTTTTACACGCAAACTTATTTTCTGAAAAAATGATCGAATTGATAAATATTGCACTGAACTTCAATTGATCGTACTGCTTGTACCGTTTACGGATGTGATACACGATATATGAGTATCCGAAATCAGTGAAATAAAACACAAAACTCGAATCAATTGCAGCAAGAAAAATAGCACATTTGTTTAATAGAAAATGTCAATGCGAAAAGTGCACCTGTCAAATTGCGCTCAGCCTAAGTCAACGTATAACGCCATCTACGGGGTTGTGGCATTGAACGCAGAACAGCGCCATCTGTTATTTGTCTCGTTGACTTATCCACCCAAAATTCACGAAAAACATATTTTATCACAATGAATATCATAATTGTCCGAAATTTTCCAAGCTTGACAACGATCTTTCCAGCTTTACATCGTCCAAAATCATCTAATCATGCGATAAAATGCAAAATTTCGTCGAAAAAAATTAAAATTTTTCACGTTTTTCCGGAATTTTCCGAGTTTTTCACTAAGAGTTTTATATTTTTCTATTTGAGAAGCCATTCCGGAACAATTGCACACAAATTTCCATACAAAAAATGAATTTTCGATTTACTATACTATGAGTTACTATAAATTTTTTACATCATTTTTATACATACAGATAGAATAGAATAGAAGAAGATATAATTTTTTAAATTTCATAGATTTCTGTTATAGTTTGTTTAATAATTCTGCTTTGTAGTCAGCTGTTTTCAGAATTCTTCTTTGATGACATGCGAAAAGTGCACCTGTCATTTCGCGCTCAGCCTAAGTCAACGTATTACGCCATCTATGGGGTTGTGGCCTGATCGCACCACAGCGCCATCTGTTATTTATCTCGTCACGCAAAACCAAGCTTGACAACGAACTTTCAAGCTTTACATCGTCCAAAATCTTCGAATGATGCAATGAAATGCAAAATTTCGTCGATAAAAATTAAAATTTTTCACATTTTTCCGGAATTTTCCGAGTTTTCCACTAAGAGTTTTCTATTTTTCCACTCGAAAAGCCATTCCGGAACAATTACACACAAAATTCCATACAAAAAATCAATTTTCGATTTTTCCAATTTTCCGACTTTTCCGGAGGGTTTTCCCAAAATTTTCTTTCGTAAAAACCTTCTCCAGGCAAATACGAACAACTGAAAAAAAAATTGAGCCACATCAGTCCAGCCGTTCTCAGTTGATGAATTACATTTTTATATACCTATTTATAGATATAATGGATGGCCTTTTGCTATACCCTGTTTTAAATCACAACATTTTCCCTACTTCTCTGTGGGTGAGATATATAAAACAGAAGATAAATAAAACTCAACAGTTTTGGTTTCCATGTGGCAGATTTTTATTTATATTTAATTTCTATTTTCACTAATTTAATGGGTTACCATCCAAGCATTGCAAAAACAGCGATTCTAGCGTTACTAAGTGCCTGCTGACAAATACATTGTAAAATTTATTGTCATTGCTTAAATGGCCACTTGGAATGGTAACTACGCTGTTCACAGTAATGTCGAATTATATGGTCTACGCATTTCATTTTTATAAGTGCCGGCGGGAAAATAGTCATTGTCTGCCAAATTAGAACTTTGTGGGTGATAAAACGTAAATTGGATATTTGGGCTAACAGCTCACATTGTCCTTTTAAGCAGGGAATACACGGGGATGGTGTATCGTTACGCTGTTGACAACGTTTTAAATGTTATGACCTCTACTTCGCAGAAAACGAATAAAAAATAATGTTTTAATGTTACAACAATATCTTGAACTGAAAATGTTTCTTTTAAGCATAATGTCTCAAAAAAGAACCCGTGCGTTTAGTTATTTAGTTATTTTCCAACTATACACAATGTTAGCAGCAATTTTTGAGCCCTGATGGTTTCATCAACAGATGGTTATACAAGGTGAGTGTAGACCAATGAGAACTTTTTAATCGTCTATTTAAAATTTACCGATTTCCTTACAAAAAACCACCAATATATTGCCCTGTATAGGAATAACAGTTGGATAAACTGACTCGCATACACCTTTACTCAACGTCCTTTTGCCTTGGTGCAAAAGCAAGAGTGTACCAGAAGTAGCGTGATATATCCTCGGAATTAAAATTCAACAATAGAAACGACATTATAACGTTTTACAGTCTTCCATCCAAAAATTATAGAACGATTACAGATTTTATTCTGGACTGGCCAATGCATTCCATTTTCGTTTCCAAACCTGAATTTTCCGAACACCTGATGCTTTCTAAATTATATTGAATTTAGTGCAACTGAATGAAAGATATGATCCTAGGAAAGTTTATATTATACAGGGTGGGCCATAAGGGTGTTGGCGGTTTAAATATTCAATTAAAAAAACTACGAAACATACAAAAAATATATTTGTATTTTTAAAAAGTAGAAGCATGGGAATTTTTAAGACTTAAAAATAATGTTGTCCAAATGGCTTCCCTTGGCTGCATGACACTCTTGGAACCGAAGTCGCAAATTTTGGAAAACTCGTTGAAACTTTCACCTTAATGGCCATGTGAACAAGCAAAATTGTCGGTTCTGGTCCGAGACTAATCCCCGACGCTTGCATGAACGTCCACTTCACAGCCCTAAGCTTGTCGTGTGGGCTGGGATAACGTCAACCGGTATTATTGGACCATACTTTTTTGAGGACGAAAGAGGGCATGCGATGACGGTTAGGTCAGTGTAGCAGTCTGAATAGACAGACCCACTTAGGCTGTGTAGTCCATTGTGATATCACGGAAACTAGAGATAAGGATGTCGCTAATTTTCCCGTTGAACCATCCTGAGCGCCTCAAGAAACTCTTAAGTCGGACAATATCTATATCGTCCAGTGAGCTTACTTGCAATCTATTTTTAGAGTCACTCAATTAGATCGATACAGTTTTACGACGATGCCGAATGTCACAGTTTGAGAAGCATTCACAAGACGTTCCGATTACTTGACTACTGGACTGACTACTCGATTGCTGAACTACTCGACATCGAAATGACCGCCGCCCAAATAATGATAGGTGGATGTATGCGGGTTTGAACCCGCTGTCACACGAACGATAGTCGCGTGTCAAATAGCGGGCACTTGCTAATCTATATATAAAATTTAATATTTGTATCTTTGTTCCGAAGAGGCGACTAAGCAAATGTGCCGATTGTACTGAAATTTTCTCAATATATTGCAAGGAGACATCATAGGCTATATGAGGTCTTTATTGCGCAAAGGGACATGGCATCCATATCCACACAAATAACAATTTTGAATGACTACATTTAATGAATCATGATCAATGATTTGGTACGCGTATTACTGGCATAAAATTAAACAGTTGCCAAAAAAAAGCGGTGTCCTGGTGCTTCCCTACGGTGACTAAAGTAACTATTAATTGAAAAAAATTGTCTCATGTTATATCAGGTTAGGACTGGAAAATATCAGGTTAGGACTGTTATATCAGGTTAGGACTAGAAAATAGAGTAGAGAGAGAGTAGAGAGAGACACCGCCAACACAACTAAGAACTTTAACGATCTTTTCTCATAAACTATTAGAAGTACAAATTTGCGACATGATACATACGCAATCGAACAAAGACTGAGCTATGCCACACTCCTTTTAAAAAAGGAGTGTTGTTAAGCCAAAATCGTAAGAATTTTAATCAATTTCAAAGACGAAATTTATATATGTTATATAAAGTTAAGATTAGAAAAATAGGCGAGGCAACGCCCAAGCAAATAACAATTTTTAACAATAGCATCTCATGAACTATTGTAGATACATAAATACTTTTGATATGTACTTGTATGCTACCGATATGAAGGGTGCCCCAACAAGAATGCAAGATTTAAATTTGGCGCCATTCGAAGTGTCATTGTTTGACATTTGAACAATTGTTATTGTTTGCTAGTAGAAGGTACGAGGTTAGTAAAAATGGAGCGCTACACGAATGAACAACGCATTCTCATTGTGAAATTGTTTTACCAAAATGGTGAAAGTTTTGCGGCTACAGTTCGCAAATTGCGATCAATTTGAAGCCACAATAATGCTCCAAAAGAGTCAACTGTAAAGAGATTAATGGATAAATTTGCCAAAACTGGGTCTGCTAGTGATGTAAAGACAACAACGCGCCTTCGACCAGGTCGATCGACCAAAAATGTCGCAGCTGTACGTGATGATGTCGCTCAAACTCCATCCACCTCAATTCGACACCGAGCTCAGCAAATTGGTGTCTCCAAATCCACTATGCAGCGAATTTTGACGAAAGATTTACATCTTCATGCATACAAAGTTCAATTGACTCAGGAACTGAAGCCAGCTGACCATGGACAGCTAAGAGAGTTCGTTAATTGGGTATTGGAGAGACAACATGAAAATGCTACTTTTGCCGATAAAATCATCTTCAGTGACGAGGCCCATTTCCATCTTGATGGCTTCGTCAATAAGCAGAATTGTCGCATTTGGGGTGAGGAATATCCTCGAGTGATTCACGAGAAGCAAATGCATCCTCAACGTGTCACTGTGTGGTGTGGATTTTGGGCTAGAGGAATCATTGGACCTTTTATTCATGAAAATTAGGCACATCAAGAGCAAACAGTCAATGGTGTTCAGTATCGTGAATTCGTGCCTAGAATTGAAGAAATGAATGTGGAGGTCATGTGGTTTCAACAAGACGGCTCCACATGTCATACAGCCAGAGAAACAATTCAATTGCTGCATCAAGCATTTCCCGGTCGTGTTATTTCGAGTTTTGGAGACCAGAATTGGCCGCCTAGATCGTGCGATTTAACACCA
This sequence comes from Philornis downsi, assembly GCA_019455685.1. NCBI lineage: Eukaryota > Metazoa > Arthropoda > Insecta > Diptera > Muscidae > Philornis > Philornis downsi. The sequence goes on from JAHXMU010000036.1 coordinate 2,005,281, forward strand.
TTAGACTTTTTTCTTTGGGGTTTTTTGAAGTCGATGGTTTACGCGAAAAAGCCGACGACTACTTAAGGCTTAAAAGAGGAAATTGGACACTGCATTAATGAAATACCGCAGCTTTTATGCAAAACGGTCATTTAAAATTTCATTAAAAGATCGCGTGTGTGCCAGCAAAGCCGCGTCGGCCATCTGCCCGATGTGTTGTTCCATACATAACCTCATTCGGTCTACTTTAGGATATACATAATAAAGTTTCACGATTTTTTTTAAATATCTGTGTTTTATTTAAAATTTAAATCTTGTGTTCTTGTTGGGACACCCCTTATATAGGGTGGCGCATAAGTAACGTTAAGATTTGATCAGTGAATATATTTTTTGTTTAAGTCTTTTTTTCGTCTCTTTACAAAATTAACTGAATAATACTTGGGAAATTTATGATGGAAAGGCTAGCCACAGAACAACGAACCAAAGTAGTTGAATTTTACATCGAAAGTCAGCATTCGATTATTCAGAACATATCGAAATTTATTTAAAGTTCGAAATGCTCTTATCGCTCCAACAATTTACCGATTGGTTTAGCGTTTTGGGCAAAAAAGGGCTGTCTGTGATCTTCCGTGTGCTGGAAGACCTCGTGCAGTTCGAAATCAAGTGGCCATTGCTCGAGTGCAAGCAATTATTGAGGAAAACCCCAAAATTTCCACCAGTTAGAGATATCTAGGCGGTCTTTGCAAAGAATTGTACATATGATACATCTTTTCCCATATATGTATGACGCAATTGGTTCACGAGTTGAAACCAAATGATGCACAAGAACTCATTCAATATGGACGCCGTTAACATTACTTATGCGCCACCCTATAGATATTTGTATCCCCCTTTATTAATGATGACGTTGCAGCGCAAGCCCTATCAGTTAGTGAGATATAAATTTGGACTGGACCCTTGTTCGGAAAAGAATATAAAATCAAAGTATGCGCATAAAAAAATACATAAAATTTTACGTTTGGTGTTAGAAAGCAAAACACTACAAACTCAGAGCACTAAGTTGTTGCTTCAAAATACAATCGTCCTTTTTTATCTTTATAGAAACTATAAAATTAAATAGCCAGCCAAGGACTATTAAATTGCCTTTGTTTGTATTAAGTCCATTTTGAAGTAACTTTTTCAAGCTACTACTAAGAATACCGCAGAAGAAAATAACATTTGCTTGACCCTACGTAAGCAGAAGTGAAACTTTGTTATTTCATTTCATCACAAGAAAAGTTTTCAGTAAGTGTTAAAAATTTTCTAAAAGTGGTGAAAGTATAATCTCTGGCATTATCTGTTGCCACCATTTCGCATCGTTTTCACTATTAGGGTAGTTGCTGCTGCTTGTATGGGGGAATTTCCTTTACTGCTACCATATCAACAAGAAAGTTTCACGTCTCTAATGATTTGTTGCAACATGTGGCACAATAGCGTATCCTCAGTTGAATGTTTAAGGAAACATCCGTAAAATGCGGCATTGTTATAAAATAAAAGTGAACTTCTTTGATATTAGTTTTCTTCTCTTTAAATCTTCTCTTGTTGGTCACCCTCAACGCTGCTGGTCCGTCGTTGTTAAATACTTAATTTTCCATGTCCTGGGGTTAAGAAAGGATTTTGTAAACACCTCATGGGTGTTCCTTATGGAAGCAGCATTAAACTGTGTTGCCTATAAAAGGGATTGGAATGACCAAATTGCATTCTTGACCAAAATAAAGAAATATATTTTCCTGAGTGGCTGGTTAAATAAGATTATCATTCATATTGGACGAAACTTCTCTCTTAGATCTTGTGAGAATTAATTTATATCAGAGGTAGTCACTGAAATGGAATGCAACGGAATAAATATCTTGATTTTTGAGTCCTTCACAAAACTTCAGTTTCGTTTCGGTTATGACATTGTAAGCTTATTTAAAATACATTAGAAAATTGTTTTCTGATTCACACTTGAAGCAAAAACTCACTTCATACACCGGTTCGTTTCTTACCTGAAGCGAAATTAGGAATGTACATTGATTATGTTTCTCTATCGACACATAAGGAGACCAATTTTTTTAAAAAATGCTTTTTTATAAAACTGCAACTTTATGAAAACATGTTTACAAATGATTCATTGAAAGCGCCCATTGCGAGTTATTACTTTTTCCCATCTTTCTGGCAAAGCTCGAATTCCCTCATGGTAAAAAAAAACTGTTCATCTTCCACGGATATAATCATTTCTTGATGTCGTCATAGGAGTGTAACTGCTGGTCAGCCAGAATTTATGCCATCGAACGGAACAAGTGATAGTCGGAAGGTACACTATCTGGAGACGCTCAACTTCCCTTGGTTTCAACTCATAAGGAACGCAAGTTCCTTGCTTTTGAATCATTCCCAACGCATGCAATCGCTTGGAAATGGATTGACGGGTAACTTTTAATACTGAAGCAAGCTTTATTTGCGTTTGACATGGATCCGCATCAAGCAATGCTGTCAATTCAGTGTCTGAATTCGCCTTCCTTCAGGTGAACGATCGTCGACATCAAAATCACCGTCTTTAAAGCGACGGAACCAATCTCAGCACATTGTTTCACTTAAATCAGCATCTCTGTGAAAGTTTCGCAGTTCTCGATGAGCTTCAGCCACCGTTTTCTTCGATTGAAAGAAAAAAGTCGATACTTCGCGCATATGATGATTATTTGGTGCAAAATCATAGGTATTAACATAACCAAAAGAATATGACGTCAAAAGAAAATTACTATTGTGTCGAGGCGGTATGTTTACCCTATGCTTCACGCAGAATCGACTAGCATTTACAGTTGGCGCCATCTATTGGCAAACAGCGGGAACTTAGTTACGCACCTAATAGTTTTATGCAGTTTCGTTACTTAATCTAAATCAGAATTGAAGCCAAATGTAATTTCATTTCATGACAGAAAAAGTGGAATATCGACAAATTGCTTCAAACAATATATTTTCTGAGGTTATATGTCATATGTAATAGTATTCATACGTTATTGATCAAATTGGTGTAATCTGCAAAAATAGTATACGAGTAAAGTTATGAAGTTATTATGAAATATATCAAGTTATGAAGTTATTATGAAATATGTATGTGAAATTATAAAGTTACTGTGTAAAGAGAATAACGAAGAGGGCAGGATCATCTTACACCCTTGACTCTCTAATCATCTGTTTTTTTGTTTCCAGAAAAAAACAATAATTTATATGTACGTTTCGATCGTCTTTGACAGTACTACTTTATGCTTCGGCCGCTCTTATAGTCTCACTTTTCGCTCGAGAGAGAAATGCGGCCTCTATCTGTAACTCTTCTCTGTGACGATTAGACAGTCAATGTATTCGAATATAGAGCAATTGCAATCCCTTAGCTACAGTTGGCCAATACATTTAACTATGTTAAGTTTAAAGAGGTTACACAAACTGGCCAGTATGATAGACGGACAGAGTTTAATCGGCTACAGAAGTCATGAAATATATTTTGTTCAAAGTTATAGGCGGACAAAGCTTAATAAACTCAAACAGTCATGAAACACATTTTGTCAAAAGTTATTCAGTAATACGGGCGCTAGTTCAAAGTTAAAGGGGTAGTAGAGTTTTTGTCAAATTTTTAATTTTGTGTGGGAGGTACCAGAAGAGACATGACCACTTTCAATCCCAGGTGGTGACTACAGGTAAAGGTAATATGATAGTCCTTGCTTCCACCAGCTCTCCGTTCTGCCAACTTTCCGTCCAACCACAGACATGGCTAAATTATCTTGAAAATTCCTAAACCAAATTTCATATCAGTTATACGATTTACGTTCGAAAATATCTTTTTCGGTGCTTTACACTACCTTTCGTATCAAATGGCTGAACGTCTAAAAAGTACCTAAGTTGTAAACATTCCATATGTGAACTATACAACTCAACGTGTTTGAGTGCCTCCCCCCAGAACACTCTGTGTTGAGTGATGTTTTCGTTGTTGCCCTGTCTGCTACTCGTAATGCTGAGCAGTTTCTAACGAACGTTCTTTATGATCGCAACGTGGAGCGGATGGTGTGTGTGCGTTAGATCTAGAAGACGAAAGCGATAGATAACAAACGAAAAACTCGTTCCCTAACGTGATTCTTGTATTGTGTGTTTAATGAAATTGTTGTTGTTGTTTTCTTTTTGTATAATATTTGCCGCGAAACAAGTGTTTTCTGAAAATTGATTTTGAGAATAAAACAACATTCTAGTAAAAGGAAAATTAAATAATCAAAGTCAATGCAAAGTGAGTGTGAAGCTGAAAAATAGTGGAAACTTTAGAGAGATAAGTAATAACAATTTATAAAAATGAGAATTTAAAAATAAAATGTAATTTGTAAAAATTTTAATAACATTTTTACAAAAAAAAAAAAATATTCAAAAAAAAAGAAAAAAATTAAACGTAAATAAATATGCAGTTTGGAAAATATTCGAAATATTTCGCGGTGTTTTCCCAGTCTGCTATGTTTGCAAAAAAAAATTTTACAAATAAACAAAACGTCAACAGACTAACAGCCTGACAGGCAGAAGAAAATATATGAGTGCGCATAAAATAATGAGCCCAACACCGGCGACAAACACAAACAACAGCAAAAAAAAAAAAAAAACAACAAAAATATTAAACATTCAATAAAAGGAAATTCAAATTACTCGTATATAAAAATATACACAACACAACAACAACCGATCCAAAAGCTGAAAGAATATTATTTGCAGAGAAACACAAACAAAAAAATTGATAAGAAATAGAAGCGGTATAAAAAATTCGAAATGAAATACAATATGTGAGCTTAAAAGCACAAAATTAAACATAAATGAAATTGAAATTAGCATAAAATATATGCATTTATTATAAATAATACAAGAGCAGTATCGAATGTGAAAAATCGAATGAAATTTTGTTGGTCGATATAGTGGCAGTGTTGAATAAAATTGATGAGCCCAAATGAAATGAAACATATGAGGAAAATTTGTTTTGGGGTCACTGTCAAAGATAAAAACTCATCATTTTCAAAATATATATTTTCGGTTTGTTCAAAATGCGAAATTTTCTGGGGAAAACATTCTTAACACTACAGCATTTCTAAGAATAGAATAAAACGTATCTCTCTAATAGATTAATTGCTACAGTGATCAAGCTTTGATATGTTAACATAACCAGCTTTCAGATTTTTGATTCTTAAGGCAGACGATCTTCTAAACACGTCATGGTTGTCAACTATAAATTGCACACATGAACGAATTTCAGGCGATTCCGCTTTTAGCGCTCGTCCCCTAATTCGCTTTACCATAATTAGAGAGGTTATTTGTGAACCGGAGTTTTGTTAGCCGCCCACCCATTTCATTGTTGAAATTAATTTTCATACAAACAGCATTTAGATTCACCGTCAACCGAGCAAAAGCCGGTAGTTAATACACGAGCGATTATCGTTTGTATGATCGCAGATTCGGTCCTCGTTGCAGCCTCCTATCTTTCAGTAAACGGCGGTCACTTCGATGTGCCGATGAACACTTCCCGTGGCAAACCTACCTCGTGTTGCCAAACACGATTATAAGGAACACGAAGGAATCGAACAATTTAGTTCATTGTAAACGAAATTGGTTATGCCCGTCGTAAATTTTTTCAGTCAATCATACAAACATGTTATAAAATATATTAATTTATTTTCTTTTATTTTAAAAACTTTTGTTCACTTTAGCATTTATTTGAGTAGGGGAAATAAGCAAAAAAAAAAAAATTGTTATAAAAACCAAGCGAAAGTTTAGAAAGTTCAATAAAGTGTTGCCAACTTGAAGGTAATTCCATTATGACTCTCTCACGAAAACCCTCGTCCCTGTTGGCAAAAACTTGAATAGTCGATTGCCACAAGCTTCTCTTGAGGCGAATTTTATACCAGCAAAATTATTCGCCAAAGACAGCAACACTGTCTATTTGATACCAAGACCGAAATATAAGATGATTGCAAAAGAACCACCTCCCAACTAGGTTCCCGGAAGTTCTGGCAAGTCATTACCGATGTGTGTTATCCTGATACAGCACAATTCTTTTCCTATTGGCCAGAGCTGACTACTTCAGGGCATCTGCTTTTTCCTTCGGACGGTCCAATTGTTGATAGCACAGGTCCAAGTCAAGAGTTTGGTCGCAGAGGAACAGCTCATAGTAATTCATTCCCTCCCAATACCAAAAACTTTTCTAACCGTAACTCTTGGCTTACCCAAGTTCATAGCGATACGCCGGTTCATAGCGATACGATCGCAACCTCTTCCGCTTAACTTTATCCTAAGTAACCTACTTTCATTACCACTTACCATCCACTTAAAAATTGGAACAATTTTGTTGCAATTCAGCAGCGATTCGCAAATGGATGTTAAATTAAAGAGAATTTTTTTTTGCGTTAACTCCTGTGTCACCCATAAATAGACCTTTTTTCACATTCGCTCTTATTCAAGATGTTCCAAATTTATTTGTATACAATATTTAGCTACGGTGCAGTTGAAACAGTGTTTAAGTAATTTTTTTTTTTTTTTGAGTATAAAATCTTACCTTTCTAATGTCATCTAGTGTCATTCGATCGCAATTACACAACCCGACCTACAAATTACTAAAGCCATCTAGCGGAAAAATAATGAACTCCTTTCTGCTATACATTACGCTTTAATATCATTCTGATTCTCAACGCTGAAATGGCTACTCATATAAGTATATTAAATTTTGATTGAAATGCAAAAAACTTGTTTGCTTACAAATTCAGTACATCTTTTCCATCCAACTCGTCCTTTACATTATCCTAGTTCTCCAAGCTGGCACGCTTTATGTTCTACGTTATGTGATCGCAATCAAATGACACTTTTCTCTGTCCGATAATTTTTATATGAAATTGTTCTCTCCAAAATACTCTTCATTGTAAATGTAAAAAATTGTAATTGGATTTGTTCAACAGGATTAAAAAAGAGTGTTACATCTAAATAAACTAAAGGATGTCCCAACAAGAACGCAATATTTAAATTTTAAATAAAACACAGATTTTTGAAAAAATCGTGAAACTTTATTACATATATCGTAAAGTAGACAGAATGAGGTTATGTATGGAACAAAACATCGGGCAGATGACCGCCGCGGCTTTGCTGGCACACACGCGATCTTTTAATGAAATTTTCAATGACCGTTTTGCATAAAAGCTGCGGTATTTCATTAATGCAGTGTCCAATTTCCTCTTTTAAGACTGGATTCGTCGTCGGCTTATTCGCGTAAACTATCGACTTCAAAAAACCCCAAAGAAAAAAGTCTAATGGTGTTAAATCGCACGATCTAGGCGCCCAATCCTGGTCTCCAAAACGTGAAATAACACGACCGAGAAATGACTGATGCAGCAATTGAATTGTTTCTCTGGCTGTATGACATGTGGCGCCGTCTTGTTGAAACCACATGCCCTCCACATTCATTTCTTCAATTCTAGGCGCGAAAAAACTGGTTATCATTTCACGATACCGAACACCATTAACTGTTTGCACTTGACATGCCCCATTTTCATAAAAAAGGTTCAATGATTCCTCTAGCCCAAAATCCACACCACACAGTGACACGTCGGGGATGCATTTGCTTCTCGTGAATCACTCGAGGATTTTCCTCACCCCAAATGCGACAATTCTGCTTATTGACGAAGCCATCAAGATGGAAATGGGCCTCGTCACTGAAGATGATTTTATCAGCAAAATCAGCATTTTCATGTTGTCTCTCCAATACCCAATTAACGAACTCCCTTCGCTGTCCATGGTCAGCTGGCTTCAGTTCCTGAGTCAATTGAACTTTGTATGCATGAAGATGCAAATCTTTCGTCAAAATTCGCTGCATAGTGGATTTGTAGACACCAATTTGCTGAGCTCGGTGTCGAATTGAGGTGGATAGAGTTTGAGTGACATCATCACGTACAGCTGTGATATTTTCGGTCGATCGACCTGGTCGAAGGCGCGTTGTTGTCTTTACATCACTAACAGACCCAGTTTTGGCAAATTTATCCATTAATCTCTTTACAGTTGGCTCTTTTGGAGCATTATTGTGACCCCAAATTGATCGCAATTTGCGAACTGTGCCGCAAGACTTTCACCATTTTGGTAAAACAATTTCACAATGAGAATGCGTTGTTCATTCGTGTAGCGCTCCATTTTTACTAACCTCATACCTTCTACTAGCAAACAATAACAATTGTTCAAATGTCAAACAATAACGCTTCGAATAGCGCCAAATTTAAATCTTGCGTTCTTGTTGGGACACCCTTTATAAACGTTACAATTTCTATGAACTATTGGTTGCTTTTTTTTTTGATATCTTACAAATGCTATCCAGTATATGCTATCGGGGATTAGGATAATTTTGCACGCAAGATCTTGATAGTCAATTGACGCTGCCAAAACATGAAATTACGCTTTCTAAAAACTTCTCATGCAATAAATCCAAAATCGGTCGTGTTGAAATTGAAATTACCACTTTTGTAGGAAGTTTTAACTATGCTTACGCTTTCTTCGGCTGTTAAACGATCCATATTCGTAAATGGCAAATGCTATATTAAATAAATAACACTTCAGATGATGACAGGTATGACGATATTTAATAGCTGACAGCTTTGGCAGTCCGACGATATTTAAACCACTAAATACATAGCCCTTTACATCGAAAGACATTCCTTTTCAACTCTGTGTGTGGTTTTAAAAATAGGACGCATCTTGTTTCTGAGCCAGGCCTTTTATAGCCGAATTGTAGTGAAATTTCCGCAATAAACAACTCCACATTTCATTGACCACCAATATCTCCCGATGTTACTACACTTGTTTTTGTTTTCCTGTGATCTTGAGGCAAGCGGGAAAGTTTCACTTCAGATGACAGGTATGATGATATTTAATAGATGACAGCTCTGGGAGACCGGCAATATTTAAACCACTAAAGAGATAGCCCTTTACATCGAAAGAGAATCCTTTTGAATTCTGTGTGTGATTTCAGAAATAGGACGCATCTTGTTTCACAGCCAGGCCTGTTATAGCTGAATGGTAGTAAAATGTCCACAATAAACAACTCCACATTCCATTGACCACTAATACCTCCCGATGTTACAACATTTGTTTTTGTTTTCCTGTGATCTTGAGGCAAGCGGGAAAGTTTCAAGCAATATATAATCGACTTTTCGCTATGTCTTAGGCTTAGGCAGATAGCTATTTTGTTACAACATTAAATATTGTCCAAAGAATAGTTTAGATCACTTCTATTCCAATTGTGTTGACATGCAAAGACCGTCATGAAAAGCAAAATTAGATTAGATAAAACCCCATCCTAACTCTGGATATACGATATGTATTAAACAATTTCTAACGTACCTTCACATCATCTAAGGGAATCATAAGAGTACAACGTTTAATCCAGCTCTGTGCTTGCACCATCAGAAGGTGCAATTAATTCGGAATCTATTATAATTTAAATATGATGTCTAAAGTGCAATACCAGTATCAGAACAGACAACACCATCGTTTATACAAAACTTCTACATTAATATCAAAAATACCTTACAAATCTATATTAAGAAATCACTTTGTATAATCGTATTTTGAATAAACGCTTAACGATTAAATAATTATTCTCTTAACAACCAAAGTGCAATTATTAGAGAAAAAGTGAATAATAAGTGAATCAGTGCCTAGATTAAAAAATATACATATATATATGTTGATCGTCCAGATAATTCTTGCAGTCATTGCACATGTTTAATAAATTTTTATTTCAAAACCAATAAAGTGATAATAAAAGTTTAGCAAGTTTTTCTAAAAATAGCGGCGAATAATGATAACATAGTAAGAAATTAAAAATAATCTAAAACAGCCAAATTATCGGGCGTTTTTGGTGACATTTAAAGCAAAGATCAATTTTAATGTTCAACACACTTTAACCATAAAGCCAATGATTTGCAATTCAATCAATGTTAATGTTCAACAAACTTTTATCATAAAGTCAATGATTTTTAACATTTTAATTTAAAAATATTTTTTTTTTTTTGATAAAAACGCAAAAAAAAATATTCTTTTAACATAGAAAGACGGAACAACAAAATATTTGCGTAAGTGCAAATCTATGAATTTGCGTAAGTGCGAAAAGTGTTCGCGAAAATGTTCAGTAAGTAATGCATAACGATTTTTCTAAAATGTAATTTCTAAATTCTACATTCACCGTGAATATTCAATTTGCCTCTTTTGTATATAATCTATGCTGAGGGGGAGGGGTGGAGAATATGGGAAGTTTTATTATTTAGAACTTACTGTTTTGCTGTCGCGATACTTCATACGGCTTCTTTTTTAATGTAACAAATTAAAATGCCATAATTTACAATAATAGTTTAACAAAAGCCTCTTCTCTATTAGCAAAAATTTACAAGCTTCTCTTAAAGTGAATTTTTTACCAGCATATCACTTGGTGTGAGGTCTCGCCCATGAGGTAGATGTATAAGAATCTCCCAACCAAGCTGCGAGAACTTCTGGCACTGTCCTGATGGAATTCAATATCTCTCGCTGTACAGATCGTCCGTAGGAGTGATGATGGCGAAACGTACAGCAAAACTTTCCTGGCCACCATTTGTTTCTCTTACAG
>JAHXMU010000036.1:2015941-2027859 GCA_019455685.1 Philornis downsi
AAACGTACAGCAAAACTTTCCTGGCCACCATTTGTTTCTCTTACAGCTAATTTTTCACCAGCAAGATCATTTGCCATATCACTTGGAGCCAGATCTCCCCTATGAGGTGGATGTACATATATAAGAATCTCCCAACCAAGCTGAAGATGATGAAACGTACAGCAAAACTTTTCTGGCCACCATTTACGCGGGCTCACCGCAATTCGACCACGACCGTTTCCGCTTGACGTGGTCGCAAGTTACCCAATTTTCATCACCAGTCACCATAGGCTTCAGATTCGAGTTCGATTTTATTGCAATTCGACAGAGGTTTGCATATATACGATATACGGTCGATAAGGTGTTTTTTTTTATTTTCTGGCGTCAAATTGTGTGGCACCGATAAATCGAGCTTTTTCTGCTTGTTTCCCTTTTCTTTTTGTTTTTGTATTCAGCCTAAAATCCAGCAATGCTTAAATGGCGGTGAGACCTGGCCATGTCCATTGTTTTATCGACATTTTCAACAAATAGCCTTCCAGAGCGTAGTGCATCTTTGACATTAAATTTATCGAAAAGGAATTAACAAGATCAAAATTGATTGGCTTTTACAGTATCAGGATAATACATACTCTTCCTATTTAAAACTACCTGGCTTGAGTTTTCGCATTTGTCGAAGAAAGACTGTAAAATATGGTGTATTTCCTCTTTGCCGGTGTCCATGTTTGAAGCGCACCACAAAAACCATCACTAAATAGTGCAAATAGTTTTTTTGTATACGAAATTTTACCTTTCTAATGCCATCTAGCGTACACCGATGACACTTATGAGATGCGAGTTACAGATCACTAAAGTTGTTCATTTTGGAAATGAATTCGGAACATTTTCGTAAGGTCGTATCAATTCCCCCCTACCTCTACTATATGGAACATATGATCGTCCCAAAGTTCTCTCGCGTTCTTGCAGTCATTTTCGAATACCAAACTCGAAGGAAAAGTAATTGCAACAAAGACCATTGCGAGAAGTCAGTCGTAATCGAGCAAACCCCCTATACAGTCGTTCAATAAATATTAAAATTCACAGAATCGGTGTTTTATTCAGCACTTCTTAAAGGTATTGTCCTGGATATAAAGTGAGATCGCTTTTTCCTAATTCTTTCCTCCGTATATTCTTGCCGAAAATATTTGTCAACTGTCGCAACCCAAACAAAAGCCATCTGCTGGAAAAATAATGGACATACTCGTAAATCATTTAATATGGCAAAAAATGTAACACCCAGCAGGATGCCATTTGAAGTATTAAGTATTTTCTTATCAAATGTGTTACAGGACTTTTTAAGTCAATTGAGCTATGTCCGTCCGTCTATCTGTTCGGCTAGCTGGCTGGCTGGTAGGTTGATTACATATAGTAAACCTCTATAGTTGTAAATCTCTATGAAATTAGTTACAACTTGACGCTGCCTAATATCTTGTCATATCGGTCAATCTTTTCTGGTATTTCTCATACAGATTGACCAATTTTCTGAAATTAAATTCTTTCTCAGTAATTCCTAATTCTTTCACTGGCGTAATCTAAATTTGTATCCCTTGTATTGGTTTACAATGCTCACCGAAATTTGAAAAATCGAACGATTAACCAAATTTGACACGCATCAAGTTCTTGGCAAGCTTAATTCAAAGGATGAAAGCGGACTCCTCCCATACAAATGACCGATTTAAACCGCATGTTCTTAGGTTCGTATCTTTCAAGCAGGCATATAAAATTCTGTCAAATTTTCCACTATTCTGAGAATACAGGGGCAAATTTGAGAATGGGCTTTTCTATTGATCTCCACCTTCTGATGCCCCTCATACAAGTAATCGATTTAACCCATATATTAAGTTCAGTTCAGTTTTATTGAATTCGTTTAAATTTGGAACACTTCATAGGCTTAAGAAACTTAGTTCTGAGAGTAAAGGGATAGAAGGTTTTGTTGTAGCCTTCTGGTACCTACCACACAAACTGAACAATTTATCGATATCGTGTTTTACCCTCATAATCCTTAATGCGTAGATTGCAGTAATTTTAACTTTTGTCGGTTGAATTGTGTCACATTGCTTGATAAAATTTGGAATGGTCTTTTCTGGTACCTCCTATAAAAATTACATAATTTTGAACCATATATTAAAGAAATTTATAACTTGTAGTAAATCCAATCTAATTTATTAAACATAAGTCTTTTAGTAAACTTTGTGCTACGAATAAATATGAACAGTATCGATACTCTCTCTCTCTCTCTAAACAAACAAATTGGTCGGTTTAATAAAAAATCAAAGATTCCTCTTTAATTTCTAAGCGGAAGACTTCATTTCTTTGTTATCATGCGTTAATTCAGAAACATTTTTGATAAGAACATTGAGATTTGACATGCCCACATATTTTTGCATTAACGCAGAAGAACATTGACCAGTTCACTTAACTGAAATTTCTATACTGGTTAGAACTTGAACTTGTAGAGCCAACAATAATTCCTGATGACATTGGGCCCTATCGGTTTATGTTTTGGTACAACCCCCATATAAATCAGTTAGATTTTATCAATTCTACAGCCATAACTTTCTTCGAAATTTCAACATATATTTTCCAATACTGTCAAAGGTTTTCGAATACGAATATTTTCAGTTAGGGCTTCGGCAAATTATAGAAGCTAAGAGCAATAAGAAGAGGTACGTTTCTTATTAGCCTACCTATTCATAAGAAATTGTCGATCAGCGGAATTTTCTGACCTACTCTTACGCACTTTCGTAGAATTTTTAAGCAATTAAATTGTTTACTGATTCGAAGTCCATTACAAATTTTTACTGTGATGCCGGCATCTCGTGCGTTTGTGTCAACATGTAGTAGAAATCGTCAGAGCAAACAAAGAAATTAATTCAACTAAACAGAAGTTATATAGAAAGGAAGAATGTCTTATTCAATCTCAACAATTCGTATGAATGAAATAATTGATTGTGCAAAAAAAATTTAACATTTTTAACAAAAGTGTTAACAAATCAATTAACGCCAGTCGATACGCTGTCGTTACCCTGATACTCGTACATTTGACGGCCAACAGTAGTGAAAATCATACAAGATTCAAATCGCATTTTTCACGATCAGCGCGATCACTGGCATCGATCGAGAATCTGAATGAAAACAGAACAAACAAATTTCCATTCTTCGTTTTCTTTAAATAATGTTAAATAAACATTGGTTTTTGTTTATACATATAGTATCGTCTGAAATCTGTTCATGTACAAAAAAAAAGATGAAGTGTGAAGAGACAAAAGAAAGAAAACCGTAACATTTAAGAAGAAGACTGTAAAAGATAATGAAAATTGCAGTCGTAATCAAAGAATTATCTATCAGAAAATGATGAACACCTTTCAACAAACGAAGTAATTATTGTTTATTAGACTTATCAACACAGATTTTACAATGGGGAAGGTTAAATAAAGCTTTAATTTTTACTGTCTGTTCTCTCTGTTCTCCATTAATATACGGATAAATAAAGTACAAAGCAGCTGTATCCCAATTATACAGGGTGTTTCAAAAAGAATTTAGACATAGCGTTTATAGCTGTCAGAGGAGGGGTGTCAATATTGATAGTTAAATATAAAAAAACCGAAACCGGGAAATCGGTCTTTTTTGTTCGACCTCGTATGTTGGCTTTTTCAAAAAAAAAAAAAAAAAAAAAAAAAAAAAAAAAAAAAAAAAAAAAAAACCATCTTCGAATGAAGACTGGTGCTTTGCTGACTTTTCACTATGAAACTCCATATAAAAAAAAAGTGATAGTAGAATTTGAAGCTACATTTTTCCAACAGACAGCAATATGTTTTAATTCACGATGAACGTTTTCTTAAAATGCAACACTGAGTCGAAATAAGATACATTTTTTTTTTGTCGCAATATGTTAGATAATATATTTGTAAACCTGAAAATGAAATATTAATAAGGAAAGACGCAGACGAATTTAAAGCTACATTTTTTCATCAGCAGCACTATACTTTTTTCACCATGAACATTTGCTTAAAATGCAACACTGAGTCGAATTAAGGTACATTTTTTCGTTGCAATATGTTAGATAATATATTTGTGAACCTGAAAATTAAGTAGTAATACGGAAAAATTTAGACGTAGACCAATTTAAAGCTACTCATACATTTTTCCATCAGACAGCATTATGTTTTTTCACCATGAACATTTTTTTAAAATGCAACACTGTGTCGTAAAGTACATTTTTTTCGCCGCAATATGTTAGAGGGATTAGGAAACACGCAACATAATAATTAAACAAATGTGTTGTCGAATATATGACGTAAAAACATCAGCTGTTCTAATTTCAGTGTTGGATTCTAAGCATAAAAAAAATCCAGCAATACTGCTAATTTTTTTTTACCAGTAAACAACATCACTTGGAATTTTTTCCTCTAAATACATCGTAATATTAACGGATGGTTCCTTGGGAGTAGAGAAAACCAAAACCGAAACCCGGAGAACCTTTTTTTTTTTTGCTCGAATAATTGAAAAAGTGTTAAGAATGGATTTATGTCGAACGAAAACATATTGAAAATAATCGCAAGTTGATTTCACCTTAGCATAATAGTCTCACATATTTATATATAGCTATAAGATGCCTTTCATATTTGTAAAGCCACCCATAAATTTGCTTTATTTGGATCTAATAAGTGCTTGCCAGTTCATAACATTGATTCTTTTAGAAGTAAACCAGAATTTTGTCTCTCTGTTGACGTGGATTGCTGCGTTATATTGTTGGGAAATCCAGTCTCTGTCCCCGTTTTCATCTAGAAGTGGGATAAGATTGTTTTCGAAAACTGGGATATAGTATGCACTTTCCATTCATGAGGATACAGACTTTAGCTTCCAACATCCTGTTGCAGAAAATTCTGGCCAAACAATCACATTTCCACCTCCAAAATTTTGCTTGGAAAAGAGTTTTGTCTCTTTCCTCAAATCATGCCCATAACGCCGGAAACTATCAGGACCATCTAAATTCCGTTCCGTTCCGAAAAAATTTTTATGTTTACAAACACATTTCGTGCTGGAGCATCGACCAATCATTGTATTTGGAAACGCTTGATTACATCAATGTTGGTGTATAGCTCATACAGATCATGATTAATACAATGCCGGTACTGTCCCTTAACGATGATAAGAGTATTTTCCCCTTTAAAATCAAATCGCTTAATAAATATGTGTGGCTTATGAATGGCCATTATGTGTTCATATTTTTACGCCCAAAATCCATACGGGCAAGTTTGTGTACAGCTTTTAAAGCCGGAATGCATATCATTCGTTCATGTCTTATAAAATGTGAACTCTTTAATGTCCGCCAAACGGTGGTGCGACTGACATTTTTGTCCACAACAGCTCCCATATCGCGTAAATTACTCGATGTGTTGTTGGCACTTTTTTTTATAACAATTTGTCGCCCATCGTGGCTAAAAAGTATATTTTTTTCCTTTCTTAGCGTTTATTAGCTCCATAAGCGCCAGGATCTCGTTAAAAATTGTGAATGAGACTATGCCTCCTGTCCAGTTTCCGCCCAATTTCTATTCCACTACATCCTTCGTTCTTGTAGGCGATTGTTTTACGTATTTCGTGTTCTATCATTTTTTTTCCTCGCGGCATGTCTTTTCAATTACTGAATTTTACCACTTCTTCACAAAAATAATAGTGATCTTATCGCTTGCACATTTAAAAACGCACTAAATGAACTTGGCATTATAATTGTGAAACACGTTAAAAACAAAATTATCGCAAAAACAAAAGTACCGTTATCTGCACAAATCCCAAAGTTTGTGTGCATGATTATATCGTCCAAACAAGTATTTTAATAGGACATCATAACAACAAAAAATGTACCGTTACACAAATAAAGCAAATTAATGGTGGCCTTATATATAAATATATATTTGCAAGTAACGATATGTGCATATATCTGTGGTCACAACCCGTAACAGCCTAACTCGAGTTAGGACACAATTGAGTTATTAGCACCATCGTATTCAGCGTATCTAAATTTATTTGCTCTAAATTTTTCATGTTTGTATCTCTTCTAGGAAGGCAATTAATCCTAAAAAACCTAATAGCTTAAGTTATTTTTCTAAATGACTGTTTTGGCATAACTGCCTAGGTCGATTTAGGATTACAACAAATATAAACATTATTTTTTCATCATTGCCTAAATCAACTTAAGTCGTTAATCCAAAAAAATAAAGAAACAATTTTATTTTCCTAACTTGAGTTAAGTTCTTATTTCGAATTACAATTTCGTTTTTTGATAAACATAAATTAAGTTAAGGTCTTTCTTCAAACTTAAAGTTTTTTATTTAATCTGGAATAATAGTCTAACTCAACTTGAACTTTTTGACTTTCTTTCGTTCAACAATTCATAAGAGCGTAAGTGTCTTTTTCGATAATATCTTTTGACTGCGAGAATAAACAACTATTTTTTGTTAACAACTAAGTAAAGAAATTCGTTTCCTTGGAATCTGTAGCAAAGTTTTCCAAAAAACATCTTCTCCTGATTTTCAGTGAAGATTCAAAACTTTAAAATCCTGTACTGAAAATATTGAAAAACAGACTTAGGCTGTTATGGGTTGTGACCACAGATATGTGGATACGAGAATAAAATTGCACTAATATAATTAGCAGATTAATTAATTAATTTAAGGGATTAATAACGGAGACTTTTTTTTATCAGATTATAATCAGTTGTTAATTAATCTACTTCAAGCCGTAGGTTTTATTGCCCTTAATCATGAATTTTTATAGTAAGCGAATTATAGTTTTGTTTCTATTGCAGTTCTTGTTTACTTCCTTTGTTCCATTTGATGTTTTATTTTACTTGCTTTTTTTTTATTTTTATTTTTTTTTTTTTAATCGTTTGCTGGTATCTCAAATAGTTTTCTATTTACGGGAAATATTTGTTGACATTGTTTTGTAATAATAAATGCCTGTCACTGTTCGTTTCGTTTTTTTCGACTTCGGCGTTTTGCGTTTTCGTAATATTGTTTCTTACGTATTCTTTCATGCTATATTTTCGCTTCTGCAGTTTTGCATTTTTTTCGTATTATTTTTGTTTTTGTTTCTTTTTTGTTTTGTCACTCTATTACGTTTCAACGTGTCCAGTTTCTAGTTTTGTGTTTGTTGTTTTTCCATTTTTTGTTTTTGTTTCTGCGATGGTCATGGCATTCGTTTAATTTGTATTTGCTGTTGTTTTACTACTACCCACTGTTGTTTAGATAAAGCGAATTGCTTTTGTTCGTGTAGGAAGAGGAGTTCTGGCGCCATAAAGAAGCGAAGAGTATAAAGAAAAATGTTTGCGTCAAACGCAGGTTTTCTACACTTCACATTCACGTGAAAGTCGATTCGCCGCCTTAACTATAGGTAAAAGCTTGCCCACAGCGATCATATAATTGATTGCCAGTGACCAAAGAGCGAATTGCAAACAAAATACGAATGTCACGTTAGAAGACATTCTAACCAATCCGAAACTAGATAAAGTTTCATCGGCATCAATTTGTGGTTAACAACCAAGGAGGTGCGTGACAGCACAAGTAACAGTAGAGGGCTGAGGGATGATATTGGCGCTACTAGAATTACAAAAATAGGTAGTGCCCAAGAGCTGTCAGTTTTGTAAAAGGCAATTTTCTCCACATTGTAAAAGTTAAGTTTAAAGAGCTATTAACTCTTATTATATACACAGGGTGTCCGTCGGGAAGGTATACTACTTTGTTTTGCCGCCATTTTGGTAAACATTAGTCTTGACAGTTCATATTTGGCAGCCGAAGTGAAGTAGAAACGTGGCTAATTTATTATGGAAAAATATTCGATAAACCAACGTGTTTTAATCGTTAAATCATTTTATGAAAATCAATCATCAATTACTGTGACGCTGAGAAAGTTACGTGAAATTTTTAGGAGAAACAACGTGCCAAGACGACGCACTATTTATCGTGTAGTGAATGATTTCGAAGAAAGAGGGCCTGTAGCTGATAGGGCCAAGCATGGACCACAACGTGCTGCAAGATCAACTGAAAACATTACTGCTGCTCAAGAAAGTGTTCAAAACAATCCATCAATCTCAATTCGACACCGTGTTCAGGAGCTTGGTCTTCAAAGAACAACTTTGGCCACAATTTTGCACAAAGATTTGCTTTTGTTTCCATTTAAGATTCAGTTGACACAACAGCTTCTTCAACAAGACCACTTACGCTGCCGTACATATGCCAATACGATGTTACAGCTCGCCTATGACAACCCCGATTTTCATGAAAAAATCATAATGAGTGACGAGGCACATTTTCATTTGAGTGGATATATGAATGAACAGAATAGTCAGTTCTGGGCAATGGAAAACACTCAAATTATTCATCAGTCACCTTTGCATCCTTTAAAAGTGACAGTCTGGTGTGCAATTTGGTTAGGAGGAATTATTGGACCTTACTTCTTTGAAACTGAAAATGGCGTAACGGTAACTGTCAATGGGGAGCGATATCGTGATATGATTGAAAACTTTTTAACGCCACAACTGCATGCTTTGGGCTTGATTAACATGTGGTATTAACAAGACGGTGCCCGATCGCATATAGCCAGGATTACAGTGGAATTACTGCAAGACCTCTTTTCACAACAAGTTATTTCAAGAAATGGTGATGTTGATTGGCCTCCACGGTCGCCTGATTTGACTGCTCCGGTCTTCTTTTTGTGGGGATATCTGAAAACAAGGTTTATGCAAACAAGCCAGAAACGCTTGAGCGACTCAAACAAAATATTCGTGATGAAACTAATGAAATACCGCATGAAATGTGTGAGAATCTAATGAAAAGTGGGCTCAAAAGGTCTCGCGTTTGTGAGGCAAACAGAGGCGGACATTTATCTGATATTGCATTCCATACATAATTGCTGACATTAAATAAAATATTTACGAGTATCAATATAAGATCCATTCTCTTTCAGTTAATCAAAAATTATAAACAAACAAAGTAGTATACCTTCTCGACGGACACCCTGTATTTATACATATAAATATTTATATTTTTTATATATGTAGATTTATTAATCTATTCATAATGAGTATTTGTTAACGGTGGTATGATTCCAAATAATAATACAGCACACAAAAGGTGGCCAAATAAATCAGTGTTTTTTTTTCAAATATAAGAACAGAAAAGATTATTTTGGGGTTGCTGTTTTCGAATAACCTGTTTAATAGCTACTTAATAAAGTTATTAGATTTTCTCAGTCACGTCTAGCCTTTGAGAAACTATGTGTCATATATTTTAAGAAGATTTTCTACTGCTGCCATCTACAATTGGTTCCCAAAAAAAAAAAAAAAAAAAAATGGGGAAGTCATGCCTCGTATTTTCATAGTTCCCACAAATATTATATGAGCATATTCCCCACTTCTTGGGTAGCTCTTTCTATTTACAACCAATGAACAAAAGCGTTATATTTTTCTGATATTTCCCATGTAAAAACTTAAATTTTTTTAACATGCGTTCATTAATAACTTAAATTAATTAGTTATATGGATTCTGATTAAAAGAAAAAAATTGTCTTAAAAATCATCTAAAGAGTTTCTATTGCTATAGAGGATCTGGAGAAAAGTCAGTGAAAAGATTTGAAAAAATAACAGCATTCCTTCTATGACAAGAATGCCAATACTAAGAATAATGAGCATATTCTCCGCTTCTTGGGTGGCTCTTTTTAATTACACTAAATGTACCAGCGGAACAAAAGCATTATAGGCGACAGTCGTTATATTTTTTATATTTCTGATGTAAGAACCTGAAATTTTTTAACATGTGTTGATTAGAGGAGTATCTAGAGAAAAGGCAGTGAAAAGTTTTCAAAAAATAATAGTATCCCTTCTATTACAAGCCGTTGTTAAATTCATCGATGATCGTCCATTTTGTAACCACTTCTAGACCACAATCAGCGGATATTTTTCACTTCTCTCGATGTACTTTTTCTACTGGTTTATTACCTAAAAATTCTCACATTCAGTGAGATTACACTCACTCCATTTTTAGGCTCACACAACGGGAAATACAGAGCTCACATTCAGTGAGCTTACACTTATTCTATTTTGAGAATCTACTAATGAGACATACACTTTGACAACGAACCATAATTTAAGAAGCATTTGCTAGAGTTATCGATTTCTTGACTACTCGAAGTGTTCGTCAGAAACATCGAGGTGACCGCGCCCAAGAATTGTATCGGTTATGCCTATGATCGTATACATGATCCTCACATGTTCCAACTATCATGCCACGGCCGATCACATAGGCTTCTAACAACAATAATTAGGTGCGCAACTAAGTTCCCGCTGTTTTCCAATAAATGGCGCCAGCTGTAAGTGCTAGTCGATTCTGCCATAACTTAAACATCATTAGCCAAGCTTAGGCATATGGCAAACATACCGCCTAGACACAATAGAGATTTTCTTTTGACGTCATATTCTTTTGATTGTGTGAATATGTATAATTTTGTGCTAAATAATCGTCATATGCGGGAAGTATTGATTTTCTTCTTTCAATCGAAGGAAACGGCATTTGAAGCTCATCGAGAGCTTTAAAACGTTTATGGAGATGCTGCTTTAAGTGAAACAATGTGCTAAGATTGGCTACGTCGCTTTAAAGACGATGATTTTGACATTGACGACCGTTCACGTGATGGAAGACGAAAAAAATTCGAAAACATTGAATTGATGGCATTGCTTGATGGGGATCCGTGTCAAACGCACGTAGAGCTTGCTTCAGTATGAAGAGTTAGCCGCCAAGTCATTTCTAAGCGATTGCATGCGTTGGAAATGTTTCAAAAGCAAGGAACTTGGGTTCCATATGAGTTGAACAACTACTTCAGCGACAAAAAAGGAGGGATTTTCTTCATTCATTCAATACAGCAATCTAAAGAAAAGAAAGTCACCAGGGACCAAAAAAACCTCACCATCGAGGACTACAAAAGGTGACAATTGAAGAAAAAAGAGGAAGAGCTGACAAGGATTCCTTCAACGCAGAAGCCAAAACACCGTCGAGCTGGGAAATTAGTGCCTTTAAGGAAAAAATTAGCCAAACTAAAAGGAGGGGGTCAATGCTGACAATCCTCCACCATGGAACGTCGCATCTTCTCTAAGGCTGAAGATTGATGATTGTCATAATCTGTAGTTAAAGTCACATTTAACTCACTGAACCGGTAAAAGAACCGTACCCGCGATTGTACAAAAACAAACTTTTACATACATACATAACTCAACCCCCTACAACTAAATATCAAAGTAATTACAGCAACATAACGATCATTCGCTTTAATGTTTCCGCCCACAATTCACAGCGTTTTTAATATTCCAACCGAACTTAGTGGATGTGAAAACGCATTGAGTTGTGGTTGTGGCTGCATAAATTAACACGTAAGCAAATGTAGAAAATCCAAACTGATATCGACTAAGCAGTCAATGTCTATAAATATTCACATATAAATTTGAATAATTATTGATTGGGTTTGTGTTAATTGCGGGTACTTCAAGCCAGCCGCAGGGCGCTTTTGAATATTCAATTTGAATATTTTTATTTAACATAATGACTTTTATGTGCCAAATAAAAGTTTTTGTCCAATGCGTATCTTCTATATTCTTTATTCTTTCATATTTAGTTCAGAACGCTTGACTTTGTTTGAAATGACACGAGTTAGTTAAGAGACAACAGCGACTATTAAAGGTATTCTTATAGCTTTTTCTTTGTTGTCTTTTGCTTTAAATAGAAATAATTTGTGCTAAAATTTGAATAAGAAATAATGAGCAAATAAACAGGCACAAATATGGTATGTCTAAACAAAGCTAAAATTGTATAGGGTGATTTTCTAATTGTAGTTTTTTTATATATTTTTAAAATATA
>JAHXMU010000036.1:2035804-2069260 GCA_019455685.1 Philornis downsi
TCGGCCCTATAACCACGCCTTTTTTGGTACTTTCCGTAAGAATTACCCAATTTGACTCGTATATTCTTAGGTTCAGGTCTTTCACTCATTTACTTTCAATTCACTTTAATTCAACACACATCAGGCGAATAGAAAACTTAGTTACAAAAAAAGTTTAGCTTTGAAAAAATCGACCCTATAACCACGCCTTTTTTGGTACTTTCCGTAAGAGTTACCTAATTTGACCCGTATATTCTTACATTCATATCTTTCACCCATTTACTTTCAACTCATTACAATTTAAAACACATCAGGTGAATAGAAAAGTTAGTTACAAAAAAATAACTTAGCTTTACCCCTTACAAATTGCCCGGTTTATCAGAAGACAGTGGTCCCAGTTTATCATAACTTACAGGCGAAGGGCTTGAGATAGTTGTGATTTTGCTGCTGTTATTTTCCTTTAATCCAGGACATATTTTTTGTCTAAGAAACTAGCGATGTAATATCCCCCTTCTGGCAACCAGCATACTTTTGCACTAATGCAAGTAGATCAGTTTACCTAACTGAAATTTCTGTACTGATTTTTATTAAAAATCAAATTGTATTCCTTAAGTAAATTCCACTCTCATGAAAAAAAAACAATATTTTTTGTATAGTAATGTGATTATTGCCTACCTTGTATTCAGAAAATGTAATTCTTTACAAAAATTCCATTCACATGGAAACACCCACATTACAAGCACTTTAAACCGATTATTGCATACGAGTACACTGTTATTTGCATAAGTCCACGTAATAATTACTAATAACAATAATAAAATTAATAATAATTGCAACTATTTTTGTTGTTATGCTAATGATGATGATGATGATGATGATGGTGATGACGAAGTCAATTCCGCATTTCAGAAAACATTGTAAATCTCGACCATACGCGCGCCCATTCGCTGACGTAGGGAAATCATAAGAAATGTTGTCATTTGCGGCGGCAGCGGCCTATAATTACAAGTTTAAATAATCCGGATAACATTGACAGACAGCTGGAGAATACTCGTACTATAAGATCTCGATGATGGCATCATGTGTGGGAGTCATGCACACTTTGCCTTTTTATTGCTGGATTTTTTTTTTGTATTTTTTGTGTAGATGGAAAAGCCAAACAAAAGATGAAATTTTAATTCAATTTAATTTTTGGTAAAATAGTTTGTTTGTTTTACCAACTGAGTTGATGTCTGTCTGTTGTGGTCTGACGAAGGTGATAAAAGCCTAGACATGTTTACCGTACTGGCTTTGGCCAAAATATAATTTTGATAATGGAACTCCCCACGTACGAGTATGTTCTTAATGAGAAATATTTACAGAAATGAAGATGAATGAAGCAAAGAAGTTCTGTTAAGTTCTGAAACAGTAACATTACAAATAGTTGTACAGGGAATGGTTGCGATAAGATGATTGTTTGATAGTGAACGATTTCATGGTGGAGGAGGTATTTGAAAAAATTCAAAACAGAAATAATCTCATATCGCTCATATTTCGTTATGAAATGTTATGCCAATCTCATAAGTTTAAGAAACCAATAAAAAGAAAAATAATATTTTTAATAAGAAATAAAATGTGCCCACATATACGAGGTGTGTTCAAAAAAGAAGGTGAATTTTCAAATTTCGCTGACTACGTACATTCGACTTTCGATTATTATTATTATTATTTTTTTATGTTGGTACACTCATCTCGAAGATAGGTTGCTGGTTTTATCCATATAACATGTTTAGTTTGTTTAGGAGAGGTATAAATAAGACAAGTCTTTTGCGTGTTCGGCGATTTTCTACTATCGAAAAAATGGATCGAAGAAGTTGCATCAAATTTTGTGTAAAAAAATGGAATTAAGTGCTCAAAAACACTTTAAATATTATACCACTGTATACGGCGAGAGCACTCTTAGTCAAAAAATATGTTTCCAAGTAATACAAGCTTTTCCCAGAAGGTCGAAAAGATACGAATGAGGATGTCCGCTTCGGACGCCCCAGCACATCAACAACCGATGAAAATGTTGAGAAAGTGAAGAAAATTGTTATGGAGAATCATCGAATCACAATTAGAGAAGTTGCTGAGGATGTCGGCATATCGATTGGCTCATGCCATGCAATCTTTTCGGAAATTTTAGTCATAAAGCGTACGACAGCGAAGTTCGTTCCAAAATTGCTCAATTTTGACCAAAATTAATGTCGCATGAGCATCTCTCAGGAATTGTTAAACGACGTCAACGACAATCCTTAACGATAATTGTTTAAAAGCGTCATAACTGGTGACGAATCATGGGTATATGGCTATGACATCGAAACCAAGAACCAATCATCCCAATGGAAGAGTTCGGGAGAGCCAAGACAAAAAAAGCACGCCAAGTTCGATCAAATGTCAAGGTTTTGCTCACTGCTTTCTTCGATTACCACGGCGTAGTGCATCAGGATTTCTTACCACAAGATCGTACGGTAAATAAGGAGTATTATCTTGAGATCATGCGCCGTTAGCATGAAGCAATCTAAAAAAAAAACCCTCGCAATTGTGGAAAAAAATTCATGGCTTTTGCATCATAATAATGCACGTGCTCACTCATCTTTGCTTGTGAGAGATTATTTGGCCAAAAAACACCACTATCATGGCTCAGCCACCGTATTCACCAGATTTGGCGCCCTGCGACTTTTTCCTATTCCCAAGATTGAAAAGACCTATGAAAGGACGACGTTTTGCGACGATTAAGAAGACAAAACCCGAATCGCTGAGAGACCTCAAGGACATACCAAAAAATGCATATCAGAACTGATTCGAGGATTGGAAAAAACGCTGGCACAAGTGTCTTATATGTGAGGGGAACTACTTTGAAGGCGATAAAATAGAAATTAATGAATGAATATTTTTTGAGAAAAATTCAAATTCACCTTTTTTTTTTGAACACACTTCGTATGGATATATACGATTTGTCTTAATAATAATAAAAAAGTACTGTACTTTCTATCAAAAATGCGTTAAAAACTAATCATTTAGAAAGCCCTTTTAAATAGATTGTCAAAATCCTTTTTGTCCTTAAGTTGGTACAACTACCCTCTATACCGACCCCGAACTTGAGCGTGATCTGTCATTTAACTTATTTCCAGTGGTGGATATTGTCAGTTTATCGCAAGTGTATTTTGAAAATTTTTGCAATTGATAAAATTATCGAAAAAAACTTTGTTTTACATTACGTATTGCGAATGGAATCGCTGTAAATGCTCATATCATAATCACGTACATATGAGTGGTACACTGCACTCAAAAGCGGTCGAAATGTGGTGAAAAATTTGCCTCCCCTTGATCGGCCATCAACGTCTTCAATTCAAGTTAACATCATAATTTTCGCAATTGTTGAAATTGTTAAGCAAAAAATTTGTTTTACATTTTGTATTGCAAATGGAATCGTTGTAAATGCTACAGAAAGCTCAGATCATAATCACGTGCATATGAGTGGTACACTGCACTCAAAAGCGGTCGAAATGCGGTAAAAGATTAGCCTCCCCTTGATCGGCCTTCATCGTCTTTAATACAAGTTAACATCATAATTTTCGCTATTGTTAAAATTATACAAAAAATGTCTTCCACATTTTATATTGCAAATGGAATCCCTGGCTTATATCTTAATCACGAGCATACGAGTGGTACACTGCACTCAAAAGGGGTCGAAACATCATTAAAATAGAGGAAATTGTGACTGAATATCATGATTTAACTTTGAGAACTTGAACTGAACTTTATGTGTCTCACTAATCAATCAATTCGTGGCATTTTACATCATGTCTATGTAAAATGCATTGCCACAAGACTAATTCCGAAAAATTGTATTGTATTCATAAACTCAATCGCATAAATATCGCTGGAATGAGTTAATTATAATTCTATGTTTATCAAATGCATTATAAGAGCCCAGCAAAATAAATGCATCCAAGGAAGCCAATAATCATCACATTTTTTGATAGGGAAGTAGTTAAAAATTGTTTTAACAGAGAAACACTGTTTTGTGATGCCTCTTCTCTACATACTCATTAGTGCTGTAGATATGATGTAAATTCAAATCGTTGGTTGCAATTTTTCGTTATTTAAAAGAATTGCTTTTTGTTTCAGGAAATGTTTCTTCAGAATATGTGGTCAGAAAAATGGTCCATTGCAAAGTACATATTTCTTCGATATAAATAATTGCACTTAAATTTCTTTCGAAAAAGCATCCTTAAGTTGTGTTTTTTTTACCAAATCTGTCGGAATATTCTGTAAAAAGCCAGTGGACTGGCACAGAACTGGAAAAACAAATACTGTTCCGTAGGAATGAATCTTATGCACTCACTATTATTAAATACAGTCCACAATATTATGGATGGACATTAACGACCTGGATTTTAATTTCAATAGGAAATTTATATGTTTTATTTGATCTCTGATTACACTAGCCAACAACAAGCTTTTGGACTGGAGCAACCAAACATCTTTCCTAGGGTAATTTGGTGGGCTGAATTAGAATTTGTAATTGGTATTTCTCTATCACGTCAAGTTTTCGAGACACAAAAAAAATAATGTTTTTATTCGTTTTTTACATAAAAAAAATTCAAAAGTGAATGGCGTTATTTAAACATCGTTTGTATTTTGTTGGTTTGGTTTCATGTATTAGAGTCCAGCGATAATCTTCCAGCATACTTTTATCGCAAACTCCTTGATAATTTCTTCCAATTTTCATGAAATCTTGGCGAGCACGTTCTCTTTGTTCGTCGATATAAACGACATAGATTTTAATAGTGATAGGAAATCGAATAAAACATTCAAATTTGCATCATATATTAAAATTTTTTATTGGAATCGATAAATTGGTCTTTGCCATTTAATTTTTATAGATAATTTCATGTAAATGTCGTCCGCGGCTGCGTCTCAAAATGTCCATTCGGAAGGTCCAATTTTCGTCACTTTTTCGAGCATTTCGACCTGTATTCCACAAATAACGCGTGTTATGTTATCCTGTAAAGCTTCAATAGTGTTCGGACTGTCCACATAGACTAACGACTTGACATAACCCCACAAGAAATAATCAAGAGGCGTTAAATCGCAAGATCTTGGGGGGCCAACTCACAGGGCCAAATTGAGAGATAAGCTGCTCACCAAATTCATCCCTCAATATATCCATTGTTTTACGAGCAGTGTGGCATGTTGCACCGTCCTGATGAAACCACATGTCAACCAAGTTCGACTCAGCCAATTGGGGCAAAAAAAGATCCTTGTGATTGAGTAACACATCGCTGAGAACAGCGACGAATTGACATTTCATGATCGTCATTAACACTGGTCGTTATGGCTGCAATATTTTCTTCGGTACGCACTCTACGCATGCGAGTCGATGGTTCTATGTCCAATAAAGTAAATTTGCTGTGAAATTTGGAGATAACAGCACGAATTGTTGATTCAATGATAAAATGGTCGTATCAAACGATGAAAATTTGATACAGAGCACGAATTTTAATAATAAATTTCAACAATTTGCTCGTTTGTTAGTCTTTCCATGATGAAATGGCGGAGTACGATACTGTACACTTTTCACTTTGACAGATGACGTTTGGACGGCATTACCACCAACCAGTGCTGCCAACCTGAAAAACTTAATTCTTAAAAAATCATCCTATATATATTTCATTTGATCTCTGATTACTTATAGTTTTTATGAGCTCTTTAAGTTTATAGTTTATAAGTTGAATGACAAATTTAATATATCGATCATCGTACAAGGGAGAATACATCAATATTTTTACCAAAAACTTTAAATACGGCTTCTTTAAGCCGACTATAAAAAAAAATAAGTCTTCGGAGCTTATTGTGTCCTCCTGAAAAATAGATGTTAGAGTGTTTCATATTAATGTATTATGCTTTAATTATTAGGAATTATAAAAGAGCATCGGAACCAATGTTTTCAAGTGCTTCAGTTTGGAAGTTGTTTAAAAATTCTTCGTCGGAAACAATAAATGTGCATTGATGGCATTATTAGAAGTTATGAAAGCGTTATTTTTGTTCTTGCTGGGAGGTGATAAGATGTGAATTTACAAGTTTGATAATGAAACCATTTAACAAGCTGGGGAATGGCGCCTTCCAAATGAACCGAAAGGTCAATGTAGCGATTATCTTTGATTATCGTGCCGTTCCGCATACGAAATTCTTGTCACAATATCAGACGATAAGCAAAAAAAATGTTATTTAGGCATTACGTGAAGTTTGGAAAAGTAAATTCTTCGAAAAACAAAACTGATTTCCATAGATTTTTCACCACGATAACGCACCACTTCACAAGCCTATAATTGTAAACGAATTTGTGACCAAAAACACTACAAATATCGTTAAATAACTACCAGAATTTTTTTAGTTTCCTTTGCCAAACTCAAATTACTATTTCGATTCAACCGTTTTCAACCGATAAAAGACATAAAAACGAATTCGTGGCAAGAACTGAAATTTTTCCCGTTTGAAAAATGTTTCGATGAGGCGTGCCTTGAAAATGATAC
The DNA here is from genome assembly GCA_019455685.1 of Philornis downsi. Lineage (NCBI taxonomy): Eukaryota > Metazoa > Arthropoda > Insecta > Diptera > Muscidae > Philornis > Philornis downsi. The sequence goes on from JAHXMU010000036.1 coordinate 2,042,344, forward strand.
AATGCAATAAATCTGATTGAATAATAAATATTTGGTGTTTTATTTTACTAATGCCCTGTACTTTTTTGTAACATTTTTGTGTTTGAGTGACACATGCCCAATCGCTGAGAACGGCGACGAATTGACATTTCACGATCGTCATTAACACTGGTCGCTACGGCTGCAACATTTTCCTCGGTACGCACTCTACGCATGCGAGTCGATGGTTTTATGTCCAACAAAGTAAATTTGGTGCGAAATTTGGAGGTAACAGCACGAATTGTTGATTCAGCAGCAGGTCGATTATGACGGCCATAAAATGGCCGCATCAAACGATGCACATTTATGTCATAGAGCACGAATTTTGATAATAAATTTCAACGATTTGCAATCGTTGGTCGTTTGTTAGTCTTTCCATGACGAAATGGCAGAGTATACTGTACACTTTTCACTTTGACAGATGACGTTTGGACGCCATTACTAACCAGTACTGCCAACCTGAAAAACTTAAATCTTAAAAAATCACCCTATACTTCAATTTACTTTGGTGTATATGCGAATAAATCGAATTTAAAATATGAACGTACGAATTTTTGAGTCAAATCGGTCATTTACGTGGGAGGAGGTACCAAAAGGCTTATGGTTAATTGGTCGATTATTTTATAATAGAATTTTGCAAAGCATTATAAAATATGATAATGGATAAAAATATATGTTTCAGCTATTTACGGTTTAGAAAATAAAGAGAAAATTTTGAATTTTGAAAATCGTTCAATTTGTACGGGAGGTTGTACCAAACAGAGTGACTTGATATAGCTCACTTATAATCCCCGCCTACGATCTCGCAAAATAATACGCTGTGTAAAGTTGCAAGAAGTTTCGTAAAAATGTTCTTGATTGCTAACATCTCCAAGCTTTTATTCGATCGGTTGACATTTATAAATACTTATATTCACTGAAACTTCATTTGTGCCAGGCAAGCTTTTATGATTTATTGCCCGATTAGGGTGATTATTTGTATAGTATTTCTTATCTGGCAGTATATTAATAAACATTTGGAGTTATTGTCATCGACTAAGACAACTAACATTGAAAACACTGGCCCTATAATTCTTTTCTAACAATTTTTATCGAACAAAGACTTTTTTCGTTTTACTGTATTCCTTACACTCGTATTTCCTTCTACTCGTATTTCCTTCCACTCTTCGTTTTCTATGTTATAAATCAGTCACCATCGGCAGTGATATTTCAACACATTGTGGTTTTCTTTCAAACCTTTAGATTTATTTCAATCCATGCAACCAATAAAGGAAACCCTAGCAAGTGAAACATACAGGGTGGGCCATAAGGGTGTTGGCGGTTTAAATCTTCAATTTCTCGGTAACGCGCGGCGCGGGGTGGCGGGGGGATATGTTGTTCGCTGCGCCGCTTCCTGGAAATTTAGTCGCCATGGAGCCGTACGCGGGAGTGCAGCGTGCATTTTGTGTCCGAGCGTATTACGAAAACAATAAATCAGTGATTACTGCACGACGTTTGTACCGGCATGAACACGGTTTACACGATTTAAGTGAAGTTGCAAGCGCCAATGTGATACGAAAATGGATCAGAATGTTCGAAACAACCGGCTCAACAGTACCAATTACGGTTCGTGCTCGCCCAGTTTCTGCAAGATCAGCCGACATTGTGGAGCGTGTTCGTGTTTCAGTTCAGCGAAATCCGCAACAGTCAACACGTAAGAGAAGTCAGTCTTTGGATGTCAAAAGAACAACTTTACGACGAATTTTGAAACGTGATTTGCATTTGAAGGCTTATAAGATTCAGATAGTCCAAGAATTAAAACCCGATGATGCCAATAACCGACTTAACTTTGTCAATTTGATGCCAGAGCGGTTCAACAGTTTCAACAGCGTGATTTTTAGTGATGAGGCCAATTTTCACCTTAATGGCCATGTGAACAAGCAAAATTGTCGGTTCTGGTCCGAGACCAATTCCCGGACGCTTGCATGAACGTCCACTTCACAGCCCTAAGCTTGTCGTGTGGGCTGGGATAACGTCAACCGGCATTATTGGACCATACTTTTTTGAGGACGAAAGAGGGCATGCGATGACGGTTAGAGCGAACAATTATTGCAACATGCTAGCCGACTTTTTGGTGCCAGCTTTGCAAGAACTTCAAGGCAATACCTCGAGGATGTGGTTTCAACAGGATGGGGCCACATGTCATACGGCTAGGGTATCCATAGAGCTGCTGAAAAATGTTTTTCCTGGAAAACTCATTTCGAAAAGGGGGGATATTGAATGGTCCCCACGTAGCCCCTATCTCTCTCCATGCGATTATTTTCTATGGGGCTACCTTAAATCGGTAGTCTACGAGAATAATCCGACCAATTTAGAGCAGTTGAAGAGGAACATTATTCAGGAAAGTAACAAAATACGGAGAACAACTTTTCAACGAGTTTTCCAAAATTTGCGACTTCGGTTCCAAGAGTGTCAAGCAGCCTAGGGAAGCCATTTGGACAACATTATTTTTAAGTCTTAAAAATTCCCATGCTTCTACTTTTTAAAAATACAAATATATTTTTTTTATGTTTCGTAGTTTTTTTTTTAGTTGAATATTTAAACCGCCAACACCCTTATGGCCCACCCTGTATATCGCGAAATTTCTTCATTTTAAATAGCTACATAATACTACTTGTCAAACATTGAGATGATATGCCTCTGCAAGTGCTGTTTGTAGAATGTTCGAAAGATTTATTGCCACTGCCCAAAATATTGGCAAATAATATTCGTCAATAGTTATTGTGGCAAAATAGCTTCCTGTGCAATATTTTCATTGTTTTTGTTCTCTGACACAATTTGGTAAAATATTGTCAATTTTCTATTTTTATTCCAAAAAAGCTGTCACGTTTCTCATCCATAGTTTTATCAAAACAATTGATTTATTCGCTTAACAAGGGAGTTGAAATCGTGCGCTACTGTTTTGACGGCTACTGCTGTGTTTTCGTTGAATCACATCTGTGACCGCTTCTCTATTTATAACTAGAAAATAATTCGGAAATGGGACACTCTAAGGCTATCATCAAATGTGTGTGAATTTTGTCAAACATGTTATTATTTGTTTCATTTTTCATGACAATGATTAACTGATTGTATAGGGTGGCACATAAGCTACGTTAACGGCGTCCATATTGAATACGTTCTTGTGCATCATTTGGTTTTAACTCGTGAACCAATTGCATCTTATAGGGGGAAAAATGTAACATATGTAAAATTCTTTGCAAAGACCAACTAGACATCTCTAACAGATGGAAATTTCGGGGTTTTCCTCAATACTTGCTTGCTCTCGAGCAAAGGTCACTTCATTTCGAACTGCACGAGGTCTTCCAGCACGCGGAAGATCACAAACAGCCCCTTGATGCCCAAAACGCTGAAACAATCGGCAAATTGTTGGAGTTCTGGGAGCATTTCGAACTTGAAAGAAATGTCGATATGATCTGAATAATCGACTGCTGACTTTCAAAGTAAAATTGAACAATTTTGGTTCTTTGTTGTGTGCTGAGTCTTTCCATCATAAATTTCCCAAGTGTTATTTAGTTAATTCTGTAAAGAGACGAAAAAAGAGACTTAAACAAAAAATATATTCACTGATCAAATTTTAACGTTCCTTATGCGCCACCCTGTAGTTAATTATCATCTCTTTGATGGGCGGTATTAGTTTCAGCAAAGCAATTACTCATTACTCAATACCAATAGACTTGCTGCTTATTTCTCCATCAGCTCACATAAAAATATCAATGAATGTCAATTTATTTTAGGTATTCGAAATATTCATAATTAGCTTCCTGGCCTGGCAAGAAAAAGAAGAAAAAAAAACACGTTAGCGTGGGCGGTAGCTAATGCGACTAATTGCTGTTAATGCACGTGTAATGACATTAGAAGAACATCGATAGGCATATTTAAATTATTTAGGAAATTTATATTAATAAGACAATAAATTTCATTGTGTGGGAACGGAATTCATCCTATTCCGCATTGCTCACAAGCCAAACTAGCTGGTAATTGTTTACTCATAAGAAAAAATTAGAAAAAACACTCAAATGGTTTATACTGAAAACAAAAGTAAAACGATGGTTAATGAATTATTTAGTGTTGAATCATTGCCAATTGTGCTGCCTTGCATTCACATCACATGCAACGTTTAACATCTGCCGCCTGCTGCGAGTCATTCTTAATCGAATGCTTCGTTCACATTTGAATATTTTCCAAAACAGAAGAATGTCTAATCGTTAATAGCTTGTGGGGGGGAGGATACTTATTCAAGTTAGCTAGAACGGCAGCAAATTTATAAGAATGAAAAAAATAAAAAAAAATTAAAGAAAAAAGAGAAGAATAAGAAAATACGCCGTCTGTCTTAACACAAAAATGTTTGTGAAACATTCAATTAGTGCCATTTAGAAGCAAAAAATGAATATTGAAAATTTGTCTTAATTTAAAAGTCAATTAGTCAGACGATACTTCTGACATATGGAAGAGAATGTAACCTAATCCCAGACATGTCACATTAATAAAGGTTAGACTTAAGAAGTTTTTTTTCTCTGTATATCTGATAGAGTATTAAAGCATAACTGAAAGATTTTAAATCAGACAAAGAAATTTTTTTCTTTTTGAAAAAAATAAAAAAAACTACGAGTGAAAAGAGCTTTATTGATGAGCAATTTTAAGTTGGCCATTTGAGTTCATTAAAACGATCTCTCTTTTCAGTTCAGCTCACTAGTAATGAATTAGTTTCATATTTTAGTTTCATAATGTACATATTTGGCCATTATATTTCTGCTACTCTGCATTACATTGAACCAATCATTCTTCTTAGGTGGTGTCTGGAATAGACATACTTATTTATTAAACGCCGCCCATAGAAAATAATTCCAAGCGCTTCGATCTTCTGCACTTCTCCTCCATTTCGTCACACCAAGTTTCGATAGTATTTCAAAAGTTTGAACCTTCGAATGGAGTTTTGGTCGCCCCCTTCTGCGCCGTTCCTCGAGTTCGCTGTCAAAAACTTTCCGTGCCGAAGCTTTTGGGTCCATCCACACAACATGACCCAGCCAACGCAATCGCTGTATATTAATGCGGTTGACCACGTCGACGTCCGCATATAGCTAATACAGCTCATTGTTGGAGTATGAGGACCATAACTGTCCACATTTTCAGCCGCCCGTCTGGCGTATTTTTCCTTCGCTAATGTTCATATTTGATGAACAAGAAATCACGAAAATGTCTGAATAGTTTGTTGAGTAGGAAAACTTATCTTTCTAACTCCATCTAGTGTAATCTAATCGCACTTGTACAACGTGTGAAAAGCCCTCTTATGGAAAGATAATGGGCTTCGGTTTGCTATATCTTATTTTTGGAATATCCACCGCCTCGTCTTTGTTTTGATTGGAATACCAACGGCATGGGAAGCAAGAGACGGAAAAAATGGAAAGGATTCGCTGTTGGTCGTTGAGTACAGTTATCTAGATCTATCTATCTATCTGTCTATTTCTGAAAACTAGTTTTGTACGTTTTTTTTTTTTTTTGTTTTTTCGGTGTAGGTATATAGCTCATACAGCTCATTGTTCATGCGACTCCTATACTCTCCGTTAACGATGATGGATCCATATATTTTTCCGGAGTATTTTACTCTCGAAAACTTCCAATATTGATTCATCCGCTTGCGTCGTAGCCCAGGATTTTGCGCCATATAACAAGGTAGGTAGAACCAACGTCTGGTACAGTCGGATTTTTGTTTGTCGTGAGAGGGGTTTATCATTGAATCGCTTGCTTAGCCCATAGCAACATCTGTTAGCAAGCAATACTCTCTTCTTTATGTCCATGCTGACATCATTCGTTTTGTTTACAGGGGAACAGAGGTAGATGAATTCTTTCACCACTTCAAAATTAGAGTTGCCAACGTTCACACAACGTTCCAAACGAGTAGACTCTTTGTTCTTTGTTGAAACCAATAACTTTGTTTTGTCCTCGTTTACCTCCAGACCCATTTTTGCTGTTTCCTTCTCGAAGCTTGAGGAGGCTGCAGTAACATCTCACAGTTTTCGGCCATGTCTATGTCATCTGCATATGTAACATATTTCTTTTGTTAAAGGTGATATCAGACGTGTTAAGTGCAACTTTCCTCATAATCATCTCCAAAAGTATGTTGAAGAGGTCGCACGATGCCTAAATCCTCTTTTGGTGTAAAAAGACTCGCTAAGATATTTGCCTATCTTTACTGAAAACTTCGTGCCAGTCATCGTCATCCTAAAAAAAATTTAAACTTCGTAGGAATTCCAAACTCGGACATGGCCTCATACAGTTTTTGCCGTATCGTGCAGCTTTATAATCGACGAAAAGATGGTACGTGTTGATCTGTTTTTCTTGCGTCTTCTCCAGAATTTATCGTAGTGTGAATATCTGGTCAATTTTTGATTTACTAGGTCTAAAGCATACTGATAAGTTCCAATCAGGTCAGTTAAAATCGACTTTAGAATTTCACCTATCACACTCGACAGGACCTTATAAGCAATGGGTAAACGACTGATACCGCGATAGTTTTTACTAACACTTGGATCGCCTTTTTTTTAAACGCAGGACACAGCACACTCAAATTCCAATCATCGGGCATGTTTTCCTCAAGCCAAATCATATTTGGGAGCTGATGCAGACCGTTTATCAGCTCATCGCTACCAGTTTTAAACAGCTTGGCAGGCAGGCTATCAGCGCTCGCAACTGTGTTGTTCTTAATCCGCAATACTGTTGTTCTGATCTTTGTTTGGCTCGGAGCTGAGCAATTTTTGTCATCGTCGATAATTGGGGTGATTTCCTCACTCGTGCTGCCATTCGGAACTAAGAGCTTACGAAAATGCTCTCTCCTTAGTTGCAGCACATTCTGCGTATCTGTGACCAGATTTCCCTCGCTGTCCTTACAGGAGGGGAGGTTCTATACCCTGTACTTCTTATCTTTTGATCGAATTTGCGATCTCCAATCTCTTTTAATCGCAGTTTTTTTTTTTTTTTTAAATCGAATAAAACACTCAAATTTGCATCATATATTAAAATTTTTTTATTGGAATCGATAACTTGGTCTTTGCAATTTAATTTTTAAAGACAATTTCATGTAAATGTTATCCGCGGCTCCGTCCCAAAATGTCAATTCGGAAGGTCCTATTTTTCGCCACTTTTTCGAGCATTTCGGCCTGTATTCCACGAATAACGTGTGTTATGTTATCATGTAAGTCTTCAATAGTGTTCGGCTTGTCCACATAAACTAACGACTTGACATAACCCCACAAGAAATAATCAAGAGCCATTAAATCGCAAAATCTTGGGGGCCAACTCACAGGGCCAAATCGAGAGATAAGCTGCTCACCAAATTCATCCCTCAACATATCCATTGTTTCACGAACAGTGTAGCATGTTGCACCGTCCTGATTGAACCACATGTCAACCAAGTTCAACTCAGCCAATTGGGGCAAAAAAAAAAATCGCGTAACATGGCTCGATATCGTTCGCCGTTGACGGTAACGTTTCTTCCGCGGTCGTCTTTGAAGAAAAATGGAGCGATGATGCCACCAGCCCATAAACCACACCAGACTGTCGGTTTTCCGGGATGCATCGGTAATTCATGTATGGCATGTGGCTGTTCATCCCTTCAGACACGACAGTTTTGCTTGTTTACGTATCCGTTCAGCAAGAAATGAGCCTCATCGCTGAACACAATTTTTCAATAGAACAGGTGATTTTCATTGAGCTTTTGTAAGGCCCTTTACAAAAGTCACTAAAAATTAGACGTTGTGGTATGTTATTCGTCATTCCATGACGAAATGGCAGAGTATACTGTACACTTTTCACTTCGACAGATGACGTTTGGACGCCATTACCAACCAGTGCTGCCAACCTGAAAAACTTAAAAAAATTACCCTATACTAATGCATTTTCAACTCCTTTAAGATGTGTGGAATTTTTGACAGCGCTAATCAACGTTGGGGACAATTCTCCTAACATTTTAGAATAGGCGTGCTCACAGCTGCCTTCGAAACCCATTTAAAAATTTGCTTAGTTATAAAGGTTTTAAACACGAAAATCTTTAATGTTGTGCTAAGGTAGCCTAAAATTGTCACGCAATTTAGTAGGCATCCTCAAAAATCATATTTCACAATATAATTTATGTTAATTTTTATCAATTTATGTTAAATCTTCAGTCTCATTAGCAACATCAATTACACGCTGAGTGAATTATTGAAATGCGGTAATACAACATTTGTTGCCCCACTTTTACCATTCCAGTTTATACAAACCAAGTCTGTTTAATCTCTTATGAGTTTCCAATTTGTTGAATACCCCCCGCTATTTATTTGCCTGCGGACATTCTTTTTTCTGTTTGTTTTTTTTTTTTATTTGCGTAAAAACAAAATATTTGCAATCTACGAACGAAGTAAATCAAGTTCACCAAAGGTCATTTCATGTGTCGCCAACCTAATGAGGCAAAATTCTTGTCTTACAGAAATTGATTTCTTTGCATTTCAACATTTAAGTAATTAACGATCTGAGCTCATCCAATTTATTTGGTCATTAATGAAATCGAAATATCGATAACAATAACAAAAATACACATGTTTACTATTGACCGCAATGTTGTGGTAGCAGACAGAAAGCAATGTTGACATTGACAGACGTCAATATATGAGCGGATGTAGGTAGAATTGACAGCTCTTTTATTATTATTATTAGTTTTTTTTATTTATTTATTTTTTTTTTTTAATTTACAATAACCCGAAAATAAATTTTAATAGGCTTGGGACCAATAAATTGTTCCACTGCCGTGAAATAGATAAATTATGAAACTTTGAGCCTTTTTCCTTACTTAGAAGTACAGAAGTAAAGTGAACAATTTTTACGAATAGAATTTTATGCAGATGATTAAGTGAACTAAGCAAAAATTGCTACTGATAACTTTCCTGCTGACTGGGAAATAACAATTTAATGGCTCTTTCCTAATATTTCTAATGGAGAATTCGTTTAAAGGTACAGGGTGGCGGAATAGAACGTGCATATTGCATCATCTTTTTTTGCATGGAGTTTTAGTCGCTATAAATCACTTCGACGGGAAGAGTCGCGCATTTTGCGTGCGCGCATTTTACGAGAACTCTCGTTCATATATTGCTACTAGGCGACTAAATTGTGCTGAATATGGACTACGGCGAATTAGTGAAGCTCCGAGTGCTAATTTAATTAAAATATGGGTGAAGCGTTTTGAAGAGGCCGGTTCAACATTTAAACCACAAGCAAATGGTCGCCCAAGAACATCTAGGACCGAAGACAATGTTGAGAGAGTTATAGAGTTAGTACGAGGAAATCCACAAATGTCGACTCGCAAGAGATCGTCTGTCTTACTATCGCGACGAAGTTTGCAACGAATTTTAACATTGGATCTTAAACAAATTAACACAAGAATTGAAAGAGTCTGACTTCATAGCAAGGCTCGCATTTGCTAATGAAATGCTTAATCGATTTTCCAATTTTGACAATATCCTTTTCTCTGACGAGGCTCATTTCCTTATGAATTGGTTCGTAAACCGTCAAAATTGTCGTTACTGGAACAGTGAAATTTCCAAAATCAAACACCAGAAACCGTTGCATAGTCCTAAAGTGACAGTATGGGCAGCAATCTCTGGCAGAGGAATAATTGGTTCTTTTTTCTTCGAAAACGTCACCGTTAATACGGAACGCTATGTTGAGATGTTGGACGGATTTTTGGTTCCAGAAATTGATAGTTCAAGAATAGTGAATTCCAGAACTTGGTTCCAACAAGATGGAGCTACCTGTCACACATCAAATGACTCCATGGCGGTGGTGAAGCAGATGTTCCCTGGCAGACTGACTTCGAAAAGAAGTGTTATCCCATGGCCCCCACGTAGTCCAGACTTGACGCCTCTTGACTTTTTTTTTGTGGGAATACCCCAAACACAAAGTCTACAGTAATAATCCAAGAAACATCGTTCAGTTCAAGGAGAATATCCGTGGTGAAATGGCAGCCATTACACCAGTATTACTGAAGAAAGTTTTCAATAATTTTCGTTTGCGGTTAGAGGAGTGCCGTCGTAGAGAGGGTCACCATTTAGATGATGTTATTTTTAAAAACTAAACTCCATTTATTACTCTACAATGCCTTAGATTTATTTTAACCATACCTTTTGTATTTAGTTTTTAATCTATTTTTTAAATATGCACGTTCTATTGCGCCACCCTTTATATTTATTCAACTCACAAAAAAAAAATGAGCGCCCTTTACAGAAATTTCAGTCAGGTAAACTGACTTCCATATACGAGTACACGCAAATCGATGTAATATTGCCTAATGTTATAATTTGATTTCGCCTAAGTGATAAAGCAAGGTGAAATTTTGGCAAATTCGAAAAATTACCAATCATTTGTCCTGAATTCAGTCACATTTGGCACATATATTTATTTTTATAAATTTAATTGTGAGACTAAAAATGTTTAATACTGAAAGTTATCGAAATTTATCTTCTGCTCTGTAATCTCCAGTTTGTAGACTACGGCAACTCAACTAATAATGCTTTGAAAAGAAAATCGACCACATAACCGTGCTCTTTTAACTACCTTCCACACAAATTGCTTAATTTAATCCGTCAGTCAATCAACCAAATATACTGTTTAACAACGATTCCGATCGTCACAGTTTAAGAAGCATTTGCAAGACTTGCGCATTACTCGAAGTGTACATCAGACACATCGAGGTAACCGCCGTTTAAATAATGACAGGTGTTTGAATTGGGGTTTGAACCAGCGATCATGCGAACACTAGTTGCATGTACTAGCCCTTGCGACACGGCATATCTTAATCGAATAATATTTTTTTTAGGTTTTGGCCAGAAATTCGTTCACATGGTTTACATCATCGTACTGCAAAATCCATGATTTCTCTTTCCACAAGTCAGAACTTTTCCGATAGATGCCGCATAATGCCCATATAATATTATTTATTTACGGTCTGAACTGCTGCCAAGAATTTCGAGGTAATCGAAGAAAACTGTCAACATTACCTTGACTTTGGATTGACTTTACATGTTTTTTTTTTCGATTTCGATTTAGATTTCCATTCTGAATCTTGTTGAATGGCTTGCATATCGAACTCGTTAACCCATGCTGTCTCATTATCAATTGTAATGCGCTTTTAGCGCTCTAGCATATTTTTAGCATATGACCTCTTCGCGCTTGACTTTTTGAAGAAAATTCAGGTCTTTCGAAACTCGTCAAGCGGCAATGCATTTCATACCCCAACAACAGTGTAAAATGTTACGAAACGAATCGTGAGACACAGAAAGTTCTATGACTAACTCTGTCACACTTAAACAATTATCTTCGGTCAGCATTTCCTTCATTTTATCGATGTTGACTTCAGTTGAAGACATTGGTTGTTAATCAGAGCGAGGCAAATCATCTGCTTGTGAACGCTCTCGATTCATTGCAAGCCTTCTGTAATATTTTCGGTGATTCGGAATACGAAATTTCATTTGCAATATAAGACTCGGAGAGAAATTCTTTGTTCGATAGTTTTATCCACTGTAAAAAAATTGCAAATCACACTTGAGATGAACTGACAAAATCGAACACTGTAAACGTACTAAATAACAGATGGCGCTTAAACTCCGCGTTAGAATAGAGGACAGATGTGCTAATTTAACGACAAAAATAATTGTGACAATCCTTTTTGGAACGAACTTTTCAATTCCCAATAGTTTTTCTAACAAATTGTATTACAAATTATTTCCCCGAACGAAGTATTTTAGTTGTTTGTTTTTTGGTTAAGTGATCAAGATTTTTAAACAAATCATTTCCGATGAAAATTCGGAAATACATATGAAATACAAAATAATATTATACTTAATGCTAAAATTAGCACAATCTGTCTGATCCATTTGGTAAAATCTTTATTTGCATGCCATTAGTTTGAACTGAAATTTACATATCGTTAAGAATTTTAAAAATTAGTGGAATCTTAATGTTTATCCAAATCGCCAACCAAAATTATTGAGTGCTACCATACCATAAACAAGTCAAACTCTTGGCTAAAATTTAAATATCAAAATACAATCGGAAGCAGAAAAGTGTTAATTCTGTGGTTAAAATTTAAATATCAGAATACAATCGGAAGCATAAAAGTGTTAATTCTGTGGTTGAAATTTAAATATCTTGTAAAAACAACGCAGAAAATTTGCGCGAGTCATTGAATCCCAAGTCATTGAATATCAATATCAAAAATATCATCAATCAACCAAAACAAAAGCGTTTGTTTTTGACGTTTAGTGTTATCAACCGAAACCAATTTGTTACATATCATGGTGGGGATATACAAATAAATTCATTTAAGTTGTATTGTTATCCACAGAGGGATCAACAAACCCTTCGACAGTTTGTTTAATGCTATCGCTAAAACAGACTCGATTTGCATTTGAATGAAAATGAACCTCAACAAAAAAAAAAAAAAAAAAACGAAAAAAATAAAAACGGCAAAATTTGATTAAATGAATAAAAAAAAAAAAAAGTTAAAAAAAAACTGAAAATCCACCAACCTTCCTTTCGTGTTATTGGCGTACAAAAACGACAGTCACAAATTCCTATCAAATATCCCAAAAAAGCTTATCAATTCTCCCAAATTTGTCAAAGATCTTTTTTTGTTTTTCGTTTTTCTTTCATCATGTTACGGGACGGCAAAGCCCAATACTGTTATCATGTACGATATTCTTAGAATAAGCAAATAATACCAGTCTGTGGGGACAATTTGCTATTTTCCCGAAAGCAACGAAATACTTTCCATTTCACTGAAACGGAAAGTTCAACAACCGTGGGCAGAAAGCGAATATAAATGGTAAATCACATAGACAATTTAAAAATAATTATATTATCGAAAAATGAAGTGAACCCAACTATACATTTTCACCGCTTGGCTTAGTTTTTTAGGTAGGAACATCAACCAACACCTGAGAGAATACCTCCGTTACCACCATCACGCCCCCTTTTAACTAAAGTTGACACAAAAAGAGCAAAAGAAAAAAAAGAAACAAGAATTCTATGATAAATTGCGAACAAGTAAAACACTTGCTTTTTTAGTCATGTTAGGAATTAATTGCGAGCACAATTTTTGCTTTCGACGCGAGCCACACATTTGAATTTATGAAAATCATTAAGTTAAATGCTTATAATTTACTACAGACAATAAAAATAACATTATTACAAAAAAAAAAAAAAAAACAAAAATCTGCAAACTAAATAAAATCACCAAGCAAACAATAAGATTGTTTGGAAATTTATGGCAGTCAAAGGCACTCAGTTGTCTTCTTATGGCGGTATGTATTTTTAACGTCCTCTATCTCTAAAAGATAACATTTTATTAAATCAGTGCGCATTCTGTGAAGAAAGTACCGACAATTGGTCAATAAAATACAAAATGTTTATTATTCATTCAAATTTAGTCTATCACTTTCAAACTAAGCGCTTTCCGAAATAGCGCATTTATACAAGCAGAAAATCCAATCATCAACACATTTTACAAATAAATTTTTCACAAAAAAACTTTACACTTCGAATTCTCTTTGATTTGTTCTATCGACTGAAAAACGAGTGCCTGGAAATGGTAATTTTGAGTGTTGGAAAGAGAAGAAAAAAACAATCAGAACCATATCAGCTAAATACAGTGATTATTCGAAGATATTTGTTGTATTTTTTGTTCCAATGGGTACCTTATGAGATTGTGCGTTATCGTTATCGTTATGAAACTCTCAAAAGTTTTCTTTCCACAAATCTGTATTTTTTTCTACTCTCTCAAACGTCACATAACGCCTAAATACTATTTTTTGTTTACCGTCGGAGTTTCTAGCAAGAATTACGAACGCTCAACACTGCGATAATCAAAGAAAACAATCAACATTGTTTTTGATCGGGCTTTGACGTGTTTTTTTCGGTTTCGGCTTAACGTTTGTTGACCGATTTGTGAATCAAGCTTTTAAAGACTCATCATCTCATCATCGGTTATAATGCATTTCATATTTCACATATTTTTGCATGACATTAAAGGTTTTTTAGTACAGGTTTAGTACAGTTGGAATGATCCGATGTAGGTCAAATGTGCACTGTTTTGTTCGATAACTTATTGCAATTTTGGAAGCAACGCCATCATGTCTCTCTCATAGAAACCCTCGTTTCAGTTAAAATAAATGGAAACAGTTGATTTTCTTAAGCTTTTCTTGAGGCAAATTTTTCACCAGCAAAACCATTCGCTATATATTGGAATACAATATAATTTCTTGATGCCAGGTTAAGACTATAAGATCGATGCGTAAATAATTTCTAACCAAGCTCCCGGAACTTCTGGCGACTCTCTGTAGATGTGTGTGTGTCCTGGCGTTGCCCAGATGGAACACAGTTCCTCTGCTATTGATCAAAGTTGGTCGCTTCTGGGCAATTGCTTCCTTCAGGTGGAAGGAAGCAATTTTTGATAGTTCAATTTGGCCGGTGAGGAAGAAGAAGATTCCTTGTCAATCTCACCAAACACACAGCAAAATCAGCCTGACCATTAAACGCGGCTTGGCCATGGTTTGCTCCGGCTAACCATGACTCAACCATGATCATTATCACTTGACGCTGTTGCAAATGACCAAGTATTTATCAGCAATCATCATCTGATTCAGAAATGAGTTGATTTTGTAGCGATTCAAGAACGATTAGCCAATAGAAATTCGGTCCGTGAGATTTTTTTTTGCGTTAACTCATGTGGAACTCATGCAATGAGCTTTTTTTTTCTTGTATCCAGTTTTATTCAAGTGGTTTCAAACAGGGTTTTTTGTGAAATGTTTTTTAACTCCTGGGCAGTCGAAACAGTACTTTGTCGGACTTAATGATTTTTATTATTTCGTAGACATTTTCGACAATTGACTTTTCACAGCGTGGTTCATCTGGCACAACAAAATTTTCGGCACACAATAGATGAAATCCAAATCAAGCGTGATTGGCTGCTGTAGTATTAGGATCATAAACACTGCTCACATTCTCAACCGCCTGACTTACATTTTTACCTTTATCGAAGAAAAACTGTAAAATATGGCATATTTTTTCTTTGCTAGTGCTTATGTTTGATGCGATATTTTATTAGTTTTTTGAGTACAAAATCTCATTTTTACAACGCCATCTATCGCAATGCAATCGCATTTATATAACGCAAGTTATAGATTACTGAATTTATGTATTGGAGAAATAATGGACTTCTTTTCACCGTACTTTATAATTGATAATGTAAATGCTTACATCTGGATGTTACATTTTGTGCCGCGTCGAATAACATAAAGCTTTATTTCTTCGGTCGAAAGCACAGGCTTCTCCCATTTAGTGTTTTAAAAACCGGCGATGTGGCAAGGATTGTCAGCTGCCATTTACAAATATGGATGGTTTAACAACCGGAGAACGCGTAAAAATAGTAAAAATGTACTGCAAAAGTGTTGACTCAAACGTGCACACTTTTCCTGCATTACGGAGTGATTGTGGTCATCATAATCGACCTACTGTGCAAGGAATTGGCAAGATTATAAAGAAAATTGAAGAGACTGGAAGCATTACAGATGTTAGGTCAGCTCTGTGCATCATCGTAATCTACGCATTGCCGAAAATATCACCTCTGTTAGTGAAAGTGTGGCGGATAATCCGAATTTCAATTCAGAACACTATGGCCGTGAGATGACTGACTTAGTTTTTTGGCCTACAATTAATGATCATGAACTGGATGATATGTGGTTTCAACAAGGCAGAGCCACGAGCCACGCAACGTGGCTCTATTGCATCGTTGGCTTTATTGCGTTCCTGAAAGTGAAATTTCACGATTTGTTCATCGAGATCATGCGATTTGACGCCGTTAGACTTTTTTTTGTGAGGCTACGTCAAAGACCGTGTTTACGTTGATAATCCCCAAACGTTGGAGCATTTGAAAAACAACATTCGTCAAGTTATCGCCGAGATACTACTCGAAATGTGCGAAAAAGTGGTCAAAAACCACTTCAAAAGGATCTAGTGCTGTATCTAATCCAGAGGTCGTCATTGAAATGACATTTAAATATTTCGTACATAATAGCAAGGTCCAAGCACTATAATGAGATAAAAGTTTCATCGAAATCATAGCTTTATGTGTGCTTTATTTAACTTTACTTTTGAAACCGAAAAGTGGATAACCCTATATTATAAATTGGATAATTTGAAGAATGTGATATGAAACTAGATGGTAAAAATAATTGGCCTCATTTTGCTTGGAGCCAAAGCTGAACGTACATGAGTGTTGTGACTTCACTAATCACGGGTAGGCACAAGCCTGGCAATATGATTAAATCGGCTTCTTACGTACATTGGGGTTGTGATTCCAAGGGATCATTCACGACTTCACTAATCACAGGTAGGCACAAGCCTGACAATATGATTAAATCGGCTCCTTACTCAATGGAGTTGATTCCTTCGTTATCGAAGGCAGCATTTTTATTGTGTCACTGAGTAGAAGCCGTACTAATGAAAATGAACCCCTAGAGGATATCAGATTTTCATGCTAGACTAAAAATGTCATGGTAATCATCTAGTTTCTGAACAATTTTTCAACACTCAATGTTTCCATTGCACCATTTATTGCTGAGTTATTGATGTTGCTAAAGGCAATGAATGTGTTCAGTTTGAATTCAAGGGATGGTTTCCTTCCACTTCATGTCATAAGACTATGTGCGGACCTCCTGTTTCACAACCTTCCATCGCCACTAGAAATAGTAATGGTTTTGGACGTCTGATATCTCACGACAACGGATATGTTGGCAACTTTGCCAAAGATATGTTCCTCCTTCACGTACTTAACCAAAGACTCTAATCCTATGTCCTATCTATGCACTGGGTTTTAATAGTTTGCCTTTTCGATAATTGCATTTGAATGACATCGCGTGGTCGATAAAAATCAATTAACATTTGACATCAATTTGTGTTGTCTTCTTTTCGATATCGTTGCTCGTGAGCCATCCTTACATTCGAATTGTAAACATTTTGTTCTTTTGTTTTCTTTTCTTGTTTTTTTTCTGTTTCCGTAAAAATAAAATGAAACATATGTCTATAAGAGAATGTCATTCACTTCCATTATGTAGAGATGTACGCCATAACAATATTTAAACATTACGTAAAAGAAATTGGGAATACAATTGGTATTGTTCAATGGCCTATACCAAAAAGTTTATATATTTCTAATTATTCTTTGGCCTTGTTTACTCCACGTGGATTCATTGTTACGAGGGAGTTCCAAAAATAGCTAACCTAACAAAGAAGGCAGAAAAAAGTTTGAAAAAAATTTCTTTATTTTTCAACACAGTCTCCTACACTTTTTCCAGCGATATTCAGCAGTTTCTATACCCTGTTTATAGTAAGATCTGTCAAAATCCTTAAAATAGCCATCAACTGCAGGCTCCTTCTCTTCATTGTTGACAAATCTTTTACGAATCAAACATTTTTTTTCAAGTTTGAAAATAGAAAATAATCCGAGGGAGCAAAATCTGACGAGTAAAATGCGTGATGAAGCAATTCGAACTTTAATTCATTAATGTTTTCCATCTCATCAGTGGATGTGTGAACTATAGCAGTCTCTTGATGAAACAACACTTTCCTTTAAGCCAAATGCGGCCTTTCGGCCATAATTTCATCACCTAAACGTCGCAATAAATTAGCATAACATTCGCCGTTGATGGTTTTTTCTTTCTGAAGATAATGAATAAAAATAACTCCATGCGCATTCAAAAATAAACAGATGCCATAATCTTGCCTGCACATGGAACCGTCTTCGCCTGTTTTGGACACGATTCTCCCATTGCGGTCCACCGCTTTGATTGTTCCTTTCTCTCAGGTGTGAAGTGGTGGACCCATGTCTAGGGAAAAACTCGCCTTCTGGTCCTCAGCGGTGGAACATTGCCAAACACTTTACTGAAACATTTTCACTACGCTGTTTTTGCACTATTGAAATCAAGCGCGACACCCATCTTGCGCACAGTTTTCTCATCTTAAATCTTCAATCAATAACCGATGTATAGCATTTTTTGAAATGCCTATCATTTCAGCTAGCTTACGCATCTTCAGTCACTGCCGACGATCATCGAATACCTTCTTATCGATTTTCTTAACCACGTCTAGCATGGCGTGGACACTTTAATTGTTCGACCACTATGGTGTTGGTTTTGGCAGCTCGTACGGCCCCGTCTAAACTCTGTTACCCAATACTTTACAGCCAGAAACGAAGGAGCAGTCTCCCCCAGAGTAGTGTCTAACTCGACTTTAATATTGGTTGGACTGAAACCTTTCAAATGGCAATATTAAATTACCAATTCTTTCCACATGTTTACAAATTTACTGAGATCGTTTACTTTTGATGGCTCAAATAAAAATACTGAACAATGTAACGACTTGAAACTTAAAACATACCATACTTAAAGCATAACCAGAATATTTTTTTAAAACTACTGGCAGCATCTTTAAGTCGTGTTGGCTAGTTTTAGGACTTCTTCTTAGGTGGCGACTGGAATAGACATTATTATCTATTATGCGCCGTCCGTAGAAAATACTTCCAAGCGCTTCGATCTTCTGCACATCTCCTCCAATTCGTCACACCAACTTTCAATAGTATTTCAAAATCCTGGTCCTTTTAAAGGAGTTTTTTTCGCCATTTTCTGCGCCGTCCATCGAGTTCATTGTCGAAAACTTTCCATGCCAGAGCAATTGCGTCCATCCGCACAACATGACCCAGCCAACGCAATCGCTTTATATTAATGCGTTTGACCACGTCGATGTCCGCATATAGCTAATACAGCTCATTGTTGGAGTATGAGGACCATAACTGTCCACATTTTCAGCCGCCCGTCAGGCGTATTTTCCCTTCGCTAATGTTCATATTTGATGAACAAGAAATCACACAACTGTCTGAGTAGTTTGTTGAGTACGAAAACTTACCTTTCTAACGCCATCTAGTGTAACCTAATAGCACTTGTACAACGTGCGATACAGATTATAAAAAGCCCTCTATTGGAAAGATAATGGGCTTCTGTCTGCTATATTATCTTCGGAATATGCAGCGCTTCGTCTTTGTTTTGATTTGAATACCAATGGAATGGGAAGGAAGAGACGGACAAGATGGAAAAAATTCGATGTTGGTCGTTGAGTATAGTAATATAGATCTATCTATCTATCTGTCTATTTCTGAAAACTAGTTTTGTACGTTTTTTTTTTTTTTTTGTTGCTGTCGGTGTCGGCATATAGCTCATACAGCTCATTGTTCAGGCGGCGCCGATACTCTCCGTTAACGATGATGGGTCCATATATTTTCTGGAGTATTTTGCTCTCGAAAACTGCTAGTACTGATTCATCCCAAGGATTCTGCGTCATATAACTAGACAGGTAGAACCAACGTCTGGCACAGTCGAATTTTTGTTTGTCGAGAGAAGGTTTTATCATTGAATCACTTGCTTAGCCCATAGTAACATCTGTTAGCAAGCAATACTCTCCTCTTTATCTCCATGCTGGCATTATTCGTTTTGTTTACAGCGGAACAGAGGTAGATGAATTTTTCCAAAATTTTTCAAAAATATAGTTGTCAACGTTTACACAGCGTTCCAAACGAGTAGACTCTTTGTTAGTTGAAACCAATAACTTTGTTTTGTCCTCATTTACCACCAGACCCATTTTCGCTGTTTCCTTCTCGAGGCTTGAGAAGGCTGCAGTAACATCTTGCAGTTTTCTGCCAATAATGTCTATGTTATCTGCATATGCGAGTAACATATGGCTGTTTGTTCAAGGTGGTACCAGACGTGTTAACTCCAGCTTTCCTCATCATCATCTCCCACAGTATGTTGAAGGGGTCGCACGATAGGCTGTCGCCCTGCCTAAATCCTCTGTTGGTGTAAAAAGGCTCATTTTAGGACTACTCTCGTATTTACCAATGAATACGAGTATAGCGTGCATACCATCAGATGGATAATAACTGGTAAACAGTAATAAATACATTGAATATAAATAGAAGCTTGATGATTGTGTATTTAGACAAAGTTGATAAAACTTCAAACACACAATTAATTGGTTTTATGGGAAAGTCATGGGAATTTCCTAATTGACTAATAACGTTCACACTCCAGCAAAAAATGTGCATCTGCGGAAGCACAATTTTTGGGCCAACATGCTGGAAATTTACTTTGGCAATGAATTTGGCACAGGTTTGTCGTAGGGAGGAAGCTTCTTTTTGTAGCATTTCTTCATCACATTATCGTGGGAGTAATAAAAGCAATGAAAGAGCCTTTCTTTTGGTAATCGTTTTCATTAACTGACTAATTACATATATGTTCGTTTCAAATGTGTCTCTTGAAAGAGATACCTCTCAAAATGTGTTGATTCAAATTCAAATAACATATTCTTTCGAATAACATATGCTATTAAAACCTATATTAAGGTGGTTTCCATTTCTATTTATAAAGGGTGATTTTTTAATCGTATTCTTTTCATAAATCGAATAAAACATTCAAACACTCGATAAATTGGTCTTTGCCATTTAATTTTTAAAGATAATTTCATGTAAATGTTGTCCGCGGCTCCGTCGCAAAATATCTATTCGGAAGGTCACATTTTTCGTTACTTTTTCGAGCATTTCGGCCAGTATTCCACGTATAATGCGTGTTATTTTATCCTGTAAGGCTTCAATAGTGTTCGGCTCGTCCACATAGACTAACGACTTGACATAACCCCACAAGAAATAATCAAGAGGCGTTGAATCGCAAGATCTTGGGGGCCAACTGACTGCTCACCAAATTGATCCCTCAATATATCCATTGTTTCACGAGCAGTGTGGCATGTTGCACCGTCCTGATGAAACCACATGTCCACCAAGTTCAACTCAGCCAATTGGGGCAAAAAAAAAATCTCGATATCGTTTGTCGTTGACGGTAACGTTTCTTCCACGGTCCTCTTTGAAGGAAAATGGACCGATGATGATGCCACACCAGACTGTCGTTTTTTCGGGATGCATCGGTAATTCATGTATGGCCTGTAGCTGTTCATCACTCCAGATGCGACAGTTTTGCTTGTTTACGTATCCGTTCAGCAAGAAATGAGCCTCATCGCTGAACACAATTTTTCGATAAAACAGCGGATTTTCATTGAGCTTTTGTAAGGCCCATTCACCCAAAAATTAGACGTTGTGGTAGGTCATTCGTCATTCAATGATGAAATGGCAGAGTATACTCTACACTTTTCACCTTGACACATGACATTTGGACGCCATTACCAACCAGTGCTGCCAAGCTGAAAAAAAATAAATCTTAAAAAATCAACCTATATTACACAGGCCGGTTTTTATTAAAAAAAAATTGCATTTATTTGTTTCTTTCCAATTCTTGAAGTATGCTAAATAGTCATTCTCCGATATGGCACTCAAAATAGCGCATTGATTCACTTTGAATCTCTTCAATCAAGATGAGCTACGAATGTCTTCAAATTTTCTTTATCTTCCCATATGACTGCTTCGTAAAGCTTACTGAAGAACCCCCTTTGAATGACATTAAAATTGCAAAATTTCAATACTCTATTTCAGACGTATACCTGTTTTTATTTTTTTATTTTATTTTGTGAAACTTGAGCGTCAATAGTATATATAAACAGTTGTTTTATTTTAATTTATCGATTTATTTATAAATATTTCTTATTGGTTAAGTTAAAAAGTAAACAAAAAAAACAGACTTAAGGCATCATAACCTAATTAATAAAGGAGTATAGTATAACAAATTTTTGGGCGAGCTGTTCCAATTCGCGAAGATCAATATTTTAAAATAGAATTTACGAAATTCATGTGTGAGCTACATATATATACCTATATATATAAGAGAATAATACTTGTTCTTAGCAGTTTCTCTTGAATTAAAGAAATCATCATTAAAGTTAAGCAAATATAAAAACCAAAAACAATTCAGAGTAATTAAATTCAATTTAAATTTGAAATTGCGTTGATCGCTACTGTGTCCACCAATTTGTATTAATTCCAATAACTAATTATCAGGGCTAAATTAGAGTCATCGGACCTGAATAGATTTGTCAGTAGGGGGACGCCCAAAGGTGGTGTTCTATCCCTGCTACTATGGAACCTCGCTTTGAATAGAATTCTGTTTTCTTTAGAGGAGGCTGGTGTCAAGGCTATCGCATACGCAGACAATGTGGCAATAGCAGTTAGGGGAAAGTTTTTGGAAACACTTAGAGACATCCTTCAAAGAGCCCTTCTCATTGCGACGAAGTGAGCGGTGAAACGCTCTCGGAGTAGATCCAAACAAGACCGAAGAGGTACAAGATTCCACCTGTAGATCTGTATCGCCCCGGCTGGTACTGAAATTCCTCTCGCGGACTGTACAAAATACCTTGGTGTATTATTGGACAAAACTCTGAATTTGAAACTCAACATTCTGGACGGTGGAAACGGTCTTGTAGTTCTATTCATTAGGAGGTACAAGATTCCACATATGGATCCGCCTGTAAATCTGTATCTCCCCGGGTGGTACTGAAATTCCTGTCGCGGATTGTGCAAAATACCTTGGCGTATTATTGGACAAGAAGCTGAATTTCAAATTCAGCATTCGAGACAGGGCGAAAAAGGACACAGTTGCGCTATGCGTGCAAAAGGACAATAGGGAAACAATGGGGATTAAAGCCTCACGTTTTTCGCTGGTTTTATACTGCAGTAATAAGACCGATAATGTTGTGTGGAGTTATCGTCTGGTGGAAGGCTCTTGAGAAGTCCACATACTGTAGGATATTGGACAAAGTCCAAAGGGTGGCTAGCCTGTGCATCACTGGTGCGCTTCGCACTACCCCATCCGATACACTATATGTAATTTTGCATTTACTACCCCTGGCCACAGTGCACTCCTTAACATGGTGCCTGACATAACAGGCACCATAGACTATACTCTGGCTGAACCCCTGTTCGACAGGAAGCATCATATACTTATACCAGATAGAGATACGTGGAAATGTAGAACCCCTGGTACAAGACTGTATGTCGAATTCTACCCTAACGGCTCAAAATTAAATAATCAGGTAGACTTCGGGGTCTACTCCAAAGACCTAGGGCTAAGTATAGCAAGAAGACTACCTGCTCACTGTAGTGTTTATCGGGCCCAAATTTTGCCCATCAATGAAGTGGCAGAATGGCTGAGCCATAACGTCCTAACCATGGTGGGGATTAACATATTCTCTGACAGTCAAGCTGTCATTAAATCCTTGGATTATGTCTTCCTGAACTCAACATCAGCTCTGAAAAGCCGCAGATCTCTTAATGAAATGAATCAGTATTTCAACATTCACCTTATATGGGTGCCGGGCCACAGGAATATGCCAGCGAACTGCAGAGCAAGATAGGGAACTGAGTTGGCAAGATTAGGAACAACCTTACAGACTGAGTTGGCTTCTACTGCGAGATAAAACATGTTTAGCAGTAAAGGTGGGCGTCTGTCCGAGACTGTAATCAATCCAGACAGATGTAACCTCGCCTAGATCTGAAGCGTTCACACACACTTCTCTTGCTATCAAGACCCGACGTCCCATTACTTGTATCCGTCATAACGGGGCACTGTCTGATTGAAAGACATGCAAAGAGACTAAATGTTGCGACTAGCGACTTCTGTAAGAGCTGTGGGGTTGAAGAGGAGGAAGAGTCTATGGAACACCTACTCTGCAATTGCCCCGCTCTGGCGAACTGGCGGGGATCAACACTGAACTCATATTTCTTTAAGGACCTTCGAGATGTGAATGATATAGATATTGTCCGACTTAAGAGGTTCTTGAGGCGCTCAGGATGGTACAACAAGGGAAACTAGGGACATCCATATCTCCAGTTTCCATGCTGTCACAATTGAACGCCTTCTCCGCAATAGCTTCGCCCAGGCGAGCAGGCGGGAATCAACACTGGGCTCTTATTTCTTTAGGGACCTAGGAGATCTGGACGATATAGATATTGTCCGACTTAAGAGCTTGAGGAGCTCAGAATGGTTCAAGGGGGGAAATTAGGGACATTCATATCTCTAGTTTCCGTGGTATCACAATGGACTATAAGGCTTAAGTGAGTCTGTCTGTTTTCCAATCAGACAGTGTCTTCTCATGACGGATACAAGCAATGAGACGTCGGGTCTTGATAGCAACAGCGATGTGTGTGAAAGTTTCAGATCTAGGCAAGGCCACATCTGCCTGGATTGATTGCAGCCTCGAACAGACTCCCACCTACCACCTCTATTTCGCAGTGGAAGCCTACAAGTGGCTAGAGTTATGTCCACGGACTTCAACTGGGCTGGAGTCTGTAAAGTTGTCCCTAGTCTTGCTAGTTCGTCGGCTATACAGTTCCCTGGTATATCCCCGTGGCCCGGCCCCACAGAAGATGGATGGATTAACGATCATATTATGACTGAAAAATAAAAGATGTTCCAATTTCAGTGTTGGAAAGCAATAAAATAAAAGGTTGGCGTTGCCACTTAGAAAAATTTTCCGCGCGAAAAATATAGCACTGTTTGGTGGAAAAATTTAGCTTCAAATTCCACAACGATTTTTTTTTTTTTTTATGTAATTTCACCGCGAAAAGTCAACATAGTACTCAGTCTTTGGCTACAATCGGACGTTTATCCGCTGACATACTGTAAAGTGTTTCGGTTATCACCAACCGGAGCCTAAATTGGAATTTATTCAACCTCCCCATTACTGCAGAATATTTGACTGAAAGTCGGGAGCTGTGAGCTGCTGTGAGAAATTCTGCAAAGGCTAGTCAGAGAGAATGAAAATTCGGCTAAAGATGTATAATTCAAAATAGTTTTTTTTTTCTAGTCTACTAAGCGAACTCTCTAGTAATGCTTATATTTTATGGCATTACATTTAGCAGATCTCTTGGCAGTCAATGCAGATTATATCATAAGTGCACAATGCTTGATTTCACTTTACATAACTAAAGATTATATTTCCATTCAAAATGTGTCGCGAGTTTGCAAATAAAACACAATATTATCAAATTAATCTAATTTTGCGAACAAATAAGCAAACATCCATTTCCTATAACCGGTTTTTCGACTAACTCGGACAAGCCAAAAAACTCAATATTGAAAAGAATGCCAATGATCATAATAAAAACGAATTTCAATAAATAAAATAAATATAGTATTTATTTAAATATTTATAATGAATGAGCCAAACTTTCGTTGAAGTTTTCAACTGCGAACATCCCGTTTAACATGAAACTTTTTTTACGAATATGACAACTAATAAAATTTTTTAAAGCTATTAATAAATATAATTAACATTTCAATGCTATATTTATTTGGCGACAAGTTGTGGCCATCGTTGTCTTGTTTGTATTCAATGTTGGATTCTCGTATATTGCAAATTAATTTGAAACTTTAACGCTGATAAATTTTGTTGCTCTCGTCGTTTGTCATTTCATTTCCAGTTTTCAGTATTGAAAATAAACGCTTTATTAAAAGCATCTCAAAATTCTACAATTCAGTTGCTAAATTCTTAATTTGTTTAGACTTTTTTTTTGTGCGCTTTTTTTCTTGTTCATTTTAAGGTGAAGGTCAGAGCTTGATAATTGTTGTACTCGCTGTCGTACACTCAATAAATTATCTGCCTTGTATTCGGTTTTATATTGAGATGGCATTTTGAAGTCATGTTTTTCAGGGATTTTTGTTGATGTTTTATTATTATTATTATTATTATTATTATTTTTTTTTTCTTTCGTCTAAGATATTTTTAGCTCAAAATTCAACATTGAAGTTGAACCGAGACTGCGGCTGGAGTCTGCGCATGTGTCACCCAGAACAAGAACAATACAAAAAACGTTACGTTTTATTGGTTCAGCTGATCGTCTCGCCTTGAAGAAATAGAAAATAAAACAACAAAAGATCCACATGAACAGAAATTTAGCCGGTTTTGTTGTCGTTTATTTAATGTTCTTGCTTGAATTGAAATGAATTTGGCTGGAATTAAACAAATGAGTGTGTGAGTGAGTGAGTGAGTGAGTGAGTGAATGAGTGAGTGGGGCGACAGAGTGCTGGTTATTTTAGTGCGAACACCACAAGTGTTATAATCTTTAACGTTCTGAACCGGTTGAGTTGTTGGCGTGGGGGGAAACAAGTCTGATTTGCTGAGGCGCAACAGAGGGTATCGCTATTGAATTATTTTCAGTCTTAATTAATTTTCTTGCACTGGTGATGGCGATGGTGGTGGTTTTGGTGATACCATTCATTGCTTTATTTATTCCTTTTTTCGCGTATTCGGTTATTATTTGTTAGCAACCATTTATTATTAACGATCCAACTGTGCAGCCAATAAAAATTGTATCTATAAATATATATATATATTTCTTTATAAGCACGTGCCATCAATACAAAGGTCGTATTACCATAGAAAACTAACGAAAATGTTTTTATTAATATAAAAACACTTTTTGTTAGCTGCTCAATTTTGTTGAAATTCATTAAGAAAATTATAGATATGCAATAGATTACATTTACTATACCTTTTTGGCAAGAACATAAAGGGTGATCAATTTAGAACTATCAATTTTTTAAACATCATAACTGCCACAATTCATCTCTGATTAACAAGAAAATTATGAAATTTATATTTCGCTTTAACCGCAACATAAAGGAATTGTTTGAAAGTTATTTCACAAATCATATACAAGGTGGGCCATATGAGTGTTGGCAATTTAATTCTTCAATTTCTCGGTAACGCGCGGCGCGGGGTGGCGGGGGGATATGTTATTCGCTGCGCCGCTTCCTGGAAATTTAGTCGCCATGGAGCCGTACAC
>JAHXMU010000036.1:2089146-2130881 GCA_019455685.1 Philornis downsi
CTAAGCATTAAAAAAAACCATTTGGAACCACTTGGATAAGGATTGAATTGTAACGAAACTGCTGTTTAATTATTGATTTCTCTGTCAAACTGGCTATAGTGAATATTTCCCCAAGATTATAACAAACAATATAATTTATATTTCATGAGTAGGCTTAACTTTGATGGCCAACAAAAGTGCATATAAATTAGCACTATACGCAAACCTTAAATATATCAAATACAGTAAAAATGAATATTTTTGCATGACATTGAAGGCTTTCTTTAGCATAGTTAAAATGATCCGACTTAGGCCAAATATAAAAATAATTTCCCCCCAAGTCTTTTTCATAAAATCCTCTTTCCTAATGGCAAAAAACTGGGATAGCTGATTTTCACAAGCTTCTCTTACAGCAAACTTTTACCAGCAAAATCATTGGCCATAGGTGGATAGGAACAGTTACTAATTACTTTGTGTCCGTTCTGGACTATAAAATACATGTATACAAATCTTCTAGGCAAGCTCTCGGAGCTTCTGGACAGTCACCATCCACGTATGCAAGCTGGCGTTGTCGCTATGGAACACAATTTCCCTTTTACTGTTGAAATCTGGCCCAGAAGTGACGATTGCTTCCTTCAGGCGGTCCAATTACTGACAGTACATTTGCAAATTAAGAGTTTCCTAGAAGTCCACGAGGGTTTTATGTGAGCTTCGCCGTGAAGGCCTTACCCACGGTGCGCGACACAATGGACGTATTACAGTGCGATTGCCAACGCCCCGCTGGCATAGCCAAGTAAAACTTGTACTGTCTAGGAAAAGGGGCTGACAAATTTGGTTCTACAACAATTGTCAGCTCTTTCTTCGCAGCCAGGAGATACCAAATTGATTATGCTAGTATGGAACATAATCCCTATTGGCGGAGGTGAGGTCTATCTCATCACCTCTGCTAATCTATGGATCTGTAGCACCCGGTTGCAATGCAACTCCACTTACGAGCACAAAGTCTCCACCAGCGATTTTGGTATCAACCACAACCCACGTGAGGTCCCCACTAGAGGTCCTACACCAAATGACCAGGCAGGAACTCAGTCCCGGGGCCTCCTGAGTTCCAGGCTACCGGCATAACTCACCGGTTGGAGCTGCGCAGCAAAGCAAATTGTGATTTATACATCATACTTCATGGGATTGATCGCCCTACCTACCTACCAATCCTACCAAATACACAGCTTAATACTCCTGATTCTGGTTTGGCCACCGCATCGATCATGTCTATTTTGGCTTGACGTTATTGTAAGTAAACCAATTTCATCTTTCAGAAATGAGTCGATTTTGTTGTGATTTAGCAGCCATTCGCTGATGAAAATACCTTCCATGAAGCTTTCTCACATTAAATCGTATAAGACTCTTATATAATTTTTTTTTTATCCAGCCTTGTTCAAGCGCTCCCTACCCCTATGATGATGATGGTTGGACTTGACGATTTACGTTATTCCGTTGATATATTCGACAATTGATCTTCCAGAGAATGGTGCATTTTCGACATCAAAATTTCGGAATGGAATCGACGAAACCAAAATTAAACTAAATTGATTGGTTGTTGCAGTATGACTTCTTCGCCTTCTTAGGTGGCAACAGGAATAGACATACTTATCTATTATGCGCCGCCCGTAGAAAATAATTCCAAGCGCTTCGATCTTTTGCGCTTCTCCTTCAATTCGTCACACTAAGTTTCCATAGTACTTCAAAAGACTGGTCCTTCCAACGGAGTTTTGGTCGCGCTCTTCTGCGCCGTCCGTTGTCGAAAACTTTCGGTGCCGAAGTATGTGCGTCCATCCGCAAAACATGACTCAGCCAACGCTATCGCTGTATATTAATGCGTTTGGCCATGTCGATGTAGACATATAGCTCATACAGCTCATTGTTGCATTATTGCATTGTTGTTGTCCACATTTTCAGCCGCCCCTTTGCTAGTGTTCATATTTGATAAACCAGAAATCACAAAACTGTCTGAGTAGTTTGTTGAGTACGAAAACTTATCTTTCTAGCGCCATCTAGTGTAACTTAATCACACTTGTACAACGTGTGATACAGATTATAAAAAAACCTCTATCGGAAAAATAATGGGCTTTTGCTTGCAGCGCCTCGTGTTTGTTTTGATTTGAATGCCAATGGAATGGGAAGGAAGAGACGGACAAGATGGAAGAGATTCGCTGTTGGTCGTTGAGTACAATTATATATTTCTATCTATAAATCTAGCTATTTCTCAAAACTAGTTTTGTACGTTTTTGCATGTTATGTCTTAATTAATAATAACTTAAGTTTAGTCATATGCCAGTAGTAGCAACATGATATTTAATGATGGTACAGGGTGGCGCAATAGAACGTGCATATTTAATAAATAGACTAAAAAATAAGTACAAAAGGTATGGTTAAAATAAATCTAAGGCGTTGTTGAGTAATAAATGGAGTTTATTTTTTAAAAATAACATCATCTAAATGGTGACCCTCTCTACGACGGCACTCCTCTAACCGCAAACGAAAATTATTGAGAACTTTCTTTAGTAATACTGATGTAATGGCTGCCATTTCACCACGGATATTCTCCTTGAGCTAAACGATGTTTCTTGGATTATTACTGTAGACTTTGTGTTTGAGGTATCCCCACAAAAAAAAAAAAGTCAAGAGGCGTCAAGTCTGGACTACGTGGGGACCATGGGATATCACCTCTTTTCGAAATCAGTCTGCCAGGGAACATCTGCTTCACCACCGCCATGGAGTCATTTGACGTGTGACAGGTAGCTCCATCTTGTTGGAACCAAGTTCTGGAATTCACTATTCTTGAACTTTCAATTTCTGGAGCCAAAAATCCGTCCAATATCTCAACATAGCGTTCCGTATTAACCGTAACGTTTTGCTCCCGCGCATTTTCGAAGAAAAAAGGACCAATTATTCCTCTGCCAGAGATGCAATGGTTTCTGGTGTTTGATTTTGGGATTTTCATTGTTCCAGTAACGACAATTTTGACGGTTTACGAACCCATTCATAAGGAAATGAGCCTCGTCAGAGAAAAGGATATTGTCAAAATTGGAAAATCGATTAAGCATTTCATTAGCAAATGCGAGCCTTGCTATGAAGTCAGACTCTTTCAATTCTTGTGTTAATTGCAGCTTATATGGATGCAGTTTAAGATCCAATGTTAAAATTCATTGCAAACTTCGTCACGATAATTGTAAGACAGACGATCTCTTGCGAGTCGACATTTGTGGATTTCCTCGTACTGACTCCATAACCCTCTCAACATTGTCTTCGGTCCTAGATGTTCTTGGGCGACCATTTGCTTGTGGTTTAAATGTTGAACCGGTCTCTTCAAAACGCTTTACCCATATTTTAATTAAATTAGCACTCGGAGCTTCACTAATTCGCCATAGTCCATATTCAGCACAATATAGTCGCCTAGTAGGAATATATGAACGAGAGTTCTCGTAAAATCCGCGCACGCAAAATGCGCGACGCTTCCCGTCGAAATGATTCATAGCGACTAAAACTCCATGAGCCCGCCAACCCAACGATGTAGGCGCCCCTCGCCCGCGCCTTTTCTACCCCGCAAAAAAAGATGATGCAATATGCACGTTCTATTGCGCCACCCTGTATTTAATTTTAACCCTTCAGTATCATTTATATGCAATAAAAGGCAACCGATAGTCATTGCCAAACAGTGCCTTGGCTGCGTCAGATTCCCTTTGTTATCCTACGAAATTGAAAACGTTTTCATAATTAATTTAAATTGTGCAAGGAAGGAATGTCAGACATCATGCAGATGTAAGTCACAATATTTGAGATAATTTTTCATTTGCTTCAAGTTAAAATTATCAAAGAAAAGCATTATAAGGACCTCTTTGTTTATTTCACGATTGCAATAATATTTCATGATGAACAATGGAAGCCATTTGGCAATGCTAATATTACAGCATTTTTTCACTTCGGCACAGAAGAGGACAAAGGTAGCACAAGATTTTCTGCATTCTGATATCCAGAAATGTTTCCCTTGACAACATTTAACGCTAAATAAAATATCAAAAGCAATTGAAACTTGTAGTTATTTTGAAATACAGTCTTTTATGAGTTATTGTCTCTTCACTTAAAATTAACATTAATATCATATAAAAATTTGTAAAACATTGTATGTAATATATCGTTAGAGAACAACGTTAACATTTAATTACACAATTATGACTAAATATTTCACAGCCAGCCACTGCTAGTCATGTCTTAAAGGTATGAGATCACTTTGGCAAAGATGACTATCGCACATTGGGATCGAACAGGTGGTGCACATGGCGATTAACTCATAATAAGTTCAAAATATAAGCAGATAAAAATTTGATAAAATTGTGCACTCCATTAGGGTTAAGATTAGCAATTACCAACTAGAATATTGATTCAAATTATTTCAAGTTTTGGTATATGCAAATGTTGTTTTTGGCACTTCATCCCAAATATTTATAAAATACATATAGTAAAAAGAAATCCATTATTTGTACATGACATTGAGGAAGGTTTTCTTTAGAACAGTTAGAATAAAGCGATTTAGATCTAATAACAGTCGTTATATTCGACAATTTGGTGTCATTTTTGAAGAGAATTTCAATAGAACTCTCCCATAAAAAAACCTCTCTTATGGTAAGCCTAGTCCCTATTAGCAAAAAACAAAAAAGAAAAATCAGGACAATCGATTTTCACAAGCTTCTTTTGGAGCGAATTCTTCACCAACAAAAGTATTGCCTATCGACGGCAACAGGTAGTAATTACTTGACGGTGTTGAACGCAGTTAATCCTTCCTTCCCAGGAATTGAAAAATGAATTGTTTAAAGCAAAATTAAAGTATGAATTTGAAATTGAATTGAAAAATGAGTTGTGTAAAGTAAATTAAAGTATGAATTTGAAATTGAATTGAAAAATGAATTGTGTAAAGTAAATTAAAGCATGGAAATTGAATTGAAAAATGAATTTCATAAATTAAAGCGAATTCGAAAATTATGAATTAAATTGAATTTTTGAATTGAATTGCTTTTAATTAAATTGCACTGAATTGTAAATATTGTAAAGTGTAAAAATTAACTATTTATTTGTATGTGTAAGAGCCCCTTCAAACAACCATGTAATTATAAAAACTCCTATTTTGTTACGCCAATATGGCAACCCAACGGGTCACAGAGGTCTCTTGGTTGAAATCAGCGGGATATTTGATCTCTTTCTCCGGCAGCCGCCAACCAGACCATTTCGCCAGTCGCCCTCCACATACGAATAAAATCCGAAATAATGTAAGTAAACCGTTATCTTTTCCTTATCTTCATTACGAAATCCCCTCGTAAGTATACACATCCCGCTAAGAACCTCAGTTCTTCCACAAAACCTCCAATCTCTCCCCCGGAACCTAAGTTCCAAAGTAAATCTTCAGACCAAATC
Source organism: Philornis downsi (assembly GCA_019455685.1). Lineage (NCBI taxonomy): Eukaryota > Metazoa > Arthropoda > Insecta > Diptera > Muscidae > Philornis > Philornis downsi. The sequence goes on from JAHXMU010000036.1 coordinate 2,094,592, forward strand.
TGACAGATTTACACACTAGCATTGTATTTTGCAACTACATTTTACAGCCGGTTTCGGGCTACGAATTGGATGCATTAACGACTCTCAATCAAGCTTGCGGCGCTTCAAGCGAGTCACTATCAATATGTGCGGTCTGACGGTGTCCTGATGGAATACAATTTTTCTCCTAATGGCGAAAGCTGGTCTCTTCCAGGCGATCGCTTTCTTCAGGCGATTCAATTGCTGACAGTACATTTCCAAATAAACAGTTTGACAATAGAGCGGCAACGATTCCCCGCCAATCCCACCAAATAAACAGCATAACTTTCTTGACTGTCTATCACGACTTGGTCACAGTTTGGGCCGACTCACCGCAATTCGACGACAACTATTTTCATTTGATGTTGTCATAAGTAATTTACTTTTCATCATCGGTCATCACTCGCTTTAGAAATGAGCCGATTTTATGGTGATTCGCGAATAAAATGTATTTTATTTGGTTTAACTTGTGTAGCACTCATACAACGGTCTTATTTTTGTATCCAACCATATTCAAGTGGTTCTAAATAGTTTTTTGTACAAAGTTAAGCTTCCCGGCAATCAAAATAGTGCTTAAGTAAAAGGGGATCTTGACGATTTCCATTGTTTTATTGACATTTTCGACAATTGCCCTTCCAGAGTGTGGTGCATCTTCGACATTAAAATTACCGGAACGAAATTGACAAAACCAAAATTGCACATTATTAGCTATTACAGTATCGGGATTATAAACATTACTCACATTTTCGGCTGCCTGGCTTGAGTTTTAGTCTTTGTCGAAGAAATACTATAAAATTTTGCGTCTTTGCTACTTGGTGGTGTTCATATTTGACACGCATTCAAACAATCCTGAGCTAAGCAATCAACAAATTGGCTGAATAGCTTTTTGAGTACAAAATCTTATCTTTCTAACACTATATAGTATAAACGGATAGCACTTATGAAACGCAAAATACAGATTAATGAAGCCATCTATAGTAGAAATAATGAATTTATTGTTTACTATACCTTATATAGGTACAATCGCTATATGATAGGAGAAATTGGTTCAAACCGAGCAAATGTCGATGATGACCAGTATTTAGATGAAAACATTAAAACCTAAACTAAAAAATAATATAAAATTCTTGCCCAAACCAACGCTACCAAAGTTACCTTAAATATAATTACAAAAACTGTTTTGTAATTTTCAAATAAATCGTTTTATTTTCCATTTCACCCCAATGTGCGCCACCTGTGTGTTGGTCATACTTATTTTATGACTTTTTTAAGTGATCTGATGTCCGCTTTTATTACGACATATATTAGGTGCTATTTTAAAATAATCGACTTAATGATATTCTTTTTAATTATACCGAATAATTTTCTCACGGAAATTATTATAAATTAATTGTCGTGGCGGCAACGGCGGCTCATTTTATTCGTACATAACAGGATGTGTAATCATTGTGGGTACGTACATCTGGTCTACAATGAATGTATTCTATCAAAAGATATTTATTAATTATAGTTTATGATAATGATGACAAATTTTTTCACAGCTTGTAAGTGGTTGTATGCGAGTATATTAGGTAGCCCGTTGAAAAATACGAATTTTTGGTATTTGAAAAAAAAAATTTGAATACAGTTTAGGATAGATCTTAACATGCACTTCAAAATTTTGAAATATTTCTTATATCATTGTATGAATCGATCAACATATATTGTAATAATTCACACCACTTTGATGCCAAAGTATTGAACGTAAAGAAATGAGTTTTCTAAAAAAACTGCGTAATTTTAACAAAACATTTTTTTTTTTTTTGACAAAATAACAAATTGCAAAGGAGAGAATCACGTTTATTTCGACATTTATACATATAATTTTGCTGTTATATTTTAAGAGAAGTTAGAGGTGGCGTATATAAACAGTGTTATAAGTTTTCTTACTGCATGAAAATTTCAAAAATATAAATAGATTTTTTCGTTAGAAGTATTTTTGCAAAGGAGGAACCACATTTATTTTGATATTTCTATATAATTTTGCACTTAAATTTTAAAATAGGTTAAGAGATAATGTTTATAAATAGTGTTATACATATTCTTGCCGCAAGAACATTTCAAAAATATAAATAGATTTTTTTCATAACGAACATTTTATACGCAAAAAATTCGATTAAAACCAGGAACCTTCGCAGCAATTCAGCTTTGTTTTGATTTTGTTAATGTGAGTTCATCTAAATGAAGTAACTTCGATATTGTATTCCTGATTCATATTCGTAACAATCATTTATCTCATATATTGATTCATTTGTTACCTGACACGAAATTGAAAAACAATTAGCTACGTAATTAAGTTCCCGCTTTTTGTCAATAGATGGCGCCAGCTGTAATTGTTAGTCGATTCTGCCTTAACGCAAACCTCTTGGGCCAAGCTTAGACATATAGTAAACATACCGTCTCAACGCAATAGTGATTTTCTTTTGACGTCATATTTTTTGGTTGTGTAAATATGTATGATTTTGTGCCAAATAATCGTCATATGCGGGAAGTATTGATTTTCTTCTTTCAATCGAAGAAAACGGCGGCTGAAGCTCATAGAGAGCTTCAAAACGTTTACAGACATGCTTTAAGTGAAACAACATGTCGAGATTGATTCCGTCGCTTTAAAGATGATGATTTTGATGTTGACGACAATTCGCCTGAAGGAAGGCGAAAAACCTTCGAAGACACTGAATTGACGGCTTTGCTTGATGGGTATCCATGTTAAACACCGGTAGAGCTTTCTTTAATATTAAGAGTTACCCGCCAAGCCATTTCCAAGCGATTACATGTGTTGAGAATGATTCAAAAGCAAGGAACTTGGGTTCCTTATGAGTTAAAGCCAATGGACGTTTAGCGTCGTTTTTTGGCTAGTGAACAACTGCTTCTGGGCAAAAAAAAGGAAGGGTTTCTTCATCGTACTGTAATGGGTGATGAAAAATGGATTCATTATAGCAATCCAAAGAAAAGAAAGTCACGGGCGCTGGCTGGTCATGCTTCTACATCGACGCCTCGGCCGATTATTATGCTCCGTATTTGGGGGCCCAGGTCGGTGTTATTTATTACGAGCTGTTAAAACCAAGCGAAACCATCACTAGAGACCGGTATCGACTTCAATTAATGCGATTGAGCCAAGCTCTGCGCCGAAAACGCCTACAATAGGCGGAGAGCCACGACAAAGTGATTCCTCAGCATGACAACGCTCAGCCTCATGTGGCCAAGCCCGTTAAAACCCACCTGAAACAAATCAAATCTATTTTAATTTTGCGGTAGTTTCAAAACCGCGGGTCTTGCAAGGCTGTCAATCATGCGAACGGTAGTCGCGTGTACTAACCATCGCACAACAAAGAAATGAAACTGCACAAAACTATATTTTCGTTTCAGATTCTCGAATATCCGTTTTATTAGGTTTCGATAGATAAACAGCATCAGTGTAGGTTTCTAATTTCATCTCAGGGGGGAAAAAATTAGTTATTTCCTATGTGAGTTAAAAACAAATTTCTAATGTACTTTAAATACGTTTATATAGGGTGTTCGTAGTTTTTTTTTTTTTTTTTAATCGAATAAAATACTCAAATTTGCATCATATATTAAAATTTTGTATTTGAATCGATGAATTGGCCTTTGCCATTTAATTTTTAAAGATAATTTCATGTAAATGTTGTTCGCGGCTCCGTCTCAAAATGTCCATTCGGAAGGGCCCCGCCCCCCCCCCCCCAAAAAAAAAAAATTAAGAGGCGTTAAATCGCAAGATCTTGGGGGCCAACTCACAAGGCCAAATCGAGAGATAAGCTGCTCACCAAATTCATCCCTCAACATATCCACTGTTTCACGACCAGTGTGACATGGTGCACCGTCCTGATGATGCCACATGTCAACCAAGTTCAACTCAGCCAATTGGGGCAAAAAAAAAAAAAAATTCCTTGTGCTTGAGTAACACATGCCCAATCGCTGAGATCGGCGACAAATTGACATTTCACGATCGTCATTAACACTGGTCGCTACGGCTGCAATATTTTCTTCGGTACGCACTCTACGCATGCGAGTCGATGGTTTTATGTCCAACAAAGTAAATTTGGTGCGAAATTTGGAAATAACAGTACAAATTGTTGATTCAGTAGCTCGAATATGACGACCATAAAATGGTCGTATCAAACGATGCACATTTGTCACAGAGCACGAATTTTGATAATACATGTCAACGATTTGCAATCGTTACTCGTTTGTTAGTCTTTCCATGATGAAATGGCCAAGTATACTGTACTCTTTTCAGTTTGACAGCTGATGTTTGGACGTCATTACCAACCAGTGTTGCCAACATGAAGAACTCAAATCTTAAAAAATCACCCTGTAATGTCATTACCGAAACGAAGCTGAACTTCATGAATGTCTCTGGTCTCTGGTTAAATGTCTACAACTATTCATTGCACTTGGAAAGAAAGCATCGAACTCTGTAGGATACAAATAAAAAGGCGTGACGGTCACAAATTGAACTTCTATTTAATGACATTGACGTCTATACTAACATGTTAGAAAAAAACAAGTAATTTTGAATTGGCTAAAAAGTACTGTCCTAATACAGGTCTCAACACAATAATGTACGGAATTTGTATAAACAAAAACTATACGGAGTTCTTGATTTGGTTGTTTAAATGATTGAACTATTAGTTACGATATGTCATCTTATTTACCTTCCTGAAAGGTGGAAATCTTAGTTTCGAAGTATCATCTTAAATCCATCGCCATAAAATACTGCATTAAAAACTTTTTATCGAATTGATAAACCTCAACTAAATTTAGAAATACTCGTACAGAGTACAGAGTTATAAAAAAAAAGTGATGTTAAAAACTTCGGGTTTTTTTTTTTTTTGAGGCAAAACAAACTCTTTACTCATCCTTCGTTTATTTCCAAAAATTTACAGATAAAAAATGTTTTATATAAACTCAAAATGGCAAAAACCTATGAAAATTATATACAAATTATATAAATCTAACTATATAAAGTGATTTCATTAAACTGGCAGCAATTAGAAGAAAAAATTTCAAATCACATACAGATCATGAAAAGAAAAAAACTATGTAATAAAATTGAAAAAACAAAATAAAAAAACAAGACGCCCATGATTAAAACTCATCACAGCACACAAGTTTAACCGCCGGAAGCCGCAAATAGAACGCCAACGGAAAGCGCACAATTTGTTGCCATATCCTCGAAGAATAAACGACCGATATAAAGCACTCAGTCTCAAAGGAAAATGAAATTACAATTGTTCTTGGCAATAACAATAGAAACAATCACATCACATACACCTCTATTGCTGCTGTTAGCCTTAAATTTATTCAGTAACTTGCAGCACAATCATGTTCACACACATCCCACGAAAACGGTGGACCCTCTGGCAGTCACCGAGTTGCGTCAATACTTTCCAGCTCCCCCAGATCCACGACAGAACAACGAGACAGTGGCGCACAAGCATTTGGTGTTTGCTCTTCTGTTGCCGGGTCGTGAAGTGGAGAACAAATACGATTGCATATTGCCCAAAGTCTGGCCAATATTTGAACTGGCCATAGCTCACGTGCAACATTTGGGTTTCGCCCACAACTCCCGTATCGATATAACCGTAGTGTCCAGGGATACTAATTGCTCTTCCGTCCATGGACCACTGGGCTTTTTTGAGATTTACATGCAGTGGCCAGAGATTCATGGCGTATTTGGTCTATCCTGTGATTATGTATTGGCGCCAATATCACGATATGTCGGCGTTTGGGAAATACCACTTTTGACGACATCGGGTCGAGCAGCCGATTTCAAGAACAAGAATAGTTCCTATCCCACATTGACAAGACTTATGGGAGCTCAGGCCAACGTGGTTGCCGACACGATTGGAGCTATACTGGAAACTTACAACTGGAGTCACACTTCCTTGATTTACGACAACACAGATCGAGCAAACAAAGGCAATTCTTTGTGTTATTTCTGCATTGTGGTGGTCCATCAAAAACTGGAGAACCTAAAATTATTCTCATATCAGCAAAGCTTTGATACGAATGAGTGGACGCCAGCCCTCATCGAAAAGATGCTAAGAGATATATCAAAAATTTCGAGAAGTAAGTACATAAGAATCATTTTTGAACGAAAATAAAATAATATATTCAAAAAATACATTGGAATAGCAGTTAGTTTTTACTTGGACATAGTTTAAAAGGATATGCATTAGTTTGTACAGGAATTATCAATGAATAGATCTGTAAAATATTGCAATTGTTCTCCAAATAATTCCCTCCAAATAATTTAAATTAAATTTTGATCCAATTGGTGCTAGGTTTCATAACGATTTAGCTGAAACTTTTTTAAAAATGTAATTAAAATTAAGAAAAAATTGTGATTTGATCCAATATTTATTTTATATGGTTGTTCCAACTCTCTTTCCAATTAGCACTCGTTTTATACATAAATATTGTTTTTAATTTTAATTTTACTTAAGGCGAACCATTTAGCCATAAAGGCTGATACTATGATGACTTTTCGCGGCGAAACTCCATAGTGCTATGTCTTAAACGGCATTGCCGACTATTTTTCTGTCGGTTTCCAACACTGAAGTCGTAATAATTTATGTTTTTACATAAACTTGCGTAATCAAATGCAGAATTTTACAATTTCATAAATACTCGTATATAATCGAACACATCGTGACGTAAAAACAAAAGTTGCATCGATTTCAGTGTTGGAAACCAATACTATGAAAGCTAGCAATGTCATTAAATCTTTTCACGAGCAATTTCGTGGATGTACTTCTTCGGGAAAAGAGCATAACTCCAAGCTTAATGGTGGACTTGCGTAATAAAATTTTAATATAAAAATACAGAACTTTACAATTTCATAAATATATAATCGAACACAAAATGACGTAAAAACAAAAGTTGCACCGATTTCAGTGTTGGAAACTAATACCAAAAACTAACCATTTTAATGGCTTTGCTATTTTTTCTTGTAATATCCACATAATATCCAATCTTCCGGCCAGCTCAAGCATAGATTAGAGGTATACCGTCCTCTAGTAGCCGCAGAGTCCCAGTTATTTCAACCTTACCGCAATGTGGTCCGATATAATATTCAGTGCAACTTTGTAGCGCTCCATCAAGCGCCAGCAACGCGTACTGGGGCGACCATCATCTGGGGTCCAACTTTTACCCATAAAGTAGCAACACCCTTATTTATCCCTGCTAGCCCATTCCTCAATATTGCGATCCCAACAAAACTGCCCGTCTACAACAACGCGAACATATTTAACTTCGGAGGGCGGTTTCAAAGCCACGTAATAATTGAGTGTCTGGATTGTAAAATATCGATTTTCATGTCAACGGGACTCTAATTTCACCTTATTTGAGTTCATACTATGCCCGCTTTAATTCGTCCAGTCCGTTAATGCTTTGAAGTTCTCTTGCATAGGTTATCAGTCATTTCGCCGGCGTACGCGTTCCTCTTACCTCTAAAGATACTACTTTCGTCGTATAAAGTGAAGAAAATACGCCGCTATTTCGATGATCCCTTCATCCCTTGCTTCGAGAATCGAATATTCTTCTAACTCCAGTAGAGATTTCAGTATGGGCTCTGGTGATTACATTACCAAAAGCTGTCTCAATGTCCAGAAAGGCCACTAATTTATATTCTTTCGCTTTTATATAGCATTAAGATATGTTGATCGTTGATTTTGTGTCTCAAATGTATATATTTCAATAGGAAAATTTAAAAAGTAGCTGAACTTTCTGATTTATTTGACTTTGACGCGAGTTTTGGGGAGAATTCTTGAACAACCACATTGATTGTCGATTTTGTAGAAATCGACAAATGGAAATCAATAAGCCCTTCCAGTATATATTTCAAATGAAAAGTTTAAAGAGTAGCTGAACTTTCTAATTTATCAGACTTTGATTATAAATTATGGTGATGAATTATGTTTTTCGAGTTATTCAAAAAGAAATGAGAACTCTTCAACTTAAAATACAAAACTTGACTGATTTAAGATAAAATTTTCAAATTCATATGCATAATAATAGATTTAAACAATATAACTTATGTTAAACTTCTATCAATGTATAGTCCATGGACTAATATGTATGATTTGGAACTAATTGCATGTTTTTTTTTCAGTCATAATTTTTCTCAATTTTTATTAATGTTAAAATCAGACGATTGGTTTGAGATTTAAACATATTTCTGTCAGAAGGGGCGCAGTAAAACGTTAGGCTGTCAGCAACAAATACTGTGAATTAACGTACATTGAATAAAACAAAATTGTAACTTACTGAACCTGAATTATTACAACCTAATTTATATTGGTCCGACTTTTGAAAATTACAGGGAAATCATTGATTTTTACTACATTGGCTATTTTGGATTTGAGATATCTAAAGAGGCGGCACTGAAAACCATTTAAGTATGAAGAATTAATTGTAATAAAAGCCTAAACTACACTAAATTAAAATTTTTGCAATTAAGTTAAAGACATATATGGGAATAAGTGGTTCAATTTAGGAAAATTGCATGGGAGGCACTAGAAAGGGCGGACTCATCTGGCCGATCTTATCTTACTCTATCAAGAACTATAACGCAATGCTATTGACAACAAAACTTAGTTATGCAATTCCACGAATTAGGGATTCCTTTTCTTATGTGGCGACTGGAATTGACATACTTATATATTATAGGTCTTTCGTTGAAAATAATTTCAATCGCTTCGATCTTCTGCGCTTCTCCTCCAATTCGTCACACCAAGTTTCGATAGTATTTCAATAAGACCAGGCTTTCCAATGGAGTTTTAGTCGCCCTCTTCTGCGACGTCTACCGAATTCGTTGTAGGAAACTTCCGTGCCGAAGCATTTGGGTCCATCCGCACAACATGACCTATCCAACGCAATCGCTGTATATAAATGCTTTTGACGACGTCGATGTCGGCATATAGATCATACAGCTCTTATTGTTCATGCGACGACGATACTCTCCGTTAACGATGATGGGTTCGTATATTTTCCGGAGCATTTTCCTTTTGAAAACTGCCAGTACTGAATTATCTGTTTGCGTTAAAATCCAGGATTCTACACCATATAACAAGACAGGTAGAACCAACGCCTGGTACAGTCGAATTTTTGTTTGTCGAAAGTGGGCTTTATCATTGAACCGCTTGCTTAGCCCATAATAACATCTGTTAGCAAGCAATACTCTCCTCTTTATCTCCATGCTGACATCATTCGTTTTGTTTACAGCGGAACCGAGTTAGATGAATTCATCTACCACTTCAAAATTATAGCTGAAACCAATAACTTTGTTTTGTCCTCGTTTACCACCAGACCCATTTTTATTGCTTCCTCCTCAATGCTTGAGAAAGCTGCAGTAACATCTCGCAGTTTCCTGCCAGTGATGTCTATGTCATCTGCACATGCCAGTAACATATAGCTTGTGTTAAAGATGGTACCAGACTTGTTAACTGCAGCTTTCCTCACGATTATCTCCAACAGTATGTTGAAGAGATCGCACGATCGACTGTCGCCCTATCTAAATCCTCGTTTAGTGTTAAAAATCTCACGAAGATCTTTGCCTATCTTTATTGAAGACTTCGTGTCAGTCAACGTCATCCTACAAAGACGTACAAGCTTCGTAGGAATTATAAACTCGGACATGGCCCCATACAGTTTTTGCCTTATCGGGCTACCAAAGGCAGCTTTATAATTGACGAAAAGATGGTACGTGTCGATCTGTTTTTCTTGGGTCTTCTCCAGAATTTGTCGTAATGTGAATATCTGTTCAGTGGTTGATTTAGCAGGTCTAAAGCCACACTAATAAGGTGCAATCAGGTCAGTTAGAATCGGCTTTAGTCCTTCAAATTAAGTTTCGATAAACTGGTTATTTTGTACGGAAAGTATTCGAATAAGTGTGTTGGAGCAGTCCAGTGTTTCCTTCGAAACTAAGTTCATCAAACGCATCATATGAATTTAAATTTGCACATTTCAATTGTTTTCAAGAAAAGTACGACTACTACTGACAATTTAATATGCGCCGGAATTTATTTATAATTTAAATAATAATAATAATAACCCTTTCGACTTAAAGAAATAAATATTATAAATAAATTCTAATGCGAAGGTATTTTGTAACAAATCCTAGCGCCATTTTTACGAAATTAGTACCATATAAGGCAATATTATTATCATATTTAAATAATTTGGTAATCGCTAATAATCGCTAATCCATAGATATTGAGATTTACATATCTAAGGCCAGTAATATAAGCTGTATCACCTGAGGATATTATTAGTAGACACAGCACCTGAAATACAGGAAAATTGAACACCTGAGCAATCAAAATTCATTGAAAATCAATTATCAAAATCTTCAAGCCAATACTTGAGCAATGATAATGAAACTTTTACAAGTTTTTTAGAGACTTCATAAAAAAAAAATAAATATAAAAGCCACATAATTTGACATAATTTGGAGGTCTTACCTATATCCAGTCATTGGGCGCATAATCACATTCATAACAATAATAACGAGATAATGTTCTGGTCTTGTAGAAATATGACACGAACAATTTTTTGCAGAAGTTTCATATACGTGAATACTTTAAAACATGGATCCTTCTCCGAAAACTATAGCACGACTTAAACAATTTTGGTTTCATAAATCCTTTCGGCCATCTACTTGTCTGATGAACTCAGAACGTAATTCGTTGAAATCGGGGAATATAGAAATTATTTTGAATTTTTCTAAACAATTTTAACATTGGTTCATTATTGAAAAGCAGTATTTGATTATTTGGTTGATTGGTTGGTATAAAATTGTAATCATGACCGTAAAATTGCAGCAAAAAGCAACTTTAAAAAAATTATTAATTAAATTAAGACAAAACTTTAGAAGCTCATGGCACCCGAACTAAACTCTTTGTAAAACATTGTACATATGTCGCATCGTAAAGAGGAACAATTCATTCAAAAAACGACCGGTTTACATGGCGGTTTTTGCGGTTTACATTTCGAAAAAATGGTTTTTGGCATGACACTACAATGATTGCATTATTTTGGTATCTTATATAGGATACCGGTATAGGATATCAAAAAGACGCATCGGCGCTTAGTAACATTAACTTGGCAGCATTACTATTTATGAAATGTTTATTCGTTTTGTTTTGTTCTTATTCGTAATCATTTTATCATCCAAATAAAACTCAAAACAAACAAATCCATCCATCCAAACAAATGTATATAAACGGCAATAACGCCAATAACACATAAAACCAAAATTCACCAACTGGTGCTTGCAAAAAAAAAATTAACAACTTGTATTTACGTTATTTGGCGTTCTTGTTCTTCTTTAACTTCTTTGTTTACTTTTGTGTAGGAGAACTTGGTCGCATTGTTATTTTCCATACTTTTCTACTACTTATTTATACAACTTAGCTTAGCGTGCAAAGTTACCCCCGTTAGTGTTTACCGGATACTGTTTGTATGGCGAAACGGGTATATAATACCAAAAAACCCAACTAATATTGCCTTTTTTTGTAGTCCATTTAGAAATGTTTGACAAATTAAATATAGTCATTCTTATGCGATTTACGCCATTCTTTTTAATCAATTCCATTGATATACAACAGTGCTTTCGTATAGAAGATATTGGCAGAAATTCTGTTTCCTATCCTCACTATGCATACATAATAATCTCTCTTAAACAACGTTGGAAAAATGCTGAAAAATTATTTCCGTAGTAACGAAATATTAGCAAATTTTGAATAAATAATCTGACTTTCCTGGGAAATGAAAGACGTGGACTTAAATGACCTTTGGTTGCATTTTGATTATGTGAGAAGTCGCATTGCCAATCATCAATTGATTTGGCATGTATTGATTTCAATACTAGTGAAAGCAACCGTTTTGATGCTTCCAATTTGACACGATTTTTTATTGCCAGTAAACGTTTAAGTTATGCTGAAAGTTCATAACTCATTCATGCATTTAGGCGCAGCTTTGATCAAGTTATTTGACGGACTATCCACTGAAATGTACAATTCCCTGGAAATTGAATTAATAGGATGTTCTTCTGCCGTAGTGACGTTGAGACCTCATTGTCATTGACTTCTAATTTGCTATATATTTTCGATTTGGCGTGTATTGACTTCGATATTGGTGAAAGCAACCGTTTTGATGCTTTCGATTTGACACGATTTTTTATTGCCGGTAAACGTCTTAGTTATGCTGAAAATCCATAAACCATTCATGCGTTTAAACACAGCTTTGATCGAGTTATATGACAGACTATCTACTTAAAGGCACAATTGCCTGGAAATTGAATTGATAAGATGTTCTTTGTCATTGACTTCCAATTTGCCAGATATTTTCGATTTGATGCTTCCGATTTGACACGATTATGCTGAAAATTATTCATGCGTTTAAGCGCAGCTTTGATCGAGTTATTTGACAGACCATTTACAATCTACTAAAATGTACAATTTCCTGGAAATTGAATTGACAGGATGTTCTTCCGCCATAGTGACGTTGAGACCACATTGCCATTGACCTCCACTTAGCTACATATTTGCTATATATTTACACAATTCAATCACGTACCAAATGTTAGAATGTAGCCAAAATTTGCTCTTTTCAGTCGACGTTATTCGTAAATTTTTGATTTGATCAAAATTACGTATAGGAATGTTTTATGAACCAACTTCTTGATTTCATTACTTACGGTTTCATCAGTTATGGATTGAAACTGTTCGATTAAAATAAATTTTAATTTAAACAACACTTATGCAGCATTTAGTGCGCGTCTACATATCTATATTTTCACAGATTGTGAACAAACTGAAAAACGTTTTCGTAATTCTTACTTTTTTTTACTAAAACGATCGCCGAATTCTCATCTTTCTACAGTTTCTCTGAAATAAAATCGCTTATTTTAAAACCTCCACTAACCGGCAAATGAGTAAAAAATAGAAAACTTATTAAAATAACAGAAACAATTAAACTCAGTTAAAAAAAAAAAAAAAATGAAAATGAAATTAACTTTTAGCACAACACTAAATCTTATTTTATAAAATTTTACAGAAAATAAAAATGTGACAAATAATGACAAAAATATCCAAAGCAAAAGCATATAATTGATCATTTACATAAATGCACCTAAAAGATTTTATCAAAAATGAAAGATTATAAACAAAAATTGTACCCAAATCTGTAACAAACATAAAGCAAGAAAGTGAAGAATCAAGAAAGAAAATGAAATAGAAACTTAAAATGAAATAAAGACAAAAAGTTGCTAATTAATAACCACCACCGTAAGCAACAAAGAGAAAATCAATATCAACTTCTCACTCTTTGACAACATTTTTCGTAAAGAAATCCTGTGCCAACTGAGCACAACGGAAAATGCGAATAAAATCTGCCTCAACAGCCACCTCAACAACATCAATCATACGTCTTTTGCTGCTCATCTTTTTAAACGTCCTCAATGATTTGCAAGGCCATCATGCTCAAATCCCCCAGCCAAAAATTGTCGATCCTCTGGCAATCACCGAGTTGCGTCAATATTTTCCTGCCCCTCAAGATCCTCTGCGTGCAAATGTCTCGGTGCCATACAAGCATTTGGTGTTCGCTCTACTGCTGCCTGGTCGAGAGATGGCGAATAAAAATGACTGCATACTGACCAAAGTTCGGCCAGTTTTTGAATTGGTCATTCCCCACATACAGCATATGGGATTCGCTCACAATGCTCGCATCGATATAACATTGGTGTCGCGGGATACCAATTGCTCCTCGGTCCATGGACCTTTGGGCTTCTTCGAGATCTACATGCAATGGCCCGAAATACATGGCGTATTTGGTCTCTCCTGTGATTATGTGTTGGGACCCATTTCACGCTATGTTGGCGCTTGGCAGATACCCATTTTTACCACATCCGGCAATGTAGGCGATTTCGAGAATAAGAATGGCTCGTATTCGACTTTAACAAGATTGATGGGAGCCCAGGCTAATATTATAACGAATGCAATTACAACTATGCTGGAAACGTACAACTGGAGCCATACATTTTTGATATATGAGAACAACGACAGGGAGAACAAAGGAAATTCACTGTGTTTCCTGTGCATAGAGGTGGTGCACAAGAAATTGAGCGAACTGGTCGCATCACCAAAGCATCAGTCCTTGGATACGAATGAGTGGAACAAAGCTTTCATTGAAAAAATGTTGATAACTATATCAAAGCATTCCAGAAGTAAGTACCTCAGAAAATATTTATAGAAAATAATATATGCTATGTTAGAATTGATCAAGATAAGTAGTCTGGTGATTTTTAGTCCGTTTTGATATATAAAACATACAAAGATGTACTGTCATACCAGGGCCCAATAAATTACACAATTTCATAAAATATGTCTTTATAACATATGTCAAAAATTCGAATACACTTGTTGATAGATTTTAATGTAAAGACTCCGACAAAGTTTTCAGAAACTTTAGGTTATTCGTTATCTTAGGACATTCTCTGTTACAGATTCTAAACATACCACATTTCTGTCAAATGGCAGTGAATATTTTGCAAATCAAACAATGAGAGCCCGCAATAAAGCCTTCTTAAAAGTATAACACACAGTAAACAGAAATCCATTATTTTGCCAATAGATGGCTTTAGTAATTTGATCTGTATCTTGCGTTGTATAGGTGGGATCAAGTTACGCTAGATGGCATTAGAAAGATAAGATCTCGGACTCCAAAAACTACTACAAAGTTTTTACAAACTTCAGGTTATTCGTTATCTTAAGACATTTGCTGTTACAGATTCTAAACATACTACATTTCTGTTAAATGGCAGTGAATATCTTGCGAACCAAACAATGAGAGCTCACAACAAGGCCTTCTTAAAAGTAGAACATACAGTGAACAGAAATCCATTATTTTGCCAACAGATAGCGTTGTATAGGTGGGATCGAGTGACGTTAGATGGCATTGAAAAGATAAGATTTCGTACTACAAAAACTACTCTAATAGTTTTGTAAGGTATAGCTGCTGAATCGCAACAAAATCTACTCATTTCTAAAGCGGATGAAGAGTGGGACATTTACGACGTCTAACGACGATCGTGGTGGAATAGCGGTTAGCCGGAACAAACTGTGGCCAAGTAAAAGATTGACAGTCATGTTGGCTTTGCTTTGCTATATGCTGCTCCCCTGCCGGTAAACTCTTAATTCGAAACTGAGCTGTAGACGATTGGGTCGCACAAAATGAGAGTGGATCGCCAGAGACTTTGGCAGGTTCTTCTGTCATGCTAAAAGTAATGGATTTCTCTGTACTTTATGCGTTTGTATCAGGATAGCTAGTGGTAACTATCATGATATCAAGTCACAAAATATTGATAATTTGATAGCAAGACCATTTGCGAGCTTCCCGAACTTCCCAGTTACATTTTGAGGACCAACATGAGGACTAGGCTAGGTTGAGTCAATGTGACAGTCTGAATAGATAGACTCACTTAGACTACATAGTCTATTATGAAACCACGGAAACTGGAGATATCAAGCCACAAGATATTGACAATTTGATAGCAGGGCCATTTGCGAACTTTCCGAATTTCGCAGTTAAATTTTGAGGACCAACGTGAACATTAGGTTAGATTAGGTCAGTGTGGCAGTCTGAATAAACAGACTCACTTAGACTGTATAGTCCGTTGTGATACCACGGAAAGTAGAGACATGGAAGTCCCTAATTTCCTCCGTTGAACTATCCTGAGCACCTCAAGGACCTCTTAAGTCAGACAATATCTATATCATCCAGATCTCCTAAGTCCCTAAAGTAATAAAAGCCCAGTATTGATCCTCACCTGTTCGCCAGGGCGGGCCATTGCAAAAAAGATTTTCTATGGACTCCTCCTCCTCTTCTTCATACCTTCAGCTTCTACAAAAGTCACTAGAAGCAAACCTTCAGTCTCACTGCATGTCTTCCAATCAGACAGTGTCCTCCCGTCATGACAGATATAAGTAATGAGACGTCGGGTGATAGCGACAGCAGTGTGTGTGAACGCTTCAAATCTAGGCGAGGCCACATCTTTCTGGATTGATTACAACCTCAGACAGACGTCCACCTACCATTTGCTTCCAACTATGCCCTATTTCGCAGTAGGACCCTCCAAGTGACTAGAGGCATGCCCACGTATTCCAACTGGACTGGAGTCTGTGGGGTTGTCCCTAGTCTTGCCATCTTGTCTGCTCTGCAGGTCCCTGGTATGACCCTGTTGCCCGGCAGCCACCACATAAGGTGAATGTTGAAATGCTGGTTATTTGTTATATCGAATGAAAACTGTAATATGTATAGTATTTTTTCCTTGCTGGTGCTTACCTTTGACTTTTGATGCTAAGACAATACTGAATCAAACTATCACAAAACTATCTGAGTAGGAAATCAAATATTTTGAACGCTATCTATCGTAAAACGATTGCACTTATAAAACGTAAGATATAGATCACTAAGGCCACCTATTTGAAATGCCATGGATTAGTTTTTACCGAAATGGAATTCACGAAACCAAAATTGATCGTAATTGGCTGTATAAATACATCAAACCTATTTGGATTTTAAGCCGTTTCGTTTGCGTTATACGTTTTATCGAATGAAAACTGTAAAATATATGGCGTTTTCTCTTCGCTGGTGTCTGTCTACCTTTAATTTTTAATGCTAAAACAATATTGAGTTAAACTGTCACAAAATTATCTGAGCAAGAAAACTTACTTTTTCTAACGCCATCTATCGTAAAATATATATAAAAAAATATATATGAAATACTGAGTCAAACTATCACAAAATTATCTGAGTAGGAAATCTTGTTTTTTTTTAAACGCCATCTATCGTAAAAGGATCGCACTTATGCAACATGAGATACAGATTACTAAAGCCACCTATTTGAAATGCAATGGATTCATTTTTATCGAAATGGAATTCACGAAACCAAAATTGCCCATGATTAGCAGTATCAATACATCAAACCTATTTGGGTTTTCAGCCGTTCCGTTTGCGTTGTGTGTTATATCGAATGAAAACTGTAAAATATATGGCGTTTTCTTTTTGCTGATGTCTGTCTACCTATGATTTTTGATGCTAAAACAATATTGAATCAAACTGTCACAAAATTATCTGAGTAAGAAATCTTATTTTTTTTAACGCCATCTATGGTAAAAGGATTGCATTTATACAACGTGAGATACAGATTGCTAAGGCCACCTATTTAAAATGCAATGGATTAATTTTTACTATTCTTTATAATATCCTATTTTGACTGATTCCACATAGGTTTTCTGTTTGGTACCTCTTTTTTCTAGACATTCTATAAAAAAAGGTTCGATTATTGTCCTTAATAGTAAATTTAATAAGATAAAATTGTTTGTCTTGACCGCCGGTAGTCAACACATTCACATGTTAGTGTCCTTATATGCTTTCAGATTCATCGCCTGTTTGAAACCGCTTTTTTTATTGAATGTTTTAAAAAAAAAGTTTCATTGCTGCTCTTAACATATTTGACTCTTTTCGTTGATTGGTCCGTCCTTTTGTTTCCCATTTACTTCACACCAAATAAAAATTGTGGGTATATCATTCGCTCTTCCACATGCAAATTAATTTACAACGTTATTGGCAATAAATAAATCGGAATACACAGAAAATCGTAAAATTTTTAACATCCAGGTGTGAAATAAATGTTTATTTAGCCCAACCACACATGTTTCTATTATATTTACACTAACGTGCCAGTATCTCACAGCAATTTAATGACTTTAAATTGGATTTAACAATAAAACAATTACAAATATTTGGTAATATTTATGTAATTTACGACAAGCAAATATTTGGATATTTGCTTAACGATTTGAAACTTTTAATCTCTGTGAAAAGGTTGAAAATCACTCATATTGAATAGATGACGTTATCAAAAAAAAAACAAAAAAACTGAGGTTGGTTACAAATTTTTCTTCAAATGGCTACGCCAGAGGAATAACAATTTTGCGGTTACGAAACTTTCTTAGCAAAAGTTTTTTCCCCATACTGTATTATTCGAAATAAGTTAGAAAATAGCGGTGCCAAAACTAACTGACTTAACAGAGAAGACACAAAAAAGTTGGGAAAAATTCTCTTTATTTTTCAACAGAATCTCCTTTTAGCTCGATACACTTTTTCCAGCGACATTAAGTAGTTTCTATACCCTGTTTATAGTAAGAACTGTCAAACTCCTTAAAATAGCCATCAAACGCAATCTCCACCTCTTCATAGTTAATAAATCTTTTACCACCGAGCCATTCTTTCAAGTTTGGAAATAGAAAATAGTCCGAGGAAGCTAAATCTGGCAAATAAGATGTGTGATGACGCAATTCGAACTTTAATTCCTTAATTTTGGCCATGGCAATGGTGGATGTGTGAACTGAGACATTGTCTTAATGAAACAACACTTTCTTTTTCGCCAAATGCGGCCTTTTCCCACAATTTCATCACCTAAACGCTGATGATGGTTTTTCCTTTTTGAATATCTGATAATCAATAAAAACAAACTCTTGCGCACCCCAAAAAAACAGACGACATGGCTTTGCCCGCACATGGAACTGTCTTCACCTTCTGTGGGCACGATTCTCTCATCCCAGTTCACTGCTTTGACTGTTCTTTTATCCCAAGTGTGAAGTGATGGATCCATGTCTCACTCATGATTATAAATCGACGCAACAAGTTGGCTTTATTGCGGTGTAACATCGCTAAACACTCTACTTCCACATCTTCATGACGCCGGTTTTGTTCTATTGAAAGCAAGCGTGGCACCCATTTTGCGTACAACTGATGTGAAGGTTTTACATGAGTCTCGCTGTGAAAGCCTTACCCATGGTGTGCCACCACACAGGTGCCGTTTTCCATCATTTACTTTTCTTTCTTGGTTATGTGTTCTTTCTTTCTTCTAGCGACAGCAAGCGCCCCATTGGGGTACTCAAACTAATCCCGAAGGATTAGCCAAACTACCAGAGATTGGAAGTAGGTCCCTTGGTCCCACTCCCTCACTCGACCAAAGTACATTTGTAGCCACTTGGTATGAAGTGAGCTACCTCCCGGGTAGGAGTTGAGGTATCTAGGAAAACCTCGGATAGACATGAACAGTGTTTTCTAAGCTAATACCTTCCTTCAGCAATGCGACCTGAAGCAGCGCAAAAGCACTGAGAACACTTGTTCGGGCAACCACAACCAGCACGATGCTCCCACTAGGGGTCCAACACCATTGACCAGGCCCAATGTTCCTTGGGCCTCTGGTCACTCGTGCTACCAGAAGAGAAGAACCCTCTGGTCTGGGTTTCGCAGACAAGCTACTCCAGTTTTGCTTTATCATACCTCGCATGGAGCTGGTAATCCATAATCTACGGCATAGATTTTCAATGTCCGAGGAGAGAATATCAACACAGCAAAGCACACCATGCTCTAATCATAGTTCATTAACCAGATCTCTCTGGTCATACAACTATATTAACGGAAAAGATAAATCTTCTGATACCTCCCGACGGCTTCTCTAGTCCGCACTTGTTGCCAGGATGTGTCTTGTTTAACTATGACTCTCCCCTTTACTTGGTTTTCGAAAAACGAGTTCCAAGATCAGTTTGATATCATATTATAGGTGAATCCCAAGACATAATCCACCTTTTCCTAGGGCGCCTGGCACAAGGCCACACTACTTTGTTTTTGTACGCAAGCATCATACCCTTTGCCTGCTTAATTACAGGATCAGGTAGAGAGGCCTGCGTTTTAGGGGTAAGCTGTACAAAGCATCCTAGGAAACACCCGCCTACCCACCCATCTTGCGCACAGTTTTCTCATCTTCAAATCCTCGGTCAATATACGATTAGCACTTTTTGAAATATCTATCGTTACAGCTAACTCATGTACCTTTAGCCGAAAATCATTCAATACCATTTTGTGGATTTTCTTAACCGTCTCTAGCGTGGACACTTCAATTGGTCGACCACTATGGTATTCGTTTTGACAGCACATACGACATCGTTTAAACTCTGCCATTCAAAATTGTACAGTCGTTAACCTCGGAGCAGAATACCCCCAAGTAGAATCCAGCTCGGCTTTAATATTAGTTAGACAGAGGCCTTTCAAATGGAAATATTGAATTATTTAACGGTGACCAATT
Source organism: Philornis downsi (assembly GCA_019455685.1). Lineage (NCBI taxonomy): Eukaryota > Metazoa > Arthropoda > Insecta > Diptera > Muscidae > Philornis > Philornis downsi. Next base: position 2,114,831 of record JAHXMU010000036.1, read on the forward strand.
TTGTTCGCATGCTTACAAATTCACTGAGATCGTTTACTTTTGATTGCTCAAATAGAAGCACTAAACAACGTGGCGTCTTGAAACTTGAAAAAGATGTTTTATAAGGTTGCCACTTTTCACTAAAACAATTTTCCCTAAACTACTGACACCAGTTTTGTCCATATGCTTAAAAAGTCACTGAGATTGTTTGCTTTTGACGGCTCAAGTAGAATTACTAAACAATGTGACGTCTTGAAACTTGAAAAATATATTTTACAAGGTTGCCACTTTTCACTAAAACAATTTTCCTCAAACTACGGGCACCAGTTTTGTCCATATGCTTAAATAAAACACTGATATCGTTTACTTTTGTCGGCTCAAATAAGAATACTTAAAAATATGGCGTCTTGAAACTTGAAAAATATATTTTATAAGGTTGTCACTTTTCACTAAAACAATTTTCCTCAAACTACTGGCACCACTTTTGGCCATATGCTCAAAAAATCACTGAGATCATTTACGTCTTCAAACTTGAAACATATGTTTCACGAGGTTGCCACTTTTCACTAAAACAATTTTCCTCAAACTACTGGCACCAGTTTTGTCCGCCTGCTTACAATTTCACTGAGATCGTTTACTTTTGACGACTCAAATAAGAATACTAAACAATGTGGCGTCTTCAAACTTGAAACATATGTTTTATAAGATTGTCACTTTTCATCAAAACAATTTTGCTCAATTTTTCCTCAATTTTCCTACGTCAGGTCAACCATTTGTGCTACCGCTTTCGTACCTACTCTCTAAGCCGAATGTGGGCACCGATTTTAGCGACTCTATAGGTAGTTTCACACGTTTGTTCAGGGCAAGGATAATCTTCTTATCCGTGTTATCCCTAAGAGCAAACATTTCGGAAAATCTTTTCTATTCGGGATTCGAATAAACACTTCACCGGCTTTCATAGGCGATGGGCAATCAGTCGTTAAGTAATCACTTGAACAACTATTTTCTATTTTCTATGCTGGGTTTGAAGCTTTCTAATAAATTCATATCATATCTTAGGTATTCATTAAACAACACCATGAGCTTAATCACTGGACATATAATTTTTGTTGAAAAATACCCTTGAAATAAGTGCTTGCATATGAATTGATGAGTCAATTATTATATTTTTTCTTTTTTGCGTATTTACAAATTTCAATAGTAACTCTCCAACAATGGTTGCAACTGTGCCATACATGCCAATATTAAAATTCTTTTCATCATTCTTTGATTGTTGAGCAGGCAAACAATTTCAATTCGAGCAGATCCAATAATTGAAAATATTTTCATTGTGGTAAAAGAATAATGAAAATCTTATGAAAAATTGGTACAAACATATGCAAATATAAAATATATGACAACAAAATTATAACATTGAAATATGTGCAAAGAATCTTAATGAACTTTTATTGAATTCCACTACAATTTAAACATTCATGGAAATTATGAAGCAAGCATGTATGTACATATGTGGGCCAAACATTCCAATGTTGTATCAGCTACGTCAATTAAAATTCAATTTACTATGTAATTACTCAATTTTGCTATTGTTGCCTTATCATTATAGTCCTTTCAGCAATAAACTATGGTGAAAATAGTAAAATAATTTGCAATAATAAATAATTTAATTGGAATTTTTGTCTGTGTTTCCCATGGAAGCCAATCTGTGTAAATGATAACAAAATAACAGGTTTGTCAACATAAGGAAAGGTCACTGGAGGCAATTTGTAACAAATATTATGATTTTTTTTATCGATATTGCCTGAAAAGTTTTGATGTTTAGAGTACACCACTCTAGTCTGATGTCTTTAGAGTCTTATAGTCTTAAATTATGCAAAGTTTAGTTCCAAATTCAATAGGCAACCTAGCAGGACTTACGTCCGAGATAAAGCCTTTAGTATAAAACAAAAACGACTACTTCGCAGGCGAAAAGTTGATGCCACAACACGTTCTAGACTTAGGCAATCGATAACATAGACCTATTAATTACTATAACTGCCGCTCACTTGAATAGCGCCCCTCCTAATCATTTAACAATAGTGATTGCTCTTTAGAGTACACTTCACATAACCATTTAATTTTTACTTGTTTATTTCTCCTGTTTCCACCCATCACCTACAAAAAATTGCAAGGCATGAAAGTGTGCCGTTATTTTAATTTGCTTTTTTCTTTTGAATGAGTGAAAAATGTGTTCTTTTTTTTTTTGGTCCATTTGAATAGCAGCCCTCACGTGGTAATCAATTTAAATGTGGAAGTCTTTTGCAGATCATCATAAATCACATCGGATTACAGTAATTGTAAAGGGTGTCCCAACAAGAACGCAAGATTTAAATTTGACGTCATTCGAAGTGTCATTGTTTGACATTTGAACAATTGATATTGTTTGCTAGTAGAAGATACGAGGTTAGTAAAAAGGGATCGTTACACGAATGAACAATGCATTCTCATTGTGAAATTGTTTCACCAAAATGGTGAAAGTTTTGGGCTCACAATAATACTCCAAAAGAGTCAACTGCAAAGAGATTAATGGATAAATTTGCCAAAACTGGGTCTGTTAGTGATGTAAAGACAACAACGCGCCCTCGACCAGGTTGATCGACCGAAAATGTCGCAGCTGTACGTGATTATGTCGCTCAAACTCCATCCACCTCAATTCGACACCGAGCTCACCAAATTTGTGTCTCCAAATCCACTATGCAGCGAATTTTGACGAAAGATTTGCATCTTCATGTATACAAAGTTCAATTGACTCAGGAACAGAAGCCAGCTGACCATGGACAGCGAAGGGAGTTCGTTAATTGGATATTGGAGAGACAACTTGAAAATGCTGATTCTGCCGATAAAATCATTTTCAGTGACGTGGCCCATTTCCATCTTGCTGGCTTCGTCAATAGGTAGAGTTGTCGCATTTGGGGTGAGGAAAATCCTCGAGTGATTCACGAGAAGCGAAAGTCTCTCCATAGACACTCTTCCTATGGAAAAGTCTCTCCGCATACTCTTTTCCTATAGAAAAGTCTCTCCGTATACACTTTTCTTATGGAAAAGTCTGTCCATAGATACTTTTTGTATGGAAAAGTCTGTCCATAGATACTTCTCCTATGCAAAAGTCTCTCCATAGACACTTTTCCTATAGAAAAGTCTCTTCATTGACACTTTTCCCATGGAAGAGTCTCTCCATACACATTTTCCTATGTAAAAGTCTCTCCGTATACACTTTTCCTATGGAAAAGTCTGTCCATGGATACTTCTCCTATGGAAAGTCTGTCCATACATACTTTTCCTATGGAAAAGTCTGTCCATAGATACTTTTCCTATGGAAAAGTCTGCCCATAGACACTTTTCCTATGGGCAAGCCTCTCTATAGACACTTTTCCTATAGAAAAGTCTGCCCATAGACACTTTTCCTATGGAAAAGTTTCTCCATAGACACTTTTCCTATGGAAAAGTCTCTCCATAGACACTTTTCCTATGGAAAAGTCTCTCCATAGACACTTTTCCTATGAAAAAGTCTCTCCATAGACACTTTTCCTATGGAAAAGTCTCTTCATTGACACTTTTTCCATGGAAGAGTCTCTTCATACACATTTTCCTATGAAAAAGTCTCTCCATAGACACTTTTTCCATAGAGAAGTTTCTCCATACACATTTTCCTATGGAAAAGTCTCTCCATAGACACTTTTTCCATAAAAAAGTCTCTTCACGGAAATGTTCCTATAGAAAAATCCCTTAATAGATACGTTTCCTATAGAAAAGTCTCTTCATGGACATTTTTCTTATAGAAAAATCTCCCCTCACAAAACCTTTTCCGGCAAGAAATCTCTCCACATACATGGAACTGTATTTCTGTAACATATTATTGATCTGCCTCATAAAATATGTATATTTTGGCTACAATTATAAGAATCCTTTCAACCGCGTTCCACACAAGAAACTCCCGGGCACCAACCTCGACTTTGCATTAACTTTTTATTTCAGTGGATGCTATTTCATATGGTGCGTATAAAGACGCTTCTGAAACTTTCAATTCCTCATAAAGAGGTATGTATAAGGACGACCCACCCGAACGATTTGTAATCGAAGAAGCCTGCTATTGCAAATCCAGCTACTATCAAGAACTTTGTGAATACATATTAATTCCTTCTCATTGTCGCGGACTTATTCTTCCTACCTCTACAACTGTGACCGGCTATGGCATGCTGATCAGGGCACACGACTATCATGTATATGATCATGAATTCGAATCCCAACACAACCACCTGTCATTCTTTGAGCGGCGTTCAACTCAATGAGTTGATAATTCTAGTAAATGGTTCTCCTGTTAAGTGAGTCTGAAGACAGTATGCGTGTGCGCTCACTTCCATATCCCATTCCTCGAATGCAAATAAATTTTTTGATTATTCTTACATCCCTTTTCTATTTTGGGGTGTAATAAAATTGCCATTTCAATTAACTGACAGTTTGAATTTAGAATACATTCCACCCCTCATATTCCCTGTGAAATTTGCATTAAATTAAACTACAATGCAATGCAATCGTTACAGTAATATCTCAATTTATCGGCAATAATATAAATAAATTCCTACCCCAGCTGCCTGCCTATAGAGATATACCTGCCTCAGCCCACTAAACTCACGTGTCAAATCACCACTTAAGCGCTCAATTCACTTAATGTGGAATTTATTTAGCTTCACACATTTGAATGGAAGCGTTCTGAGTTTTTACGTTGTCATTCCGTCAAACTTGTTGTGTTTATGATTGCTGCTTCTGTTGTTGGTGTTATAATATTGAAACTTGCGATTGTTGGTGATGTTGTTGGTGTTGTTGTTGTATTCATCACATCTACAAATTGAGTAAATGATTAATGAAACTGTTATTCAAAAGTTACACTACAAATTGATTAAATTTCCAAACATGAAACATTGCAAACGATTCAATCACGCCGTCGTGCATTCCAATTGATTTCACTTGACTGATTGCCAGATAAAAACCATCATTCAGACGGCAGGCAGATCAGTCATGCCTCCAGCTGAGGCTTCCTAGTGGAACAATGTCAATGAATGATGCATTCGTGGCTGATGTACGCCAGCGAATGGAAAAAGATAGGCCTCTAAAATTCATCGTTTTTTTATTCTATTATTCAATTGAGTGTTCATTAGATATGGATTTAGAATGCGATTTATTGACTGAAGTCAGGAATACTAATGCGATTATTATCAGCGAATAGAAAAAGCTTGCAATGGTGAATGGAAAGATTGGAGAATTTTATTCAATTGTATGCAAACTGTATTTTTTTTTTTTTTTTTTTTTTTTTTTGAATGAAAGCTGGGCTACGTTAGTAATTATTCTGAGATTTATGTAGCAGATAGCTGTGACATGGGGTTTAAGCCACTATTATTTATATGCTGAAATAACTTCCTAAAACAATTTGTATCTTTTCATATTCGACACTGCCATTATTGTTATGGGAAGTTAATTAAACGATTAGTCAAATTATATTAAGTAAAGAAATTTTGTTCAATCAGTAATTATTATTTATATCTTTTCATATTCGACACTGCCAATCTTGTTATAGAAAGTTAATTAAACAATTAGTCAAATTATTATTATTGAATATATTAAGTTACATTTGCCCCGATATTGAAACAACACAGTATATTTCAATTATTTTATGTATATATATATATACTCGTATATATAATATTATATATACATACTTTTAGAATCATCGAAACGGACAAGTGATGAAAATATATCGCCTATAGGTAACACTCGGATCGATTATTGAGAAACCTAGCAGACCGCAATTTGTATGATCTCCATCATAGAATGTGTGTGATGTTAGGCAATCTCCCTATATAAATGTCTCCCCATTAAGATCTTTTCCATAGAGAAATTTGAATTGACAGTTTTCTTTCACATTTCTTATGGAAAAGTCTCTTCATTAACATTTTTTTCTGTAGAAAAGTCTCTCCGTTTAAACTTTTCCAGTAGAAAAGTCTCTCAATTAACACTTTTCCTATAGAAAAATTTATTTATACAAAATGTTCTTATAGCAAATCATCACCACAGAAACATTTCCCATATATCATTTCCATAGACACATGATGAAAAGTTATCGTCCATAGACAATGGTCGCATAACCTTAGGTAAATCTAGCTTGTCCTCGGCTAGATATAATTTATAGAGTATAAATTATTGGCAAATATAGTAGGTCACAGTTTGTATAGTCTCCATCATAGACTGTGCATAATATTAGACACTTTTGCTATAAAAATGCCTCTCCATTCTCACTTTTACTGTAGAAAAACCTCCATAGAATGTTTTCTCTTCATGGACACTTTTCTTGGAGAAGTTTCTCTGCAGACACTTTACTTATAAAAAAGTCTTACCATTGGAACTTTGCGTATAGAAAAGTCTCTTCATTGACACTTTTCCTATAGAAAAGTCTCTCCATTGACATTTTTTCTATAGAAAAGTCTCTCCATTGACACTTTTACTATAGAAAAGTATCTCCATTGATACTTTTACTGTAGAAAAGTCTTTCCATTGACAATTTTCGTATATAAAAGTCTCTCCATTGACACCTTTCCTATAGAAAAGCCACTCTATTGACACTTTGCCTATAGAAAAGTCTTTCCATTGACACTTTTCCTATAGAAAAGTCTCTCCATTGACACTTTTCCTGTAGAAAAGTCATTCCATTGACACTTTTCCTATAGAAAGACTCTCCATTGACACTTTACTTATAGAAAAGTCCCTCTATTGACTTTTTTCTTATTGAAAGGCTCTTCATTGACACTTTTTCTATAGAAAAGTCTCCCCATTGACATTTTTCCTATAGAAAAGTCTCTCCATTGACACTTTTCCTATAGAAAAGTCTATCCATTGACACTTTTCCTATAGAAAAGTCTCTCCATTGACACTTTTCCTATAGAAAGGTCTCTCCATTGCAACCATTTATATAGAAAAGTTTCTCTATTGACATTTTTCCCACAGAAAAGTTTCTTCATTGACACTTTTCCTACAGAAAAGTCTCCTTATCGACACTTCCTACAGGAAACTCTCCATTGAGACCTATAGAAAAGTCTCTCTATTGGCACTTTTCCTATAGAAAAGTCTCTCCATTGACACTTCTGCTATAGGTAAGTTTTTCCATAGACAATTTTCTTATAGAAAAACCTCATCAAAGCACTTTCCAAATGACGAAAAGTTATTATCCACAGGCCACAATATATATAATCACTACCAAAGAATGAGTGTGACACTAAGTTTGTTGTTCTATTTGTAACAAGAAGAATCTATGCTACTTTAGGTATGTCCGTCCATCTGCTCTTGTTTCTATTTAAAGCACGATCGATGCCAAAACTTGGAGGTTAAAATTTAACATATAAATATTTCATAGTCAATACCAATATTGGGCAAAATCGGCCAACTAGTAAGGACTCGCCTTTGAACTCAATTTTCTTCGAAGGCGATATATCACTGTAACACAAAAGAGCACTAAACACCCGGTGATCTTGCCAGCGATTGCATGTGACAGATAGTGAAGTCACGTCGTTCACAGACAATATTCGTGTAATCTAATGTAAAAGCAAGCAATTCCAAGGACTGGAGAATAAGTTATTGGAAAATCATACAGACACAATTTGCGTATTCTAAATTTGCCATTCCGATTGTAACAAATGGAAATTATCATTATCAGTTCAATTGACGGAAAATTTCAAAGTGTCTGCTCATAGCACTCTATGCTATATAAAAAAATAAACTACAAGATTTAACACCTGCACAAAAAACAACTTGGCTAGTAAAAGGAAAGATTCACCTTAATGGCGAACTTGAAAATGTTGTCTTTTTCGTTGAATTTTTTGTGGCGCTAATCAAAAAAAAAAAAAAAATGTAGACTAGCGAACTGCTTTTGAGGAAGCAAACGGCTGTGTCAGTGATGGTTTGAGTCGCGGTAATTACCGCTGGAAGCTCACAACTAGTTTGCACTGAATAGGTCGTAAAGGCGTTATAGATCAACAAATCTACCGTAAAGATTTCAAGCGATATTTTGTTATCTTGGGCACTTTATCAATTTGGTAATAACCACTGAAAACTATTGATATCAACCATTGGTTGTAGCAGTGAATCCTTTTGAGGAAGTTTTCGAAAAAATACGGCTTAATGACACATCCAAACCATAATATGCACCAAACAGTCACTTTTTCCCTTTGCAATGGTTTTCCACAATAACTTCTGGTTTTTCCGAGCAACATATACGACAATTTTGCTTATTGACGTAGCCACTAAGTGAGAAATTAACATCGTCGCTGTAGAAAATTTTGTTCGATTGAAAGCTCATGTTTGAATCACCACTTTGGTAGTAAGTTTTAACTATTTTTACGCGTTCCTCGATCCATATTCGTAAATGGCAAAGCTTTCAGTAAATAACTAACACTTCAGATGACAGGTATTTAACAGCTGACAGCCTTGCCAGGCCGGCGGTTTTGAAACCAGTGAAAGAATAACGAATAAGATATAAGAATGCAGAAAGTAAATTTCGGCAATAAATTTATATTGGATAAATGTGTATTGAAGGTATCAGAAACGAAATGGTAATGCTCTCTATTTTTATTCTCAGAATTCGGTACTACTTTCAAACTAAATCGGTGCTACTGTTTGGAAAATATAAAGCTGGTATAGTATAGCGTATTGTATTGTGGGCGAGGTGCCAGAAGAGACGTGGTTACTTTGTATATTTTTCGCAAATTTTATAGAGAACTACAAATTAATATAGATGACTGTCTACTACTTCTGAATTAGTCACGGATCGTCTATTCATCTTAAGCATAGAAATCAATCTAGGCATTGAAATCATGAAATCAGCCTGTGTATAACTCTGAGATGACAGCGAAGCTGCCGTCACGTCACATCCGTGTGCGTATAAATTATAATTCTGAATTGTGTACATATCTGAAATTTCGTGATCACGTTATAACTCAGTTGTATACTTTAATCAAAGGAATGAAAGTGTATATCTTTTGATATGACAAAAACGTAACAACCAGAAGGAAGCGTTTAAAATGCCGAGTACTCGTATAATACTTTTAGACCAAATGTGCTTCATGACTTATAAATCGATTAAGCGAAGTCCACCTACATATCTGGCTGGCTAGCTGTTAAACACGATAGTTGTCGTACATCGTTATGAAATTTCTTAAAACTAACAACTTATGTACTAGGTGTCCTAAGGGGAGAAGCTATCCTTAGGACACCTACTAAATAAGTTATTCGATTTAAAAAAAATCAATGTTTTCCTTTTAATTTCTAATTTTTTTTAAATCCAACAACTTATTTACAAATTACAAATTGCAGAGAAAAGATTGAGTTTCAGAAAGTCGGTGACTTTGTGTGTAAAATTGTAGATAACCAAAAATTAAAATTTCATGGGAATTTAGTTTTGTTTTTTTTTTTTTTCATTTGGGAGTTTTGCTAAAAATATATAAATATTTTGCTTGCTGCTATTTATTATTTCGTTTTATATTATTCTATATCTCGAAAAAACAATTAAGATAGCACATTCATTTTCGTGAAAATAGCTGTTTATTTCTCTTTTTATCAATTACACTTTCGACAGTTTCGGAAATTTTCCTTGTAATTAATACTTCGGTTAACTGGAGTCAATTAGCTATCTAACGATTCCTATCTCGCTCACTGTAATGACTTCATGAAAAAAGAAAAACAAGTTCAAGTTTAGTTATCTCTTCACACGTGTAGGAGAGATATCGTAAAACATGTCGCGACATTTTTTGTTAGGTTTTAGCTATTTAATTATGAGCTATTAAATCATTCATTCATTCATCATTTTTCGAAAATATTTCACTACGCCTTCGCACAGAGTTTACGTAAGTTTTGTACGAATTACATATAATGAAAATACAAGTTATCGTTTTTTGAAAGGAACTTGAAAACATTTCAGCAAGAATTTAAATTTTAATATTATGCATGCCGTATTTACTGATTTCAAAAGGTTTGGAAAAATACTCTTGTTCTTCTGTCGAACAGAAACCAAACTGAGTACAAATTAAACAGCACACAAATGGTTTATAAATTATTATTCATTGGCACTTCAGATCGTTATCATACAACTGTCATATGGAATTATCGGAGCTATGGCCAGCCAATATATGGAGCCTCTTAATAGTGAAATGAATCTCGTTAAATGCTTTATAGCAGACTAGCCGACCCGGCAAACGTTGCTTTGCCTTCAAATTTTATTTTTATTGGAAATGTTTCATGCCAATCGGTCTATTATAATAAGAAACGCCTATATTTGCGGAAGAACTTAAAATATGTTCACTCAACCGAAATACAAAATTAAATACCGTTAGCAGGAGCAGAAATAATTGCTTTTTAATTTGTGGTTTGTATGGGAGGTGCCACTCCCCATAGTCCAATCCCGCCCATAGTTGCAGCAGCACTTAAGATATGTACACCAAACCGATGTACCAAATTTGGTTCAAATACCGTAAACAGGAGCAGAAATATTGGATATTTAATTTATGGTTTGTATGGGAGGTACCACGCCCCATTGTCCAATCCCGCCCATATTTGCACTAGCACTTAAGATATGTACACCAAACCTACGCACCAAATTTTGTTCAAATACCGTAAGCAGGAGCAGAAATAATTGATTTTTAATTTTTTTTTGTATGGGAGGTACCACGTCCCTTTGTCCAATTGGACCGAATTGTATTTCGACCTTCGGACATAGTTAAAAACCTTCTCCTGGCCGACACGAATAAGCCCTGAAAGTTTCATGAAGATCGGGTACGCCGTGTGAGAGGAGTTCTCTTACAAACTATTTTTGTACACAGACAGACAGATATTCATTTTTATATATGTAGATAACAGAGAGGTGCGAGTGTCGTGATTTTTACCTCAATTGTAAGGCATTTGTATGCGATTCTACTATTCTACTATTTTATTCACACATTGTTTGCAAAAATGTAGGAGAAAAACATACCGGGTTAGCTATTTTTCGGTATCAAAAGTAAAGTTAAATAAATCACACATAAAGCTTTGATGTCGATGAAACTTCTATTTCATTATAACGCTTGGACCTTGCCATTATGTACGAGATGCAATGACATTTAAATGACAGCCTCTAGATTGGTTTCAGCAGTAGATCCTTTTGATGTAGTTTTCGACCACTTTGTCGTACGTTTACCTCGGCGATAACTTTACAAATGTTGGTTTTCAAATGCTTTACCATTTAGGGATCATCCGCGTAAACGCATTCTTTGACGTAGACCCACAAAAAAAGTCCAACGGCGTCAAATTTCATGATCTTGGTGGTCAATTGACGTCACCAAAATGTAAAATTACGCTTTCTGAAAACTTCTTATGCAATAAAGCCAAAACCGGTCGTGTTGTGTAGCTCGTGGCACCGTATTGTTGAAACCACATATCGTCCACTTCATAATCTTCATTTGCAGACCACAAGAATTCGGTTATCATACGGTCATAGCTGTCTAAATTGAAATTCGGATTATTCCCCACACTTCCACTAACAGCAGCGATATTTCCAGCCTCTTCCAAATTCTTTATAATCTTGCCAATTCCAATTCCACAGTAGATCGATTATGATGACCATGATCACCCCGTAATGTACAAAAAGTGCTCACGTTTGCATCATTACTTTTGTAGTAAGTTTTAACTATTGAAATGATAAACCTTTTACTAAATAAATAACACTTCAGATGACAGGTATTTAACAGCTGACAGCCTTGCCAATCCGACGACTTTGAAATCATTAAATGCATAATCCAGTATTTCTTATTTTTCTCAAAAATTACTTTTATTAACCTCATGTCAGGGCAATCAGATCCATTAAATTTTCTTGATTATACCAAAAGGAATATTAAGACAAAACTGTAACATCCAGAAGAAACTGTCTAAAACAAAAAGTACCTTTTGAACAAATGTGTTTTATGACTTTTTGAGTCTTTTGAGCCACATATGAGCCACGATAACTATGGTAAATTTTTTTGAAACTTCTTAAAACTTGGCGCAGTCTAATATTTTGCTATATGAGCTTTTCCATTTGCCTTTTGAGCTATATCCTTCTGCCCAACCGCCTTACTGGTTGGCAGACACAATAACTATGGTAAATTTTTATGAAACATCTTAAAACTTGGCGCAGTCTAATATTTTGCTATATGAGCTACATATGTGTATCAACAGCTTGTTACAATAGAAACAAAAAATCTCTGAATCAGTCACGGATCGTCTTCTATTCATCTTGAGCATAGAAATCAATCTAGACATTGAAATCATGAAATCAGCCTGTGTATAACTCAAAGATGACAGCGAAGCTGCCGTCACGTCACATCCGTGTGCGTATAAATTATAATTCTGAATTGTGTACATATCTGAAATTTCATGATCACACTATAACTCAGTTGTATACTTCAATCAAAGGGATGAAGGTGTATATCTTTTGATATGATAAAAATGTAACAACCAGAAGGAAGCATTTAAAATGCCGAGTACTCGTATAATACTTTTAGACCAAATGTGCTTCATGACTTATAAATCGATTAAGCGAAGTCCACCTATCGGGCTGGCTAGCTATTAAACACAATAGCTGTCGTACATCGTTATGAAACTTCTTAAAACTTGGCACAGCCTAAGGATTGTAAATGGACTATGTCGATCTACTCCTTGTGGTATGTACATCGTATACATATAGACAGATTATCCGAAATTTTGTTTTCTCCCCTCCCTAACTGCTAATTGATAAACTGCAGCAAGCTAAGTTTTTGTCCATTGTATTGCCCAACAACTTATTTACTAGGTGTCCTAAGGATTGCTGCTCCTCTTAGGACACCCAGTAAAGAAGTTATTCGATTTTAAAAAAATCGATGTTTTCTTTCTAATTTCTAATTTGTTTTAAATCCAACAACTTATTTAGTATGTGTTCTAAGGATTGCTGCTCCCCTTAGGACACCTAGTAAATAAGTTATTCGATTTAAAAAGAATCGATGTTCTCTTTCTAATTTCAAATTTTTTTTAAATCCAACAACTTATTTACTAGGTGTGCTAAGGATTGCTGCTCCCCTTAGGACACCTACTAAATAAGTTATTCGATTTCAAAAAAATCGATGTTTTCTTTTTAATTTCTTTTTTTTTTTTTTTTTTTTTTAATCAAACATGTTTTAAATCAACGATGTTTTCTCAGTAATTTCTGACCGACAGACATTAATTTATAAACAAATTTTGTTATAATTAAGTTCAATAAATTATAATTTTACTTCTTTTCTTGTATGGTGCGTTAGTTCGTAGCGTTTGCTGGTAAGAAACTAGCGATTTATCACGTCTCATCTGGCACTCGGCATAGATTGCATCAAAGCAAATTAACGATGAAAGTCATTCGTCCAGACGGAAAATTCTGTACTGGTAATAATAACGAAAATTGTGCGTGTTCGTGGAGGACATACAGTGATGCGAAAAATAATAAGGACACTAACATTTGATCAGAAAATTTGTAAAAAGAAAAATTGCTAAAAATAACTGTATTTATTTTTAGATAATATATTACAAAAACGAGTTCCATTATGTTTTTTAAAATTGTTGTTTTTATTTCAAATTTTTTTAATAAATTAAACTTAAAATATAAATTCACGTTGTGAAAAAAGGACACTTCTTGTTATCATCTAAATAATATTATAACATTAACAAAAAAGAAGAGATTCACAATTAATACTGTTCTAATATTGTTTTCCAGTGGTTAATATTTTGTTGAGGCTCCTTTGTTTTTTAAAACTGCTAGACATCGTCGGGGCATAGAGTCATCAAGGTTTTGACAGACTGAAATCGATGTATCATTCCACGCAGCCTGAATTAATTCCCATAGCTGATTGCAATTCGTGGGACACTTTCCTCTAATTGAAGTTTTCACTATATTCCACAAATTCTCGATCAGATTTAGATCGGGAGACTGCGCAGGCCATTCTAATAAATTTATCTTGTTATTCCCAAACCACGTCTTGGTGCACTTTGCCGTATGTTTGGGGTCATTGTCCTGTTGGAACACCCATCGCAGTGGCATATTTTCTTCGGCATAAGGAAGCATACAATTTTGTAGAATGTCAACATAATCTGTTGCTTTCTTAAAGTCCTGTATACGATACAGTGGCTCAACACCATAGTAGGAAAATGATACCGTGCTTTACCGTCTTAAGAGTATATTTTGGGTTGTATTCCGTATTAATTGGTCTTCTTACAGTATGAAGACCCCTGTCTGAATTAAATAAATTAATTTTTGTATCATCCGACCATAGAATATTTCTCCATTTTTCTTAAGGCCAGTATGAGTGAACTTCAGCAAATTTTAGCCTTTGTTGTACGTTCTTCCTCGACAACATTGGTACTTTTCTAGCACTATGAGCTTCAAGGTTCTCTTTAATAAGTGTTTTTCGAACTGTTGATGTGTCAATTTCTATGTTTAAATCATTTTTATCTATTTCGATGAGATAAATGGATTCTTTTTTACACATCGAATGATTCCACGTTTAACTGTAGGTATAAATTTTTGTTTTCTACCAAGTGTATCTCTTACCGGAATCCATTTGATTGCATTTTCGACCATTGTTTTTGAAATTCCAAGCAACCTTGAAATTTTTCTATAAGAATTTCCATCTTTATGCAAATTTTCAATAGTTTTTCTTAGTTGTAGGTCACAGTGCCTAGATTTTCCCATTTTTTCCTAAAAACTACAAAATTTTGCTGTTCTTAAATTTGAATTGAATTTAAAGTTTCACTAAAATCACTCTTCTTGCGTTTTGTACACAAAAAATAACTTTTAAAAGTTTTGATATTATTTTATTTTAGTTAATCGACAAACTATCCTTATTAATTCGCACAACCAAAACCAACTGATCTCTGCTTAATAACCTATTTTTTTTTAAATGTATACAAATTCTAAGAATTTTTGTAACGGAACTTATTTCTGCAATATATTAGCTGAAAATTAATACAGTTATTTATGAGCAATTCTCTCATTTTACTTATTTTCTGATCAAATATTATTGTTGGGCATAAGTGTCCTTATTATTTTTCACATCACTGTAATTGCATAAATCCATTCGTGAGCGTGTGTGACGTGAAAAATAAAAAAAAAAGTTCAACGTGTTACCACATTTTTTTTTGTTCTTAAACATGCACTGAGAGACGTGAGACAGAAATCACTCACTTGCACATCTCTAGTTTATTTATTTAGTTTCTGCCCTCTCTGGATTTATTAAAGTTACTTGACGCAATTACTTCTTTTACACACTCACAACTTTTTACGCTAGACAACGTGTCTACCGTTACTACTCTCTGACTCTCTGGCGCCAATAGTATAACGTTTATTTATTTATTTATTTTTTTTTTTTTTTTTTTTTTTGTTGACACAACACTCTCTTATTTGGTTTTCTCTATTTACATTTTATTATTTTTGTTTAGTTTGCAGCCGTAGTTTTATTGTTTATTTTGTATATTTTAAACTTCGTTTACTACACTCTCATTCCTGTACCCTGCCCCATACACTGGTCTACAAATTTGGGGGAAAAATTGACTGCAGAAACGAAGCATGTTTTTTAACTAATCTGGGTGCGTTGAATTCGAATCTGGCATAAAAATTAGACTACCACGTCTTGTTCTTTTTTTATCGCATGCTGGCAACACTGTGAAACAGTCAATACTGACACTACAATTTCACAGTTATTAATTTGACAGAAGCTCACATTCATTCTAAGTCTTCATAATAGTAGCGTTCAAGCATGTCAGGGAGATAATGTATTACTGATTCAAGCTATTTTTCCTTTGTGTGTGGTGAATATTTGGCTGGAAAAAAAGGATATGCAATATCAAAATCATTAAAATATGCATATTTATATTATTTTGGTTTTGGTGTCGAGAAACTTGAACAGACCATAGACTCCGACAAAGTTTTGCAATAGTTGCAGAACAGTTTTATACAAGTGGTCAAATGGAAAGAAGATCT
>JAHXMU010000036.1:2153670-2176706 GCA_019455685.1 Philornis downsi
ATCTGCAGGAAGCGATCGCCCAGATCGCCAGCTTTGGCCAACGAGAAAGGAAATCTGTTTCATGAAAACAACGTCATTCTACACACATCAATTGCCCAGAAGAGGCCAGATTTGGCCAATAAAAAAGGAAATGTACTCCATGAGAACAACGCCATTTTAGACACATCGATAATGATTCACCAGAAGCTTTGGGAGCTGGATTGGGAAGCTCTCATACATCCACCTTTTAAATCCGGACCTGACACCAAGTGATTACCACCTGTTGCTATCCATTGCGAATGATTTTGGTAGAGAAAAACTCGCCTCAAGACAAGCTTGTGAAAATCAATTGTTCCAATTTTCTGCCAATAGTGGCGAGGGTTGATTTAAATTCAATCTTTGTTCCGTAAATTCCAATTAGCCTTCTACGTAATTTCTAATTGAAAATCAAAGAATACTAAGTGAAATTCAAAAATTCTATTTGCTGCCAAAACTGCAAATTATTTTCTTATTATTATTATTATTATTATTTTCTATAATTTTGACTGGCGCTTTTTGAAATTTAATTGAAGTATTTTGAATTTGAACTGAAGTATTTTGAATTTGAATTAATGTGTTTTGAATTTCAAATGGGGTATTTTCAATTTTCAATAAATGTCTCTTGAATTTCAAATTGAATATTTAAATTTCATATATTAAAAAATTTTGAATTTGAATTAAATTATTTTAAATTGACGAGCATTGACGTGTTTTGAATATCAAATGGAATATTTGATATTCGAATCGTATAAATTTTGAAAAAGTCAGCTGAATATCGATGCTTTATCTGATAATTCCCATGCCAAATACTAAATTTACCATGTATACAATATGAAAAAGTCGGCCTAACAAAGAAGACACAAAAATATTGGGAACATTTGTCTTTATTTTTCAACATAATCTCCTTTTAGCTCGATACACTTTTTCCAGCGATATTTGATAGGTTCTATAACCTGTTTGTTATAAGAACTGTGAAACTCCTTCAAATAGCCATCAACCGCAAACTCCACCTCTATATTGTTGGCAAAACTTTCGCAGTCGAACCATTTTTTCAAGTTTGGAGATAGAAAATAATCCGAAGGAGGTAAATCAGGCGAATCAGATACGTAATGAAGCAATTCAAACTTTAAATTATTAATTTTGTTCATCGCAATAGTGGGATGTGTGAACTGGAGCGTTGTCTTGATGAAACAACATTTCCTTTTTAACCAAATGCGACCTTTTTCCATAATTTCATCACCTAAACGTTGCAAAAAATTAGCATAATATACGATAACTTTTCATCTCTACATGCGATTCAAGTAAGATATGTTTAATACCATAATCACAAATCTGACACAAAGATTCGAAGATGGAAACAGATACTCACCTCGCGAAATCCTAAGAAATAATATTCGCCGTTGATGGTTTTTCCTTTCTGAAGATAATCAATAAAAATAATTCCATATGCATTCCAAAAATTAGACGCCATTACCTTGCCTACAGATGGAACAGTCTTCCTCTTCTTTGTACACGATTTTCCCATTCCTGTCCACTGCTTTGTCTCAGGAGTGAAACGGTGGACCCATGTCCCATCCATGGTTATAAATCGATGCAAAAAATCGGCATTATTGCGGTGAAACATCGCTAAACACTCTACTGAAACATCTTCACTGCGCTATTTTTGCTCTATAAAAAGCAAACGCGGCATCCATCTTGCACACAGCTTTCTCATCTTCAAATCTTTGATTAATATGCGATGTATAGCACTTTTGAAATGTCCATCATTTCAGCTAGCTCATGCAGCTTCAGCCGACGATCATTCAATACCATATTGTGGATTATCTTAATCGTGCGTGGCGTGAACACCTCAATTGTTCAGCCATTACAGTGTTCGTCTTGACAGGTCGTACGGCCTCGTTTGAACTCTGCTACCCAATATTTTACAGCGGTAAACGAATGAGCAGACTCCTCCAGAGTAGAATCTCGGGTCGGCTTTAATTTTGGTTGGTTTAAGACCTTTCAAATGGAAATATTGAATTTTATAACTGCAAGCAATTTTTCACATGTTTACTAATTCACTCAGATCGTTTACTTTTGATGGCTCAAATAAAAATACTAAACAATGTGGCGCCTTAAAACTTAAAACATATATTTTATACGGTTGCCACTTTGCATCAAAATACTTTTTTCAAACTACTGGCACCATCTATACGTATATCAGGTCGGCTAGTTTCAGGATCGACCTCGTGTTATTGAATGTATCAAAGCTATTATTACTTAATAGGGCAGACAAAAGAAGTACAGTTTTAAACAAAACTCAATTATTTAAACAGATTTTCTGTATCAAATAGGTTTGGTGCCGCTTTTAAAGTACTGGAGTCAGTCTTTTTAAATTTTGTAATATAATTTTTCTTACTTTTTAATAACAAAATTCGATTATAGTTCGCATGGAGTCATTAAAATACTAATTCTTCTACATAATAATTTCAATATTGGAAGTTTCCGTTTGAATAGCTTATGCATTTCTACTTCGTAATAATTTCTCCAAGCTATTTCACAGTAAAATAAAAAGGTTTTTGAATCTGACATTTTTTAATTCCTCCGCAGAGCCATTTTTTCAACGCCATACGATTTTTTTCGTAGTTACATCGTTTTCCCTTTAAATTAAATGATACTGTAGTAATTTTCAGTATAATTATTTTAGACTTTTTTAATGCTGAAGTAAGTTTCAATTACGTACTTAGGGAGAAAATACAACAAATTGAAAAAATTTGCGAAAAAAGCCACAAAGAAAGTCTTAAAGCTATTTCCAATTGTTGCCACTTTTCATCAAAAAAAAGAAATTTGTTTTCAAACTGCTAGCACCACCTATACGTCAGGTTGGTTTGTTTCGGAACCAATCTCGTGTTAATGAATGCATCAAACTTATTATTACTTAATAGGGCAGATCCAAGAACAACAGTTTTAAACAAAACTCAATTATTTAAATAGATTTTCTGTATCAATTAGGTTTAGTACCGCTCTTGAAGTACTAGAGTTGTCCAATCCTTGACATAAATAATATACAGGGTGGCGCAATAGAACGTGCATATTGCATCATCTTTTTTTGCGGGGTACAAAAGCCGCGGGGGGGCGCCTACATCGTTGTGTTGGCGGGCTCATGGAGTTTTAGTCACTATGAATCACTTCGACGGGAAGCGTCGCGCATTTTGCGTGCGCGCATTTTACGAGAACTCTCGTTCATATATTGCTACTAGGCGACTATATTGTGCTGAATATGGACTACGGCGAATTAGTGAAGCTTCGAGTGCTAATTTAATTAAAATATGGGTAAAGCGTTTTGAAGAGACCGGTTCAACATTTAAACCTCAAGCAAATGGTCGCCCAAGAACATCTAGGACCGAAGACAATGTTGAGAGAGTTATGGAGTCAGTACGAGGAAATCCTCAAATGTCGACTCGCAAGAGATCGTCTGTCTTACAATTATCGCAACGAAGTTTGCAACGAATTTTAACATTGGATCTTAAACTGCATCCATAAAAGCTGCAATTAACACAAGAATTGAAAGAGTCTGACTTCATAGCAAGACTCGCATTTGCTAATGAAATGCTTAATCGATTATCCAATTTTGACAATATCCTTTTCTCTGACGAGGCTCATTTCCCTTTGAATGGGTTCGTAAATCGTCAAAATTGTCGTTACTGGAACAGTGAAAAAAGAGGTGATATCCCATGGCCCCCACGTAGTCCAGACTTGACGCCTCTTGACTTTTCTTTGTGGGGATACCTCAAACACAAAGTCTACAGTAATAATCCAAGAAACATCGTTCAGCTCAAGGAGAATATCCGTGGTGAAATGGCAGCCATTACACCAGTATTACTGAAGAAAGTTTTCAATAATTTTCGTTTGCGGTTAGAGGAGTGCCGTCGTAGAGAGGGTCACCATTTAGATGATGTTATTTTTAAAAACTAAACTCCATTTATTACTCTACAATGCCTTAGATTTATTTTAACCATACCTTTTGTATTTATTTTTTAATCTATTTTTTTAAATATGCACGTTCTATTGCGCCACCCTGTATTTACTTTGAAGGTATGAAGATGATACATATTTCCAAATTTTAATTGTTGACAACTTTAACCAAATTTAAAGTGGCAACTGTCCTATTTCTCTTTACTCATTATATTATTATGACATTGCTTTTTATTTGAAATGAACACTTTTCAGGTATCCTGCTTGAAAAAAAGGCTTAAGTGTCATCTGATAAGGGGTAAATAATTTTCTACGAATCCCTTCTTAATTAACAACTTGTACTTTCTTTGTAAAATTAAATTGTTCTAGGTTAATACTTTTTCTAATACCTCTACTTTTGGTATGCTTACAAAAAAAGGATGTTGCCTGTATTGTAAAATAACAAAAAAAATAAAAATAAATAAACTAAGTAGATGAAAAATTATATTCTATTTGAGAAACATCACCCTCAATCCCACGCTGTATTATTTTCATACAAAATTTCTATATCTTCTATGTCATTGTAAAAATAAATCGTCCCCAGGCGATGTTCAAAAGAAAGCAACACAAATTCCTTACAATCAGCTTTTTTTAGTGCTTTTATTTGCTTTTACTACCTTTCAAAGGAATGAAAACCCGAAAAAATCTAACACCTCGTTGCCATTGTCATATTTCCGTTTCCTGTAGACCATATTTGGAATGCTCGAAACGTTTTGTTGATGTCATATACAATTCATTCCCCCACTTATATCTGTAGCGAAAGTAATTTCATAACTTGTTCGTTGAAGCACAAAAAAGGAAGTTTATGAGAGGTAAAAAAGGATGTTAAAGTCGTGCACGATAGCGTAGAAGCAGCATCCAATTGCACATATTATGCTGCATATGAGGGGCGGAAAGAAAGTTTGTAATATGCTATATGTGATATCAACTGTAGGCAAGTTGGTAAGAAGTAAAAGTAAATTATTTAATAGACATTAAAGGAGAAAATAGAGAGTCAGATCGTTGGATGAAAATTAAAAATTATCAAAATACCGCGAAGCTAAAAAGATTATCTTCCTTTTGCCACAGGCGTTTATATATCGCTGCAAATTCTATTATGTTTTTTCACAAATATTATATTATATTATATTATATTATATACAAATATTATATTATATATTAGCTTCCTCTTAACACACTCGTTACAATGCTTAATATAGACATTAGTGCTACAACTGTCACCCAGTATGGCAGGAATTTGGATGAGAATACGAAGCTGACAAGAAATTTAGGCAACTCGTCTTGCGGTGAGCGGCCTAACATTTGTACTACAGTTGTCATCAAGTATGGCAGGAATTTGGATGTGGGTACAAAGTTGAAAAGAAATTTAGACATCTCGTTTTGCAATGAGCGACCAAACATTTGTACTACAGCTGTCATCAAGCATGGCAGGAATTTGGATGTGGATACGAAATTTAGACAGCTCGTCTTGCAATGAGTGACCAAATAATCACAATTTGCCGTATTTCCTATTACACCGACTTTTCCACACGTCATAATGGAAGGCACATCTTATGAAATCAAGGCTGTATTATGTTCTAACTGCTAGATTCTTCGAATACGAACGCTGCATCAACTGAGCTTGAATATCCTCTATGCAGACGGACATCAATTTTTTTTATAAATATCGGCTCTAAGCCCATATATCCTTTTTATTGCAAGATCTCTTCCATTTAATGTTATTGCAGACAACCCATTTCTCAAAAATGGATGACTTTATTAACTTTCGGGAACCAAATCACCAACGTCAGGGAGGAGGCACAAATTTCATTCCGTAAGAACATGAGAAGCAAACGTTTCAAATGTTTATTAATGGTTAAATTTAATATTGCGTTGTCAACAGCTTCAACTTAATTATCTTCAAAATTCTTGTTCTTCTGAGGTGGCAACAGGAATAGACATACTTATCTATTATACGCCGCCCGTAGAAGATAATTCTAAGCGCTTCGACCTTCAGCGCTTCTCCTCTAATTCATCACACCAAGTTTCGATAGTATTTCAAAAGCCTGGTCCTTCCAACGGAGTTTTGGCCGCCCTCTTCTGGGTCGTCCATCGAGTTCGTTGTCGAAAACTTTCCATGCCGAAACATTTGGGTTCATCCGCACAACATGACCTAGCCAACGCAATCGCTGTATATTAATGCGTTTGACTACGTCGATATCGGCATATAACTCATACAGCTCATTGTTCATGCGACGGCGATACTCTCCGTTAATGATGATGGGTCCATATATTTTCTGGAGTATTTTACTCTCGAAAACTGCCAATACTGACTCATCCGCTTGCGTCACAACCCAAGATTCTGCGCCATATAACAAGACAGGCAGAACCAACGTCTGGTACAGTCGGATTTTTGTTTGTCGAAAAAGGGCTTTATCACTGAATCGCTTGCTTAGCCCATAGTAATATCTGTTAGCAAGCAATACTCTCCTCTTTATCTCCATACTGACACCATTCGATTTGTTTACAGCGGAGCCAAGGTAGATGAATTCATCCACCACCTAAAATTATAGTTGTTAACGTTCACACAGCGTTCCAAACGCGTAGACTCTTTGTTCGTTGAAACCAATAATTTTGTTTTGTCCTCGTTTACCAGCAGACCCATTTTCGCTGCTTCCTTCTCGATGCTTGAGAAGGGTGCAGTAACATCTCTCAGTTTTCTGCCAATGATGTCTATGACATTTGCATATGCGAGTATCACATGACTCTCATTAAAGATGGTACCAGTCGTGTTAACTTCAGCTTTCCTCATAATCATCTTCAATAGTGTGTTAAAGAGGTCGTACGATAGACTGTCGCCCTGCCTAAACCCTCGTTCGGTGTTTAAAAGCTTGCTAAGATCTTTGTTTATCTTTATTGAAGACTTCGTGTCAGTCAAAGTCATCCTACAAAGACGTATAAGTTTCGTAGGAATTTGAAACTCGGACATGGCTTCAGTTATTGCCGTATCAGGCTATCAAAGGCAGCTTTATATAATCGACGAAAAGATGGTACGTGTCGATCTGTTTTTCTTGGGTTTTCTCCAGAATTTGTCGTAGTGTGAATATCTGGTCAGTTGTTGATTTACAAGGTCTAAAGCCACACTGATAGACTCCAATCACATCGATCCCCACACAATAACGTCCCTACACACCGGGAAAATTTATTTTGAATCTTGAATCTTTTTGGAAATGCTGCTTTTTATTTTCCATATTTGATAGGGCGTCAACCAATCAACGAGGTTTTTAACAAGCAAGTCTTTTAGCAAGACTGTGATGAGTAATCGTTTAAGTGTCGTAACAGTTCGACTCATAATACTCGTATGTAGAGCGTCAAGCATCCGGAAATCATTAATTTTTGTTAACTTTCACAACAAGTATTTCATGATGCTAATACAGTGTACAAATTCAGATACTTCGCAATAGACCTTATCAGAACCAAAATTCTAACATTTAACCAACTTCCAAAACATCATCATCATCAATCGTCGGCAGCGCTGGGAAGGGCCTGTTAACTTTTTGTAAAAACTGAACAAATTGTGGAGTGGTTGGCACATCCTTCACGATACAGTGGCCGTTTGGGAAAACTTATTCAATTTGCCATACATATTTGCTGCTTGGCACTGGTTAAAAACAAAGCAATATTTTAATTCTATTTTGCATCGTCTAAGTTGAGGGCATATTTATAGAAAGATGCTAAATGGATGAGGTTTTCCCGGGAATATTTGATTGTAATATGTCTTTTAAACGTTTTTCTTTCGTTATATCTTGTGAACTAAAAGGAGCCTATGAAAATCGTGTATCTTTATTGAATTTGAAGTCGAATTGAGTAGAATTTTTTGCCTCTTCCAAGAATAGGGTTTTTCGGAACTTTAACTATTTTTTTGAAAATGTAACCAGCTGGAAGAATTTTAATATCGTATTCCTATTCCTATATACAATTTAAAAAATTCAAACATTTTGTTCTGAAAGAATGCTAATCGATTTTAATAAGATCTATTTGAGTAGAGAAACATTTTGTACGATTTCTCTTCATATTTGTGGCATTCAGCTCTACAATAAACAGGGTTTGACTGGCAACTAGGGAAAGTTTCTATAGGCAGCGGTTTTTGTCCTTTTCCTCATTTATTTATTTTCTCATTTGGTTTCTGCAATAGATAATATTTTTGAGCCTGAACATCCTCTGCGGTTTCATTGAATTATTGGAAAAAGTACATTAAAATAAAAAGGCGATTTTTATAAAAGATTTCTTTTATCAGTTCAATGAAAGTCACGGTATATCCATCTTCTATATATATATATGTATATAAAAATCAATTGCTGTGCGTTAGTCTCGCTAAAGCTCGAGAACGGTTGGACCGATTTGGCCTTAAATTATTGGTAGAGTATTCCGGAAGGTTTAAAAGGTTTTATTCGAAGTGATAGATGGCGTTGGAGATGAGATTTTTGCAATTAATTTTTTTTACCACATTAACATTTTGAAGGCAAAACAACGTTTGCCGGGTCAGCTAATTATGATATAAAAATAATTTTCCTCAAGTCAATGTTGAAATTCATTAACTTGAATTAATCAATGTTGAATTTCTTTGATTTAAAAACGAGTTTCATGTCATTGGTAACGGAGGTGGGGGAGTAAAGTAATGTCTACCAATGAGTTTATGCTCACCTAATATCATCCAATTTCTAGTAATTCGTTTAGACGTATTTTTTCAGTACGGATTTTATGACAGATCCAGCTGTCAAATTGTGATAGAATTTTTGTCCAGCATTGGTTGAATTTTTATACCCGTTTCGCTACACAAATGCTATCTGGTATACGCTAACGGTGATAATTTTGCACGCTAAGCTAAACGGGGATAAGTTGTATAAAAAAAGTAGTAGAAAAGTATGAAAAATAACAATGCGACCAAGTTCTCCTACGCAAAAGTAAACAAAGAAGTTAAAGAAGAAGGAGAGCATCAAATAACGTAAATACAAGTTATTAATTTTTTTCCAAACATCAGTTGGTGAATTTTTGTTTTGTATGTTATTGGTTTTACTACCGTTTATAAGGATTTGTTTGGATGTATGGATGTATATTTGTATGGATTTGTTTGTTTTGTATTTGGATGATAAAATGATTACGAATAAAAACAAAACAAAATGAAAAACATTTCATAAATAGCAATGCTGCCAAGTTAATTTTGCTAAGCGCCGATGTGTGTTTTTTTTTGGTATCCTATACGGTCACTGTTTGACACTTCGCCATGGAAAAGCGCGGCCCAACTGAATCTTATGATGACGATGTTATTTGATTTCATCAAGGCGGCGCTGTTTGCTGCGCGATCCGTGTAATCAAAACATTCTTCTGAGAACAATTCATAGAACAGTTAATTTCAATCTTCGGACGGAAGATTTGTTGAAGTAGCCAGACTTGCCTTGATTGATTACCTTCTTTGTATTAAAATAGGAAGCTTTAATTGATGAGTGATAATGACTTTATTAGTTGTGAATATTGATGTTAATACGACTGTTCAGTATTACATTTGTAAAAGAATAGAACAAGAAGAATATAAAAGAAAATAGCGGATTATAATGTCATAAAGTGGCAAGTGACACATTAAGTGTGAACGCTCTATTGTTTTTAAGCTCCATTCAGATCTTCAACAAGATTTTGCTACGCAAATCATGTGATATAACTCTAAACGTTTACCTTTGGGACTGCGTAAATTCAAAAATCTACATGGACAAACTGGCTACGATTGAGGAACTGGAAGGAAACATATATCATTCAAAAATCTTAAAAGCGTCATCGCCAAAATCTCTGCATGAATCTGATTAAGAGCAGTTCCGGTCAACCTAACAAATAGGTTGAAATAATCTTTCAAACTTAAATAATGGTTCCTCTATATGATAACAAGCATTATCCGATAAAATCTTTTCGATTATGCCGCTTGTATAGAACGAAAATTCAATTCATGTTGCTACTTACGGCAATCAGTTATCGTTATTTCAATTCATTGACAGGTTATAAATCTGGTAGCCGACCTCGGCGCAATGGTTAGGATACGCGACTATCATTCGCACGATGGCAGGTTCAATCCCGCATACAGCTTCCTATCATTATTATTATCATTCGGTCACTCCGATGTGTTTTACGAACACTTCTAGTAGACGAGTAATCGACAAGTCTGTTAAATGCTTCTCAAACTGTGGCTTTCTGAATTGTCGTTGGAGAATTGTATGAGCCTAAAAATGGAATGCATATAAGCTCACTGAATGTGAGAAGCTCTCCTTATCTCATTCAAGGATTGCAAGGAAATTTGTTAGTTGTGTATCTGAATTTTCAACAAAAAACTTTAGCAGCATCCCTCAGTTCCATTTCCCAAGACCATAAACTATATTTTTCCTTCGAAGTGTTAGCAGTAAAATAAAATCCCATTTCACAGAGTGTACAAAGTAAATCCGTGTAATTCTTGGTTTAAAATCGACTTTTTTTTGTGTTAAGCTCAACTGTTAAAACATCTTTTCAATGTGTTTGCCTTCATATCCTCTTCCTTCTCTTTCTTGTTTATTTTCAACTGCCATGACGCGCTCATCAACTGTGACATGTCCAGATTAAAGCCATCGCTGCAGCTAAGTACAATTATACGTTCGAACATAACGAACCTATTTCGGCATTCGCTACGTCATTCTTCGATGGTGTCCTGCTGTATGCGAATGCTTTGAATGACAGCATTCGTGAAGATCCTACGGTGTTGACGCGGCCCATTAATGGCACTGATATGGTAAGACGGATGTGGAATCGCAGCTTTATGGGCATTACGGGAAATGTGACAATTGATGCGAATGGGGATCGCATATCGGCTTATTCGCTGTTGGACATGAATCCCACTACGGGCAGATTTGAGGTGGTGGCGCATTTTCAACACAACAAATTTGAATACGTACCGGGAAAGGCCATACACTGGGCAGGAAATAGGCAGGAACCACCACTGGATAGGCCGATATGTGGTTATGATGGTTCACTATGTCCGGATAACTGTGAGTAAAACTAGCAATTGAAAATAATTGAATATGTTAAGAAATATGAGTATATCTTTTCTATTGTTTTAGCTCTCCCCGGCTATGCCATTCTCTCCATTGTCCTGGGTACCATGGTGGTCATCATGAGTGTGTGTTTTTTCTTTGGCTACCGCCACTATAAATCAGAAGCTGAAATCAATTCCATGTCCTGGCGCGTTTCTGTCGATGATGTTATATTCCACAATTCGGCTGGCCGCTGTTTGCGTGGCTCTTTACATTCCCTGGTCAAGCATAACTCACAAATAACTCTGATGTCCGACGATATGGGATCGTTGAGTGGTGATCGTCAAATTTTCATACCAGTCGGTCTGTTTCGCGGCTGCAAAGTAGCCGTTAAGTCCATTGATGAGCACAACATCAGTCTAACACGTTCCCTAATGTTGGAATTGAAGCGTATGAAAGATTTACAACACGATCATTTGGTCAAATTCTATGGAGCTTGTTTGGATCCTGCCAAAAGTTTCATACTGACAGAATACTGTCCCAAAGGATCGCTTCAAGACATTTTGGAAAATGAACAATTCCAGCTGGACTGGATGTTTAAGTTGTCCCTGATGCATGATATCGTCCGGGGTATGCAATTTTTGCATAATTCCGACATTAAGGCTCACGGCAATCTAAAGTCATCAAACTGTGTGGTCGATTCGAGATTTGTACTGAAGATAAGCGATTTTGGATTGCACACCTTGCGCAAGGGACTTAAGGATGTTGAAAACGATGTGGAGAATTGCAATAGTCATGCGTATTGGAGCAGTAAGTATTAATGTAATCGATTGTATATTAAGATTCAATTTTAAGTATATTTGATGGTAATTGCTTAATGTATATGAAGATTTGGTTTGAAGCATATATGATGATAGTTAGATCAAATCAAAAACTTGTATAACACAATGTGCTACAAATTGAAGTAACATTTCCAATTATTTTCAAGACAACAATAAGCATCATATGATCAAATTTCCATATGATGTGTATGCGATGCCATACCAATCAATGATATAGAAATAGTGAGGATGGATGGTCTCGAGCACGTTATTAACATAATAATAACGAGAGCGATCCCAAAGCTGACGTATAGATGTTGCCAGTAGTTTGGAAAAAATTATTATGGTGCCACGTTTTTTAGTAATTTTATTTGTATAAACAATCTCAGCGAATTTGTAAACATGGAAAAAAATTTGTCACCGATATGTAATTCAATATTTCCATTTGAAAGGTCTCAGACCAACAACAATCAGCTAAAGTCTATTCTGGGAGAGTCTGTCCCTCGTTTACGATTGTAAAATATTGATTAGCAGAGTTTAAACGAGGCCGTACGAGCTGCCAAGACGAACACTATAGAGGTTGAATTGGCACCTCACGGCCAGATACGGTTAAGAAAATCTACAAAATGGAAAATCGGCGGAAGGTGCATGAGCTAGGTAAAATGATAGGCATTTCAAAAACTGCTATACATCGTATGTTGACCGAAAATTTGAAGATGGGTGCCGCGTTTGATTTCCATAGAAAGCAGCGTCGTAAAGATTTCTCAGTACTCGTAGAGTGTTTGGCTATTTCTCACCGCAATAAAGTCGAATTTTTGCATTGCTTTATAGCCATGGATGAGATATGCGTTCACAAGACAAAGGAACAGGAATAGTCAAAGCAGTGGACTGTAATGGGGGAATCATGTCCAAAGAAGGCGAAGACGGTTCCATCTGCAGGCAAGGTCATGGCGTGTGTTTTTTGGGATGCGCATGAAATTAGTTTTATTGATTATTTTCAGATAGGAACAAATCATCATCGAATATTACGCTAATTTACTTGCAGCGACTCTTGCGATGTTGTTTTTAGTCAAACTTCAGCAATTTTTAGAACGAACTTTGCTGACACACGCTTCATGCCCAAAATTTCGGAAAATATTGCATGGCATGATCCAACCGATATGACGACATACTCAGCAACTTCTCTAATTGTGATTCGACGATTCTCCATAACAATTTTCTTCACTTTCCCAACATTTTCATCGGTTGTTTATATGCTGGGACGTCCAGAGCGAGCGTCGTCATTCACATGTTCTCGACCGCCTGTAAAAAGCTTGCACCACTTGTGAACATTTTTTTTTTTTTTGACTCAAAGTACCCTCACCGTAAATCTGCCAACATGTCTAGTGTTTTTGAGCACTTAATTCCATTTTTTACACAAAATTTGATGCAACTTCTTTGATCCATTTTTTTCGATAGCAGAAAACCGCCGAACACACAAAACACTTGTCTTATTTATGCCTCTCACAAACAAACTAAACATGCTATATGAATAAAACCGTCAACATATTTTCGAGACGAGTGTACCAACATAAAAAAAAATTATCGAAAGTCGAATGTTCGTAGGCCGCGAAATTTGAAAACTCATTTTATTTTTTCAACGCTTCTCGTATACATCGAATATTTGCATTTACTGCCATTGTTCACTTTCGCCGCCTATTATTCGTTTTCGTATTTGCAGCATTCACTTTTGGTATTTATATTCATTGCAAATATTACATTGCCTTTCAAAATATTGCTGAAATTTGTATTTACTGTTTACTACATAAATATTTATTTGAATTTCAATTTTTTTTGCTTACGAACACTTATTTACAAGACACAGATTCTGATTTATTATGCACATAAATATTTAAAGATATTTCCGAGTGTACGAAAGCAATTTCTTTTTCTTAAACCCCAACGGCAATATTTGCAAAGCATCCAGGCTTTCTAACTCCCTATGAGAGAACGAATAGACAGACGCTCACAAGTGCTTTTTTAGAGAAGGGTTATTGGCAGGCCACCCATTGGAAATATTTGAAAATATTGAATTCACATTTTATCACGTTTATTTTGGGAGTTCTCTGGCAGCTCTTTATAAATCAAAGCGGATAGCGCGGAAAGTACGTCAATATTTTTTTTTTTCTCAAAGAAAGTAAACATCCGGTAGATTTCAAAAAAGTCCGCTGACATATTCCCTTTCGGAAGGCAAAGGGCGAGCAACATTTGCCGCTTATTTTCTGCTGTAGTTCTTTAGCAATTTTAAAGCTGTAATCCTCAATAAGCTAGATTCAGATTATATACGCACATGTATACAGGCATCGATTCCCTTAAGCTTTCAAAGCACTGAATATTTTCTGAACTGAAGATATTAAACAGTTCAAATATACACCACATATCCGGTAAAAAAGAGCATCTAGGGAAGTTAGGAAGTTGCACTGATCGTGATCTAGGAGTGGTGGAAAAATGGATGATCATCGATGAATTTAACATAAGCTTATCATAAGAGGGATGCCGTTTTTTTGACACCTTTTCACTGCTTTTTCACAAGTTCCTCTATAGCAATGAAAACCCTTTAGATCATTTTTATGACAATTTTCTCCTTTTAATCAGAAATCATATAATTAATTAATTTAAGCTATTAATGAACAATAATTTTAAACAAATCTTAAAAAAAATTGAAGTTTTTGCAACAGAAACAAAAAAATATTATATTCCGAGGACCGCCTTCAAAACCTAATAAAGAAGACACAAATAAGATGGAAACAATTTTCTTTATTTTTCAACATAATCCTCTTTTAGCTTGATACACTTTGTCCAGCGATATTCAATAGCTTCTTTTCCCCGTTTTACAGTAAGAACTGTTAAACTCCTTAAAATAGCTATCAACCGCAGACTTCACCTCTTCATTGTTGGCAAATCTTTTACCACCAAGCCATTTTTTCAAAGTTTGGAAATAGAAAATCTGAGCCGGAGGGAGCTAAATCTGTTGAATAAGATGCTTGAGGAAGCAATTTAAACTTAAATTCATTCAGTTGGCCATCGCAATAGTGGATGTGTGAAGTGGAGCATTGTCTTGATCAACTGTGTATATTTACATGAGTCTCGCCGTGAGGCCTTACTCATGGTGTGCCATCACACATGGGGCTGTTTTCTATAATTATTTTCTTGGTTATAATTCTTTTCTTCTAGCGGCAGCCAGCGCCCCTTTGGGGTACCCAAACTAATTCCGAAAGGATTAGTCGAACTATCTTTGAGATTAGAAACAGATCCCCTTGGAAAAACTTCCTCAGGGCCCGCTTCCTCTCTCGGCCAAAGTCCCTTTGCAATCACTTGGTATGAAGTGAGCTACCTCCCGGTTAGGAGTTGAGGTAATCTAGAAAGACCTCGATAGACATGAACAGTGTTTTCCAAGCTTCTGCCTTCCTTCAGTAACGCAACCTGAAACAATGCAAAAGCACTGAAAACACATGTTCGGGCAACCACAGCCAGCACGATGCTCCTACAAGGGGTCCAACGCCATCGACCAGGCAAGAACAATGTTCTTTGGGCGGTCACCCGTGCTACCAGAAGAGAAGAACCCTCTGGTCTGGGTTTCGTAGAAAAGCTACTCCAGTTTTGCTTTATCATACCGCGCATGGAACTGGTAATCCACTATCTACGGCATAGATTTTCAATGTCCGAGGATAAATATCAACACAGCAAATTAATGCCATTCTCCTCTAGTCTATTAACCGTATCTCTCCACGAAGGCACTTCATGGTCGTACGACTATTAAAACGGAGAAGATAAATCTTCCGATATTTTTCGACGGTTTCTCTATGTCCGCTCCTGTTGCCAGGGTGTGTAATTGTCTTGTTGAACTATGACATCTCCCCTTTACTTGGTTTTCGAAAAACGAGTTCCAAGGTCAGTTTGATATCATATTATAGGTGGATCCCTAGACATAATCCACCTGTCCCTAGGGCGCCTGGAACAAGGCCACACTATTTTGTTTTTGTACGCAAGTATCATCCTTTGCCTGCTTAATTAAACGGTAACGGGGTAAACGGTACAAAGCATCCTTGGAAACACCCGTTTACCCACAGCATTGTCTTGATGAAACACCTTCACACATTTTCTTTTTTCCCAAATGTGGTCCTTTTCCCATAAATTCATCATGCAAACGTTGCAACAAATTAGCATAATATTCGCCATTGATGGGTTTTTCCTTCTGAAGATAATCAAAAAAATCACCCCATGCGCGTCCCAAAAAACAGACGTCTTGACCTTGCCTACTTGTGGAGCCGTCTTCGCCATCTTTCGACATGATTCTCCGATTCCAGTTCCCTGCTTAGACTGTTCCTTTGTCCCAGATGTGAAGTAGTGGACCCAGGTCTCATCCATGGTCATAAATCAATGCAAAAATTCGTCTTTATTGCGGTGAAACATCGCCAGACTCCCTACTGAAGCATTTTCACGACGCTGTTTTTGCTCTATTGAAAGCAAGCGCGGCACCCATCTTGCACACAACTTTCTCGCCTTCAACTATTTGGTCAATATACGGTGGTCAATATATATCACTTTTTGAACTGTCTATCATTTTAGCTAGCTCACGCACCCTCACAAGCTTCTCTATATGGGCATTTTTTACATTAACAAAACCATTCACCATAGGCACGAACAGGTGGTAAGCATTTGGTACTAGATCCGAACTACAAGGTGGATGAATACGAATCTCTCAACCAAGTTTATTACGTTTCTGACAAGTTGCTGTCGATGTGTAATATGCCTGCCTTTGCTCTGATAGAACACAATTCCTTTCTTTTTGACCAATGCTGGGCGCTTCTGGGAGTTTACTTCCTTCAGACGGTCAGTCCATTTGTTGACAGCACAGGTCCGAGCTAAGAGTTTGGACCCAGGGGTTTTTGCCAATCTCACCAAACACACCACAACAGAACACCGTCAATCCTGGCTTCGCCACCATTTGCGCAGGCTCACCGCGATTGGCTCACGAATTTTGATAATAAATGTCAACGATTTGCAATCGTTGCTCGTTTGTTAGTCTTTCCATGATGAAATGGCAGAGTATACTGTACACTTTTCACTTTGACAGTTAACGTTTGGACGCCATTACCAACCAGTGCTGCCAACCTGAAAAACTTAAATCTTAAAAAATCACCGTATATAAAACAATTAAAAGATAAATGGAGTGGCTATTGGATGCTAATGCAGTCATGATAACAGGCCTTCAAAGCGATGCATTTTCCCTCTGGTTTAGCACTCAGCTACACATACATATGCATATCGTACACTTTCTCAGTTTCCATTGAAAATATAATATTCTTTTTCGTTTTTCTTCAATGATAAAACCATGTACGAGTAACATGTACGAGTATTTTTTTCTTAGGGACAACAATTGATTGATGATTTGTGTTTTTCTATTTCTTTTCTTTACATTTTTCAAAACCATATCGTGCACTGCCTCCACTTATCGCAGAGCTTTTATGGACTGCACCGGAATTGCTAAAAATGGGGAACAACCGACCGCCCGAGGGCACTCAAAAAGGCGATGTGTATTCATTTGGCATCATAGTGCATGAGATATCCACACGCCAGGGTCCCTTCTATTTGGGCAAATTGGAGGATGAGAAATCGCCGCAAGGTAAGTTTGAAATGCAATGCGAATGTTTTTAAATAATCTTTTAGAAATTGAGTTAAAGCAGATAAAATCAAAATATAATAATTTTTTAAAAATCCGTAATTCCTTTAATAAAAATGTGTCCTCTTATTTTGTGAATAAATTCTGTAAGGTTGTGAAAAGCTTCATATATTTTATCAAATAGTTCATAAACTGCTTCGCAACATGCCATTAAAAAGCCATTCAATTTAGACTTTAGACAGTTGACTTATCATTTTGAAAAGTTCTATAAATTTCTGCAGAGGTTCATAGACTTAAGCACTTTGTTGCATTAAACATTTATACAAAGAGTGAAATTTAAAAGTGTATCGTCAACAGAATTGAAAAACAACTGTACAGTCAACGCAAACTTCGACCGGTTCATATGTTTTAACTATCAACATAAATGGTACTCCAATTTGGCTTTCATATATAATATATCGATTTATCTTATTTTTCCAATGAAAACCCATATATTTCATGTTGTGGTTCCTTACAGATAGATACAAGTTAAAATAGTTCATTCCTGCATCTATCAACTACCAGTCTACGTACGTCGTTTTAATGAACTAATAAAAGACAACATTATAACAAAAATTAATTATGCAAAAGTTGGAGTTGGTATTTTTATGAGCAATTTTTTGCTTCAATTATTTAATGCATAACAAATGTTACTTAATAAATAACCGACACACTCGTCGATTATACACTAAATTAGCTGATAAAAGTGGCTATTTCTATACCTTCACTCAAAGGATACGGCCAAAAATACAACACCCAGAAGGAAGCATGTAAAGTACCAAATATCTTTTGACCAAATGTGTTTCGTGACTTTTTTAGACGATTAAACGATAACCATCTGTCTGGCTACCTAGCTGATAGATGCGATAGCGGACGAAATACTTTACTAAACTTATCAAAACTTGGCCTAATATTTTAACAGGTCGTAGTCAGGGGGTAGTCTATCGTGCGATCTCTTCAACATACTGTTGAAGATGATTATGAGGAAAGCTGCAGTTAACACGTCTGGTGCCATCTTTAACAAACAGCCATATGTTACTCGCATATGCAGATAACATAGACATTATTGGCAGAAAACTGCAAGATGTTACTGCAGCCTTCTCAAGCATCGAGAAGGAAGCAGCGAAAATGGGTCTGGTGATAAACAAGGACAAAATAAAGTTATTGGTTTCAACGAACAAAGAGTCTACGATTTTGGAACGCTGGGTAAACATTGACAACTATAATTTTTAAGAGGCGGAAGAATTCATCTACCTCAGTTCCACTCTAAACAAAACGAATGATGTCAGCATGGGCTTAGCAAGCGGTTCAGTGATAAAGCCCACTTTCGACAAACAAAAATCCGACTGTACCAGACGTTGGTTCTACCTGTCTTTTTATATGGCGCTGAATCTTGGGTTGTGACGCAAGCGGATGAATCAGTACTGGCAGTTTTCGAGAGGAGAATACTCTGAAAAATATATGGATCCTTCATCGTTGACGGAGAGTATAGGCGTCGCATGAACAATGAGCTGTATGAGCTATATGCCGACATCGACGTGGTCAATTAATATATAGCGATTGCATTGTCTGCGACATGTTGTGCGGATGGACCCAAATGCTCCGGCACGGAAAGTTTTTGATAACGAACTCGATGGACGGCGCAGAAGGGGGCGACCAAAACTCCGTTGGAAGGACCAGGCTTTTGAAATACTATCGAAATTTGATGTGACGAATTGGAGAAGAAGTGGAAAGCTATAATTTGATTAAACTTTTATTTCACTATAATGCTTGAATCTTGCCATTATGTACGAAATACGATACAATTTCATTTAAATGGCCCCCTCTAGATTGGTTGTAGCAGTGGATCCTTTTGAGATAGTTTTCGAGCACTTTTTCACATATTGCTGGTGATATCTCGACGGTAGCTTGACGAATGTTGGTTTTCAAATACCCCAACATTTGAGGATTATCCGCGTACACATGGTCTTTGACGTAGCCCCACAAAAACAAGTCGAACGGCGTCAAATCTCATAATCTTGGTGAGATTTGACGCCGCCAAAACGTGAAATTACGCTTTCTGGAAACTTCTCATGCAATAATGTTAAAAAAAAATCGGTTGTGTTGTACGGCTCGAGGCAACGTCCAGTTCAAAATCTTCAATTGCAGGGCAAAAAAAGTCAGTTATCATACGGCCATGGTGCTGTGAATTGACGGTAACCGTTCCTCCAGCGTCAATTTCGAAAAAATACGATCCAGTGACACTTCCAGATCATAATGCGCGCCACACTATTCACTTTTTCCGGATGCAATGACTTTTCCACAATCACTTGTGGGTTCTTCGAACCCCATATGCGACAATTTTGCTCGTTGATGTAACCACCGAATGAGAAATGAGCTTCGCAGCTGAAGACAATTTTGTTCGAAAAATCAGCCTTAGAAGCCTGTTGCTGTAGTACCCAATCAGCATATCTACGGCCTTGTAAATAATCAACCGGCTTTAACTGTTGCGTGAGTTGAACTCCATATGGATGTATGGGCAAATCTAAATGAAAAAAAAAACGCCATAATGAGCCGTTAGATAGACCCAATTGCTAAGAACGTCGTGAAATCGTCAAATTCGCATTATCCGCCACACTTTCACTTACATAAGCGATTGTTTTGGCACTGAGCACATTGCAATGATGCACAAGGCTTGACCACAACTGTCTGTAACGCTTCCAGTCTCTTTAAAATTTCTTTATAATCTTGTCAATTCCTTGAACAGTGGGTCGATCATAATGACCATAATCACCTCGTAATAAAAAGTGCCCACGTTTGAATAACCTTCTTTTTTCCGGAAATACGGCTAAATTCTTCGTTGGTTGTAACTTATAAGTTTGCTATTTCGCAAGACGATTTAATAAATTAGAGTGAATTATAAATATTTTGCATTTTGTTCGTTTTTGAACTCGCTGAACTGGGTATTCACCAAAATACCATCTTTAACGTCTTTAGAAGTTTATGATTTTTCTATTGTGTCCGATAGACACAGATAGACAAGAACTTGCGATAATTGAGTTATAAAGGGTGTCCCAACAAGAACGCAAGATCTGAATTTGGCGCCATTCGAAGTGTCATTATTTGACATTTGAACAATTGTTATTGCTTGTTAGTAGAAGGTACGAGGTTAGTAAAAATAGAGCGCTACACGCAGCTGTACGTGATGATGTCGCTCAAACTCCATCCACCTTAATTCGACACCGAGCTCAGCAAATTGGTGTCTCCAAGTCCACTATGCAGCGAATTTTGACAAATGATTTGCATCTTCATCCATACAAAGTTCAATTGACTCAAGAGCTGAAGCCAGCTGACCAAGGACAGCGAAGGGAGTTCGTTAATTGGGTATTGGAGAGACAACATGAAAATGCTGATTTTGCCAATAAAATCATCTTCAGTGACGAGGCCCATTTCCATCTTGATGGCTTCGTCAATAGGCAGAATTGTCGCATTTGGGGTGAGGAAAATCCTCAAGTGATTCACGAAAAGCAAATGCATCCTCGACGTGTCACTGTGTGGTGTGGATTTTGGGCTTTAGGAATCATTGGACGAAAATGAGACATGTCAAGCGCAAACAGTCAATGGTGTTCGGTATTGTGAAATTATAACCAGTTTTATCGTGCCTATTATTGAAGGAATGGATGTGGAGGGCATGTGGTTTCAACAAGACGGCGCCACATGTCATACAGCCAGAGAAACAATTCAATTGCTGCATCAGTCATTTAAATCTTGCGTTATTGTTGGGACACTCTTTATTTGACTTGTGCTTTTCGTTGAGAACATTTTCGTACCAATAGGTAAAACTTCTCGATTGTTTTGTGAAGTTATAGTTAAGTTAATCAAATCAAATGTGATAGCCTTACCCATGGTGTGCCATCACACAGGTGCTGTTTTCTATTATTCTTTTCTTGGTTATATGTTCTTTCATTCTTCTTGCGACAGCAAGCGCCCCTTTGGGGTACCCAAACTAATCCCGAAAGGATTAGTCGAACTACCAGAGATTAGAAGTAGGTCCCTTGGAAAATTTCCTCAAGGCCCGCTCCCTCTCTCGGCCAAAGTACCATTGTAGTCACTTGGTATGAAGTGAGCTACCGCCACGGTAGGAGTTCGGGTAATCTAGGAAGAAATCGGATAGACATGAACAGTGTTTTCCAAACTAGTGCCTTCCTTCACCATCGCAACATGAAGCAACGCAAAAGCACTGAAAACACTTGTTCGGGCAACCACAACCAGCACGATGCTTCCACTAGGGGTCCAACACCATGGACCAGGAAGGAACAATGCTTCTTGGGCCCCTGGTCACCCGTGCTACCAGAAGAGAAGAACCCTCTGGTCTGGGTTTCGCAGACAAGCTACTCCAGTTTTGCTTCATCATACCTCGCATAGAACTGGTAATCCCTTATCTACGGCATAGATTTTCAATGTACGAGGAGAGAATAACAACACAGCAAAGCATGTCATGCTCCAATCATAGTCTATTAATCAGATCTCTCTGGCCGTACAACTATTAATAACGGAAAAGATAAATCTTCTGATATCTCCCGACGGCTTCTTCTAACTATGACTCTCCCCTTTACTTGGTTTTCGAAAAACGAGTTCCAAGGACAGTTTAATGTCATATTATAGGTGATTCCTAAGACATAATCCACCTGTTCCTAGGGCGCCTGGCACAAGGCCACACTACTTTGTTTTTGTACGCAAGCATCATCCTTTGCCTGCTTGCGTTTTAGGGGTAAGCGGTACAAAGCATCCTAGAAAACACCCGCCTACCCACATAGTTAAGTTAAGGTGGCGATGATATTCGAGACAGCATTAACTGTTAAGGACACTGAAAAAGGTATTTTGGCAAATACCAAAACAACCAGCCATTCAGCCAGCTGTGTTAATTTAATCAATTTTGGAAAATAAACAGAAAAATGATTTTGAACTGAATTAAAACACAAAATTATACGAGTATTTCGTGTTTTATTAGCCAATTCCTGGTACTTTTTTGATCAAGTGTATAAAGCACTGCTTTTGTTCGAAACCTAAATCTGAGAGAAGTGCTGAAGGTGAACAAAAACGCATTCACCATAATATTTCATTTTAGTGTACTTTTTCGTAAATTAATATTGCTATCAAACTTATCGTAGTTTTATTAGACCCAACACCCATGAGAAAGCCCATATGAAGTGTTAAGCAAATGAACTTAACCCCCAATCCAATTAGTTTTCGTCCTTTTGCTGACACCTTTGCTGATAAATACTACCATTTTGGGGCGTCGTTAATTACGTTTAGTTGGTCGCTATAATTTAACTCTTCGGTGACATTTGTCGCGTTTTCATAGAACACAAACATAATTTTTTTTTGTTAAAGTTTTTTTCGCCAGTCAACATTAAAGAACACCTAGCACTTGGTTTATTTATGAAGTTCTACATAGACCACTTCCATTCCATTTGCGGCGTGGTTAATAACGTTTAG
>JAHXMU010000036.1:2213880-2236603 GCA_019455685.1 Philornis downsi
TAAAAGAATAAATAAAGTGTATCTTATTTTCAATCTGGTTTTCAATAGTATTTGTATTTGAAATGATTATTCCAGTTAGTAGTGATTTATCAGTCAAAAACGGATATATAATTTTCAACGTTAGTTAAAACTCAACCAAATGTTGAATGAATGAGAGACCAGCGATTGGCAATAAGACTGATATGTACTCAAGAATAAAAAATTATTTCTTTAGCCTAAAAATAAAGTACCTTAACTTTCGAAAAATTATGTCATAATGTAGCCCAAACATAACTAGCAGTAATCTGTAAATTTCCCTGTTGGGGACGCAATAACAATAATCTTATTCTGCAAATATTTTAATAGCAACATTTGAAAAAAAGACTAAAATTTGAAATTTAAATACGATTTGGATTAATATTTGGGTTTGGTTCTAAATTCAAATTTATTACTAGCAAAATGAAAAAAATGTTTCCAAAATTATTTAAAATTGAAATTGATTATTATTTAAAATTGAAAACGGCACCACCGTTTGGCGCTCTGCTGGCGCAACTATCTCAGAGTAGAATTACAGATAAGGGCCACATTTGTCTCTGAAATGAATTTTGCTATGTCTAAACGCTAACTCACGAGTATAGATACGTATGCACGCTTCCGCCCCCTTCATAATACAGAACTTTGATTGTTTAGATTTTTATAATATCAAATACGATTGTTTCTACATGTTATCAATTACATTACTACATACAATCTATAAAAAAATTAACAAAATTATGCCAATTTATCAAAATATTAAACAAAGATAACGGGCAAGGGAGCAGTACCGATTACAGAAAGAGACCGCATTTATCTCTAGAGTGGAAATTGAGACTATTGTAACGCCTAGTGAGCAAGTTGACACTGCTCTCTTGCCCGCTCTCTTTGTTCAATATCTCGATAATTTTGGATATTTTTATTAATATTTTTTACAGATTGTAGTGATGTAATTACTAACATCTAGTATTATAAAACAATAAAAGTTGCACACTGTGAAATAATGCGCGAAATTCACTCCAGAGGCACATGCGGGCTTTGTCCGTAATTCTTCTCTGTGCCACATTCTTCAGCCGATTCTACACCACGCAGCTACACAGTAGTATTTTTATTTTCTCTGTTACCATTCCGTTAAGTTTAAAATGACCAGAACACAAGTTTTTAATTAAAACTGTTCCGTAACATATTAGACATCCAGAACTAAACAAATTTTCACAACAAATTTGTTCCATCCAAAAGGAAAAAATAATACCAAAGTAAATGAATATAGACTTTGACATAGTTATTGACTGATTTCACGTGGAACATTTTTTTATTCCTTCATCAGCCTTTTCGCAGTTTTTTTTTACACGTATGAGTAATTTTACATCCGTCTTCGGTAAAAATTCTGTTATCGCAAACTATGCAGTGTTTGCATTTCAGAAACTCTTTAAAAATCTGGGGGTCATAAAAAAAAGTTTAAAAAATACTTGTATAGGACACTTTGGAATTTTGCAAGTTTCCATCATCGACACTGCACCACTTGGTATGGGCGACGTATAAATGAAAATGTTTGATGCCTTTAATAATTAAACAACACTGGGGAACGTAATCATATTGTACGCAGGATGCTACGGAAAGATTAATAAAAGTTGAAAGTTCCAAATATATTTTCTGTCTTCTGAAATTTGTGTAGTATTCCGAAAAAAAAAACATAGTAGTCTATAGAAAAAAAGTAAAAGTTTACTCAAAATGTCTTCATTGTGATTTCAATCGCGCTGAAAGAAACCTAACGATTTAACAGCCTAGATATATAAGAAATATCGCAAAGGTGGACAAGCAATGCGCTCCAATAAATTGGCTGTTTTATGTATGGTTCCGGCAGGCAAGTCAAATAGTCAAAACTAAAAAAATAGGCGTCACTACAGCAATGAAATTTGAAAACCGAGATACGGATTTTTTTCCACTATACAATCCATCTACTCCAGTTGAATTTCTAAAGTTATAAAGATTTCAGAATTACAAAATCTGTGCTGGAATCTCAAATGCGACGTATATGAATAGTTTTTCGGCCACGATAATGTTTGAACGCCTTGCAAAGCGACTTGCTATAAGGTGTCGTTCACGGCGTAGTTCTGTATTTTATTTACATTTCTACACAAAACCCAGTACGGAAATTTTAGTTAACTAATTTACACAACGTCTCTTTTCGTTGCCGCAAAAGTGTGAGAGGTGCTAACAAGCCAGTGCTAAATCACTTGGTTCCTAGTATCAGAAAGTTTGATAAAACATAATAATATAAACAAAATGATAACATTCTACGAAATTATAGATAGACTATAGATTGCTACTAAATTGATCAGTTTTCGTATGTGGAACCCTAATGGACATACCAATGTAGTTAAATTTCTTCTAAACTTACTAAACACTGTAAGTAGAAGGAACGGCACAAACAGATTGGGCTGACAGATATAAATCTCTTCCGGACAATTTGCTCAAATTTGTGTGGCGAACATTTGAAAATTCTTGGAAATAGGAATAAATCTACCGCACCAACCTATTAGGTACATTGGATTGCATTACCTTAACTTTGGTATTTGGGCCAAAAAAAGAACATAATGAAGGAAGAGGATAACTAGTGTTGTTAGCGATGCCATAGTTAAGTCAATGTTATTGATTAAAATTATTTGGGAAATTTTTTGAAATAAACTAACCCCAAACACTTTTCAGCTTCTTTCAGGAAATTCCTCTTAACCTTAAAAAATTTCCTACTCTTCTGCGATATGTATTTGCACCAAGTAGCCTTTGATATAAACAACTTTCAGTTGATTTATAAATTCGATACGAAATTGTTCATTTCGCTGTTATCTTGAATGCTATCTAAAAAAAATCTATTACTATTGCATTATCACCTCCCAAAATAATCTGGCAACTACCGGAAGCATGACATTTCTTATTATTTCGCCTTTTGTATGTTATTTTTGTTTTTGCTGTTCTTTTCACCCTACACAACAGACAAAATAAAAAATAAAAGTTACGGTTCGCGTCGCACACAGCGTTGGTTGGACGGGTGTTTTAATGCAATTAAGCCTTCCGGACGTCCAGACGTTGTCAAAAAAAAGAAAAACGCGTAATTCGAATACAAAGTGTTGTGAAATACCATAACTTTATACTAATTTATGACAAATAGCAGTTATAACAATACAAA
Source organism: Philornis downsi (assembly GCA_019455685.1). Taxonomy (NCBI): domain Eukaryota; kingdom Metazoa; phylum Arthropoda; class Insecta; order Diptera; family Muscidae; genus Philornis; species Philornis downsi. The sequence continues at coordinate 2,217,080 of JAHXMU010000036.1, forward strand.
AAATTATCACAATAAGTTTTTTCGACGCAGTAAGGAAGTACATCGTCAAGGGATCGGGGTAAAAATTGCATAATTAACTTCAATTGCGATTAACTACGATTGGTTCCTATTTTTGCGATTACAGGACTTGAACGGGATTTAGATATTGTTGCTGATTTGGAGGAATGAAACCTCGAATGGAAATGTGTTCTACTGAATGTTAAATTGGTATTAAGAGGGAAGAGTTAGGCTTGCACAATTGCTGGTGTGTTTGTTTAGTCGGTTGTGGCTGTTTCTGTTCTGTTTATTAAAGGGTAAGTACAAATTACGTTCAAAGTGAAAGGCCATTTGGCACATGAAAAACTTTCAGAAAATAGCACAAACTACAATTGGACTTTGATCTTATAATTGGTAATATGAATCTTCTCTGTGTCCTGCTTTAATTTAACAAATCCGTGGCACACCGTTTCATTATTGTGTTGTTTTCCGCGAAAGATGACAATGTGGGAAACATCATGCAGAATACCAAGTCGAGTGCTTGTTCTGGCGCCGGAATGCCGTTGCTGTTGCCAGAATCTGCCTCACAAAATTAATGTAATGAATCAAATTCAACGTGCTTTATGAAAGCTTGCGCTAGCCTTGGACGTAATCCCTGATTCCATACAAAATGCATGGAAATTCTAGAAGTGGAATTCGATTTACAGGCATTTTCCGTCGTCATTCTGTTTTTCGCTGTTCACCTCGGTATTTGACATTTGAAGCAATCACAGGCTTGTTTGAAGTATTACCATTTTCCGGTGCCCCAAAACGGAATTAATAATGTTCGTATAGTTCCTTGTTGCAGGAAATATAACATTAATGCGATTGAATAGAGACAACAAAACAAGAAAAATTCAAATTTAAAGTCGCAACGAATTGCATTTGAGAGAACGTTATTTTTTTGTTTTCATTCTTCTCTGGTCTACATTGAAGTCTTTCCGTTGAAATAAATTCAAAATTGACAAACCGCAATTCCTTTATACGTACTCCGTTTGAAGTATGTAAAATTTCAAACGTCATTAAGGGGTCACAAACTGAGAGATTGATTTAATAGACATAACGCCGAAACAAATTATCTTGAATCTCATGAATGAGATAAAGGGGCAGCTTCCCACATTCAATAAGCTTACTCGCATTCTATTTTTAGGCTCACTCGACCTACAGTTTAAGACCATTTTGCTAGAAACATTTTGATGAACAATTACTAGACCTATTGATTACTTCACTGCATGAAGTGTACGTCAGACTCCGCCGCTGAAACGGTACTTGGCAGTATCGAGGCTGGAAATCACCATCATATACAGGACAGTTCGTGTGATGATGCAAATTAGTTAATATTGATTAATTATAACAGAATATATAATTAAGCAATGGCCGTTATTGATGGAAACCTTCCAATGACTATTAATGACAAATAACCAATAAACAATAATCCTCTTTTTTGTACTCCCCATTTTTTAGACCGAAAATTCTTAGGTGTCTAGGAAAGCATTTTCCGCTTGGATAATAATTTTGGAGAACAATAATGTTATGGGCAATGTTATGGAAGACACTTTTCATATAAAAAAGACTCATGAAAGACAATTTTCATGTAGAAAAGTTTCATGGGAGTCACTTTTTCGTATAGAAAAGTGTCATGAAAGACAATTTTCATATAGCAAAGAGTCATGGAAGATATTTTTATGCCTTCATCTTGAGGAATGAAGGTATATGTCGTTTGACACGTTAAATATGCTTTTAAAATACCAATTATCTTTTGACGAAATTCGCTTTAATGCTTTCTAAGTCGATTGAGCAATGTCCGGCTGGATGGTGGTACAACCCAGATCACAGATCGTAGCCGGGAATTTGAAATGGGTCATATCGGCTCATCCCTTGTGGTACCCCTCCCACACAAATTGACTTGTTTTCCGAAATCCAATTTTTTCGTTGTGACTTCCCACCAATAATATATGTTGTATTATATCACAATTCTACGTAAAATTAGAAGAAAAGTGCTTCCTTTTTGACAGATTTCGTGACCACCCTAATCTCCCGATCTCAAATCAATTGAGAACATGTGGATGATTGCCAACCGTAACATCGGAAATGTAGTATTCCGAAATGGTGTTGAGCTTTTCCTCGAATTGGAGAAGCAGTGAAATGCCATTTCAAGCGATTACATTGAAAAGCTTATTTCCTCAATGTCTAAAAGATGTTCGGAAGTAACAAAAAACAACGGCTATGCCACAAAATATTGAACACTTAGTATTGTTTTTTTAAGTTTTATTACGAGCAAATATTTTGAACACCTGAATTTCGACTTATTTTGTTAAAACTATTTTTTTTTAAGTAATGAATATTTTTGATTTTGAAAAATATATTAAGAAATAACTTAATTTAAAAAAGAAAAAACTATATTTTCTTTTAGTTAAATTGTCATTTAAGTTGCATATATTTTGACCGTCACTGTATATGATAAGATAATTTATATATTACTATAAGCTACTGTAAAAAGATAGCAACAGAATGAAGCCTATGCAAAAAAGCAATATATTCTATGATGAATAGATTTAATATGAACTTCAAATGTTAGCTTACTATCAATAAACACTACCAGACATCTATGGTTACTAACTAAGAAGTAAATCCCAGAAGTTCCCAAAAATATATCAAGATTACATTTCAGATAATTGGCAGAACCAAACGGAATAGTCTTGGTCTTACACAGAATTTCTGACAGTCAATGTCGAGAACACAATTATTGATTTCAACTATTGCAAAGAGTACGATGAAAGGTCTAAACAAACTAAAAGTATAATATAGTCCGCAAATAAAAATAAATTGAACGTCCTAGATTCAACGCAGTCAAAGTTAAATATATCTATCACAATTCTGGTTTCTGAAGGTGAACATATTGCCTCATATTGCAGTCCTACGATTCGGAAAATTAAATATTTTATCAAATAGTTAGTTGACAAGCAACTACCAGAATGAAGTATGTTACCGTCGCGGCCCATTGTAGTGCTGTCAACTTTTTTGCTTAACCATTTGCTATTATACGACATATATATATGACGTATATGACAATTATTATGACATACCTCCAACATTGTATAAAAAAAAACATATTTCCCCTTTGCAACATCTTTTTACTTTAATAAATGCTGCAAACATTAGCGATTCTTTAGAAAACCGTTGTCATTATCAATTATACATTTATATATTTATGAAGTCTTATCAAGGATAATCATAATAATCACTTATGAAAATCAAAAGGGAGAAAGATAACATTTTTTAACAAAACTACAGCAAATATTGAAATACGAATGAATTTCTTTACAATAGCATGCATGCATACATACCTGTCACCCTTTTTATATAATTCAATTTTGATTATTTTTCGCTTTTCTGTATCTACATCTTTTTACTGCATTTTCAGTTCAGTGACAGTGACTTCATCATGTTGTACTGTCCACCGAATGTTACATTTTCTCAAATCTGGAGCAATCATGGCATTTCGCACTGTTTCATGGATACCGTGGGTTCGTCCCTATGCGGTGGATTTATCATTCTCTTTGGATTAATCCAATTGTTAATGTATCGCAAATATGCCACCCGTATTACGGATCCAACATTAATATCAAGATCACGTCTATATGGCTTGCAATTGCTTTTGTTGGCATTATTTCCCATCCTTCAGCTGGTAAGGTTTTTATTTAATGCCAAGATATATGACGGAAGTGCTGTTTATGGTTACATGGTAAGTGTTGAGCTTTTAATTTAAGTTGTATCTTGCCATGACCACATTTTTTTATTGTCTGCAGATCTTGTCCACTACGTTAATCTGTGTGGCTTACCCGCTGTCCATATATTTAGTAGACAAGGAAAGGCACTATCAACTGCCTTCGCTACCAACAAGAGGACACGGCTTAGTTCTATTGCTATTCTGGACATTGGCCTTTATCAATGAGTCGTTTGCCTTTATTAATATGCGCCATGAAGACTGGTGGTTTAACTTAAAAACGTAAGTATAGCAAACTGTAAAATTAATCCATATTAAACAAGTTTCTGATCTTAGGAACAAAGACAAAGTTGAAATGGGTCTATTTGTGGCTCGTTATATTACATCCTTGCTCATCTTTGTGCTGGGTCTTAAAGCTCCTGGTATTAGCTTTCCTTACAATGCCCATCAACGCTTAGATGAGGAAAATCCCCAATCTGGCACAGATAATGTCAATAGAGGATCTGCATTCAGAAATGCTTTTGGAAAATTGCGCAAACTCTTTCCATACCTTTGGCCTAAAAAAGATGCAATGCTCCAAATAGCTGTTTTGATATGCATTCTGCTATTGATTGCTGGTCGTGTTATAAAACTATTTTTGCCGATTTATCGCAAGAAATTAGGTAAGATGCGAATGACATATGAAGACTTTAAAGATTCGTTAAACTCTCCCATGTGTTTGTTTTTTAATTTCCAGTTGACAGTCTAACCATTGAGCCCATCCTATTCCGTTGGGATTTTGTTTTAATTTATGTGGGCCTGTCCTTCCTGCAAGGAGGTGGTACTGGCAGCATGGGCGTGTTTAATAATCTTCGTTCGTTCCTTTGGATCAAAGTTCAACAATATACAACACGTGAAATTGAAGTGGACCTATTCCAACATTTGCACCAATTATCGTTGAGGTGGCATCTGCAGCGTAAAACAGGCGAAGTGCTGCGTGTGATGGATCGCGGCACAGATTCAATAAATAATTTACTGAATTACATCATTTTTTCAATAACGCCCACTATTGTGGATTTAATTGTTGCTGTTATATACTTCGTGTACGCATTCAACTGGTGGTTTGGATTAATTGTGTTCCTTACAATGTTTTTGTATATACGTAAGTACTAATTATACTGACTGATTACTATTTCCAATAGTATTGAGAGGTACCCAGCAAAAAGTTGAGAGCAAATGGCCTTTTTAGAAACTCAAAACAAGTAGTGCTTTCAGAAAGTAACAAGAAGCGAATGTCTCATAACAGAGAAAAATTAATTCAATACCTAAGCGTGAAGGAAGCTAATTACAATATTTTGCTTACAACAAATTTTGATCAATATAAATATAATATGTGGTTTTGTAACATTTTCTGTAAAAAAACGACCCGTTAGGTAAAAAAAAACTGTCCTTAAGATAAGCTATGGGCAAGACAAATTGCTCAGTGATCAGAGAAGCTTGTAAAGAAAAGCCAGCTGGCCAATCTATTCTTTTAAAAAGGCCGATACCATGTCAAATGATTTAATCTATTGAGAAAGATGGATGGATATATCAATCACCTTCGTATATAACTCTGTACAGTACAATCAAGCATGTGACCATTTTGAGGCACAGTATGGTCAGATGTGCTTACCAAAAGCCAGCGGGACACAAACTATTGTTTCGTGAAGGTTGAATAGACCTATCTGGGATCATATTAAAATACAGAATATTTGACAATGCTAATCTCGCGCGTAAATATATAAAAACATTATTTTCAAATATTAGGTACGCTGTTTGTCAATAGATGGCACCAGCTGTGAGTGCTAGTCGATTCTGCCATAACCTAAATGCCATGGGCCAATCTTAGGCATATGGTAAACATACCGCCTCAACACACTGCTGATTTTCTTTTGTTGTCATATTCTTTTGATTGTGTGAACATGTATAATTTTGTGCCAAATAATCGTCATATGCGGGAAGTATTGGTTTTCTTCTTTTCTTGAAACCAAGCAAAACCATCACTTCAGATCGGTATTGACTTCAATTAATGCGATTGCGTCGAGCTCTGTACGAGAAACGCCCACAATACGCGGAGAGGCGCGAAAAAGTAATTCTTCAGCATGACAAAGCTCGGACTCACGTGGCCAAGCCCGTTAAAACCTACCTGGAAACGCTGCAATGGGAAGTCTTACCCCACCCGCCATATTCTCCAGATATTGCGCCTTCCAAATATCACTTGTTCCGTTGGATGGCACACAATCTGACTGACCAGCAGTTCCACTTATATGATGACTTCAAGGAATGGCTAGATTCGTGGATAGCCTTAGAAGATGAACAGTTTTACAGTGACGGAATCCGAGCTCTGCCAGAGAGATGGGAACAAGTAGTAGTAGTAGTAGCAGCAATATGTCATTTGTATAAAAAAAAAAACTAGCGAGAACTTAGTTGCACACCTAATAATTTCACATGAATCGATACTGCAAATAAAACATTAAAGTGTAGAGGAGGTCTCATTGAAATTGCCAAAGTTTGACAACATTTCGGGTGGCGTAAACCCTGCCAACTTCGGAATGAACCTCACAAAATAATTCCACTGGGTGCTTGGTTTTAAAAGGATGTAGAGTGTCCTTAAAATTTTTTTACTCAACAGTTTTATCGTTGTTAGGTTGTTAGATTGTTAGGCAAGGGGTGTTCCTTAGTACTCGCTGGTGAACGTGGGTATAAACGACTGGAAGATTTTACTGGTTACTATACAGATTTTACTTACTATGCGATACGTTTGGCTCCAGCGTTCTTGAGAACACCGGAAAATAACGGTTTGGAAAATGCATCGATATTTTAGAGCAAGTTTGGTTCAGACAAATTTGACTAAGGAAGGAATACTGTAATGTGTTGAACCACATGCGTTTTTGTGGTCGGCTGAAATTCAGGATTAATATTGAAATCAAGTGTAATAGTACATATTTTATTTGATGTAGAGGTGAGAAAAGATCGGCAGGAAGAATCTTTTCTGAATTTTTTGCGAAATAAAGGCCGTTTAAGACGTGGGATCTATAGGTATAAGCGCACTAGAAGAAATATTTAAGCCGTTATAGTAGACGTTTACTTTCACAGTCCCTATTAAAATATTTAAATCAGGTGGGGCTTCCATTTGGTTTGTAAAGATTTGGGACGCCGAAGGATATGGCGTCGCAGTTAATGTCTCTTCGCCGGGTTCAGCTTATGGTCCATAAGACGCACTTGAAATGAAACTGTTATCCTTGATGTTTACATTAAACTTTGGTTTACGATGACATGTATTTTTGGAGAAAATTAAGCTTTGAGAATTTCTGATATTCATTCATTTATTTTTCTTTTTATTTTATTAATTTCGGAACATTTACGTATTTCTGAATTTGAATAAGATTGCCTTCAGGGAGTCAGTTAGAGTACAATAATATAAAAAGTCCAGTTCTCCGTTTCTATTCCAAATAGGAGAAGATTTTGTATGCAGTCTTTAATATCTTTTGTTTTATATTGGAACCAGTTCTTTTGATGACTGGTTCAAAACCGTATCACGGATACTATCTTATTTTCATAACAGTCCAATAGATCCTGGGAGACCATCACAAATCTCTCATGCGTAATTGAGCATGCTTTTATAATATAGCGTGATTCATCTTATGTTCTTTTGCATTCCTTTCTTTGTACAATACAGATAACATATCTCTAGAATGTGGTCAATGATTTATAATCACCAGAGAAAATGTCGGTATAGAAGCAAAAGCTAACTTCCTCTTTGAATAAAATATTTGATTTTTGGGTCTATCGCACATGTCATTTATTTCAATGTCCCTCCTTGATTAGTGATCAAACATTGTTTGACTCCTCTATTCTTTTTTTTATCCAGTTGCTACAATTATGATCACCGAATGGCGTACAAAATTCCAAAGGCGCATGAATCAAGCAGACAATGATCAACGAGCTCGAAGCGTTGACTCTCTTCTTAATTTCGAGACTGTAAAATATTATGGTGCTGAACAATATGAAGTTAATGCCTATCGTGATGCCATCAAAAAATATCAGGTATGCATGCAAACACTTTTATTTTTAATGTGTTTCGTTAAAAAAATGTCCCCTCTCTTTTCAGAAAGAAGAATTTCTCTCCCTGGTGACTTTGAACATTTTGAATACATCGCAAAATATAATCTTGTGTTTAGGTCTTCTATGTGGCTCCTTGCTTTGTGTATATCTGGTGGTGCAGCATCAGACATTGACCGTGGGTGATTTTGTTCTATTCTTCACGTATCTCATGGATTTGTATATGCCATTGAATTGGTTTGGCACTTATTATAGAGCTATTCAAAAGAATTTCGTCGATATGGAGAATATGTTTGATCTGCTAAAAGAGGAGGAAGAAATTGTGGATGCTCCTGGCAGTGCGCCAATGTTAACTGCAGGTGGTGCCATTGAATTCAATAATGTCACGTTTGGATATAGTCCCGAAAAAATTGTTTTGCGTAATGTTTCTTTCAATGTGCCCGCTGGTAAGACGTTAGCAATTGTTGGTCCTTCAGGTGCTGGCAAGAGTACGATTGTGAGATTGCTGTTCCGTTTCTACGACGTCCAATCGGGATCCATCATGATCGATGGGCAAAACGTGAAGTTGGTGACCCAACAAAGTTTGAGACAGGCCATTGGCGTTGTGCCGCAAGATACGGTATTGTTCAATAACTCAATTTACTATAACATAGAATATGGCAAGATTGGAGCATCTGCCGACGAAGTTTACGAGGCGGCTCGCATGGCAGACATACACGATCGCATTCTGGGCTTCCCCGATCGTTATGAAACAAAAGTTGGCGAACGAGGGTTACGTTTAAGCGGCGGTGAGAAACAACGCGTGGCCATTGCCCGAACATTGCTGAAAGCTCCTGTGGTTGTTCTCTTGGACGAGGCCACATCGGCTTTAGATACCAACACAGAGAGGAATATACAAGCAGCTCTAAATAGGGTATGCTCCAACCGAACAACTATAATCATAGCCCATCGTTTATCCACCATTATACATGCCGATGAGATTGTAGTCCTAAAAGAAGGCAGCATTGCCGAAAGAGGCCGTCACGAGGATTTGCTTTTACGCGAAAACGGCTTATATGCCGAAATGTGGCAGCAACAATTAAAGAACATAGATGCACCTTCCATTAACTCCGAGACATTGGAGCACTCATCTGAGAAACCACATGGAGGTAGTAGTGGCGGTGGCGGTGTCGATCCAAATGGAGCTGCCGGTGCCGGCGGTGGTAGTGCCTACTTGAGAGCTGGCCACGCTCACGGCGGAACTAAGTAGTTACGTCTTAGTCTTAATGATCTGTTAATTCCTATTATGTTCTTCTATGCCTTACATGAGACGGTTTTCAAGCAATTGTTGTTTTATTTCCACAAATATCGGTAAAATTAAATCCGTCAAAGATTACGAAGATAACTACTACGACTATTGTGATTTAGGGACGCTGTACGTATGTGTAATAAATATATTTAATAATCATATTGATCAGTAATGAGAAACAAATAAGAAAACGAAAAAAAAACATTCTTAATTTTATTGGTTAAGTTTTTTGTAGATTAATTTTTAAAATAAACTTGAAAAAGCAATAAATATGCACTAATTTTTGTAAGCATATTAAAATTCAAAGATTGATAAATGAGTTTTAATTCAATTGAACAACAAATGCTGATTAAAGCTGATTAATTATGAAATACGGAGGCCATCACATTCTGAGGACAGCTTGTTTTGCCAACATCTTGATGACCGTCAATTCCATTATTATAGGAAGTACGTTTCTTTTACAGATATTGAAAGAACAAATTCTGCTAACTGTTTTAGTGTAAAATACGATTTCCCTTCGAATCCCTTGAATATATAGATATAGATATATCTAAATACTTGGAGCGTTTTTACAATAAGAATATGACTACATTGGTATCAATTCAATATGGATTACTAAATCGTATGTACAGGATTCGATTGCTGTCAAAGATTACAATCAGTTTTTAAAATAAGTTCAAGTTTTTCAGCTGAAAATTATCGATCCCAAAGGGAATATAATTCTAGCCGAGAGAAAGTTTTTTTTGAGCACCTGTTGTTTTGTTTAAAGCGAGTAAGTTATGACCAACGAAAAGTACTTGTGAGAACATTGTTAATTTCGATAATACTGAAAGAATATATGAATATAAACCAGAGAACGTCGCCGCAACGAAATCAAATGCGAAAATAGTTCGATTTATTTCATTTTCTAGAATTTAAACCAAAAATATACGCAATTTTCATTGTGTATTATATTGTATCGAAATTTGTTTGTATTTCATACAGCCGAAATAAAATTATAAACAATTTCGATTGTGATTCATACAACCAGAACGAAATTAGATTCAATTTATGGAACGTTTTGTTAGTATTTCGTTTGAAAATTTTCAATCACAAAAAAAAGGCAAAATGTTTGAGTAGCTATGGAAATTGAGAAACTGATATCGTTGTATCGTCAGAAAATAAATTGTTTAAACTATTTTGCCTTTTTACAAAAGGCAAAAAAACATATTTTTGTTTCAGCTTCTCGAATCGAAATATCTGTTTGATTGAAGGTTTATAATCGCGTCACGAAAAAAAATCAATGTATGATTTGAGTTGTTTCGAATATACATGTGTAGGAAACAAATTTCTAAAGTACTTTAAATATATTTACAATGTCAAAACCGAAACAAAATGTTCATTCGGAAGGTCAAATTTTTCGTCACTTTTTCGAGGATTTCGGCCTGTAGTGCACGAATAATGCGTGTTATCCTGTAAGGCATCAATAGTGTTCGGTTTGTCCACATAGACTTACGACTTGACATAACCCCACAAGAAATAACCAAGAGGCGTTAAATCGCAAGATCTTGGGGCCAACTAACAGGGCCAAATCGAGAGATAAGCTGCTCACCCAATTGATCCCTCAATATATCCATTGTTTCACGAGCAGTGTGGCATGTTGCACCGTCCTGATGAAACCACATGTCAACCAAGTTCAACTCAGCCAATTGGGGCGAAAAAAAATCGCGTATCATGGCTCGATATCGTTCGCCGTTGACGGCCCATAAGACACACAAGACTGTCGTTTTTTTCGGGATGCATCGGTAATTCATGTATGGCATGTTCATCACTCCAGATGCGACAGTTTTCCTTGTGTACGTATCCGTTCAGCAAGAAATGAGTCTCATTGCTGAACACAATTTTTCGATAGAACAGCGGATTTTCATTGAGCTTTTGTAATGTCCATTCACCAAAAATTATACGCTGTGGTAGGTCATTCATCATTCCATGATGAAATGGCAGAGTATACTGTACACTTTTCACTTTGACAGATGACGTTTGGACGCCATTACCCACCAGTGCTGCCAACCTGAAAAACATAAATCTTAAAAAATTACCCTATATACATATTCAATTGCTCCAAATGTTGTAAAATTTGGCACACATTACGCGTTTGGTAAACCGATTTCTGGTAATGGCAATGGAGTGCATGGTCACTCCCCCTCGTTCATCAACTTAGCAAAAACCGTATTTTTCTTTATAATTTCTAAGCGAAAGATTTCAGTAGGTTTTAGATTTGCTTCTTTTATTCTGAGTAATAAAACCGACCAATTCGTAACGCTCTTTCTGGCACTCCGCACATTTTTACACCATCTCAAATGGATATTGAGTGAAGATATTTGCAAGACAGCTCCCCTGACTGAAATTTCTATGCTGGTTCTCGTATCAAATGACATACATACATATATATATGGTGCAGAGTAAACAATCTATTATTTTTTCAATAGATGGCTTCAGTAACCTATATCTTTCATTATATAAGTGCGATCGGATTACGCGAGATGGCGTTGGAAAAAATAAGATTTCATATTTCGACAATTTTGTGATCGCTTGACTCAACTGTACACCAGCAAAGAAAAAATGTGACATATTTTACAGTTTTTCTTCAAAAATTCAGAAAAGATTATGAATCTGATACTGTTACAGCCGATTATAGGCAATCCTGGTTTCGTTGATTTTGTTGCAGTAATTTTGATGTCAAAGATGAACCATGATCTGGTAGGCTATAGCTGAAAATTTCGATAAAATAAAGAAAATTTTTCCCAACTTTTTTGTGTGTTATCTTTATTAGGTCTTCTGGTTTTTGGGACCAACCTCTTAATAAACTGTGCGCCACTTAATAAACTTTAAAATTTAACCTAAAAATTTACCAACTCAAACGTTTTCTTCTGGCGATTACATTTTTGGCCGTATTAAACAATATATATTGTTTAGTTAATTCTTTTCGGTGAAGCTATAAGGACGCCATATGACTTCGGATAATATCCTAGTCGACAATTTTGCTTGTTCACATGGCCATTAAGGTGAAAATTTCTACGAGTTTTCCAAAATTTGCGACTTCGGTTCCAAGAGTGTCAAGCAACCGAGGGAAGCCATTTGGACGACATTATTTTTAAGTCTTAAAAATTCCCATGCTTCTACTTTTTAAAAATACAAATATATTTTTTTTATGTTTCGTAGTTTTTTTTTAATTGAATATTTAAACCGCCAACACCCTTATGGCCCACCCTGTATATGTATATAAACATGAATATGTAGTGTATGCGGTATGGTTTCTTTTATTACTTAATCTTCAATGAACTTGAAGCTGATAATGAATTGTAATCGTTCAAGAACCGACCGCAAACTGCACTCTCTGTACCTCCTCGGTATATCAACAACGATAATAAAACGCATCCAGCAAAAAACATATGGGCCTGAGTTCTGATATTCCCAGCCCTTTAATGGCTCATGATTTTCGCCATCGCCATCGGCATCACCATTAACATCAGCGGCAGTAAACGCACACTCTGTCTGTCCACCCATCTTTATGTCTCTCTCTCCCTTTCTCTCTTTTACTGTCCTCTCTTTCTTTTTGTGTTCAATTAGTTAAATGGTCAGTTACATCTGATCGATGTGTGAGAAACACAACAAACACAAAAGATTTGGGAAATTCTGTGTGAAAACCCGCTAAAATCCCGACTTTGCACTGCACCACAACGTCAAGAGTCGTTCGCTTTCTTCTCCTGTTCCGTGGCAGATAATGCTTGTGACTGGGGAGAATCGAGCCCACTCTCTTTGGTCTTGACTTGGAGATATGACATTTCACATGATTCATTGATGCTAATGAAATCTGAAGCTGAACTTTTAGAATTTTCAAGATCAGTAGCAGTTTGAAACGCGAGCACAACGCATGGCATCTTGCGGATCGGTCGAAAGAGGCGCGCGAGTAATGAGAAATTTGAAGTTTTGAATTCAAAAACGTATCATTTTAACGATTTATAAGACATTTGGTAAAAAAAAAGATAACGAGTGTCAAATGTTTAGTGGTCAATGAATTGAATTTCAAGTAAAACATAACCATTTCAAAACAAAAAAAAAAATAAATATTGAGAATTGAATAATCAATTTAAAAAACAAAAAAAAAACAAAGCAAAAAGACGAGTTATCATCAAAATTCCAAAAAATAAAAAATAAAAAATTTAACAACAACAATAAAATCAGTTGGAATTCAAATCAGCTCAAATTAAATATCGCAAGATAAAGTGCATCGATCGAAGTCTCAAGAATATTGAGTGAATACTGGAATAATAAAAACAAAAAACGAATCATAGATCCTGGAAAATATGAAGCACTTCAAGTGCTCTGTGCTAGTTTGTATGTAAAAGAACATCTCTGCAATTGTTTTAAAATAAATCAAAATTCAAATATATATTTTTAAAAATGACGTAATTAACAATTTAAAGTCGAATAGTTTAATGTTCTCATAGCAGGGACTATCTCTCATTCGAAATTCTCTTTGCTTTTTGTGTTGATAAAGTTTTTTGTTTTTTTTTTTTGAATTATTACAAAAAAAAGAATATAATAAAATAAAACAAATCACAGAGTTCAACCGAAGGCACCAGATTAAATTCAGATTGAAACGGAAGCCGGATAATGAAATATCAAATGTTGAATTTTCAATTGTTTCGTTGAATCTTGAGCGCGAAATTTAATGCTGTTAAAAATATCAGACTTTGCATTTTTTGTAGTTGACATCGTCGAAAAAAAAATGTCAATCAATTATCATATAGCTCGATATCGGTTGGGGTTTCATTATAGTTTCCATAGATGTAAATCGACAGATTTCGAAAAGTTAATTATAGCATATTTACAATGGCGTCAAATATAAATGACTCTTTCCCTAGTGGTAATATGTAGTTGGCGAGATATAGAGCTCTGAAATATTAAGCAAATGGCAAATTTCGAGCCTCTCTTAAGCGGTGTCGTCAGCCTCGAATACAATAATTTATGAAAAGAAAATAAATCGGAATAAAACTTTGGACAATAAAGAAAACAATGTCGATTTTTATAGTTAATTTTGGTTTGCTTATAAATCTGGTGCGATTGTAATAAGTACCATCCTGACCGAATACAAAGTCGGACCTGGTGAATTATAAATTGGATTTTCTCTTACAGTCTTTTGCATTTGGTTTAAAAATATTCCACTTTTACTCCGCACAAGCTGATCGAATCAGCACCCAACAAAAGGAAGGCAACAGTTAGTTGCCTCGGACTATTTTCTATGTCCAAACTTAAAAAAATGGCATCCAACAAAAAGAAGGCAACAGTTAGTTAGTTGTCTCGGACTATTTTCAATTTCCAAACTTAAAAAAATTGCTCGGTGGTAAAAGATTTGCCAACAATAAAGAGATGAAGTCTGCGATTGCTGGTTATTTTAAGGAGTTTGACAGTTCTTTTTATATACAGGTTATAGAAGCCATTGTGCATCGAGCTAAAAAGAGATTATGTTGAAAAATAAAGAAAATTTTTCCAAACTTTTTTGTGTCTTCTTTGTTAGGTCGGCTAGTTTTGGGACTGTCCTCGTACGCACACAAAAAACATCGAACTACTATTTTGCTTAAACTTATAATGCGATTTCATATAAGTGCTAATGTAACATAGCTCGCCAGAATTTGAGAAAATTGAGCTACTAAACATGTCCTTTCTGTAACTCAGGTTATCCTCCATTATACTGATTTATAGTGCGTGGCAAAATTCTACCAAGAAAATTCTACCAAGTAACCAATCCCGTTCAGGTATTTAACCGTAGAGATGACATGTTCTTAACTTAATATCATTCAAGCAATTTCACTGATTTCAGTTGAATTTAGCACTCATTATGCCTTGATAAACTTAGTTGCGAGTAGGAAAATGTATTGCCACATGTTACAATGCGATTGCCAACGCCCCCCTGGTATAGCTAAGTAAAACTTGGCCTATCTAGGAAATTTTGGTACTACCGCAATTGTTAACACTTTCTTAGCAGCCAGGAGACACCAAATTGATTATGCTAGTACGGAACATAACCGCCATTGGCGGAGGTGAGGCCTATCTTACCACCTCTGCTACTCTATGGGTCTGTAGCACCCGATTGCTATGCAACTTCACATTCGAACACAAAGTCTCAACCAGCGATTTTGGTATCAACCACAACACGCGTGATGCTCCCACTAAGAGTCCTACACCAAATGATCAGGCGGGAACGCAGTCCCGGAGCCTCCAGATCACCATTCTACCGGCCAAACTCAGCGGTTGGAGCTGCGTAGCAGATCAAACAGTAAAGCTACTACCAAATTGTGATGTATACACCATACTTCACGGGATTGGTCGCCCTGTGGCAAAAGCATACAGATGGAACGGTCGATACTACATTGCAAGGATGCAGTACCCTCACTGGTGAGAGACGGGGAAAATTGCAAACCCCTTCCGTTCAGCGACGGTGAACGGCAACCATGACATACAGACATAGGGAAAACCCCATGGCTATCCATACCCCCCGGGAGATAAAAAAGATACAGATGACAGGACACGAACCCGAGACCTGCCCGTGTGTATCCCTATCACCCCCGGTACCAGACAAAGCCTCTGGTCAAACTCTGTAACTAATCTACTCCCAGTTTCAACCCCTTGCGGTCCAGTGACTGATGGCCCAGCACACGAGCACACAGCTGCCAACAATCAAGCTGAACGTGATTGTGGGATCTGCATGATCCGAACAGTCTCGCAGCCGCTCAACCCGGTCAGACCGGTCAGACTGCCTTGAAAAGGTCAGCAGACCCGCTTCCCACAACTACGTAACAGTAGCCCTACGCCGAGCAAACGCTCTAGAAGCAAACACCGTTGTTCTAGCCAACTTTAGAGGAAGGTCTTCCCTAATCTATGTAGTAGAAGATATTCCGGTAGGACTGTAAAAATACGGGAGGGCTGCAAAAACAGTTATTCTACAAGGCCTTTCAAATATAGGAATGCAAAATGAAATTTGTACTTTCCTTTTCCAATAGCAAATAGGCGGCGACTGGAATAAACATCCTTATCTATTATATGCCGCCCGTAGAAAATAATTCCAAGCGCTTCGATCTTCTGCGCTTCTCCTCCAATTCGTCACACCAAATTTCGATAATATTACGAAAGCCTGGTCCTTTCAACCGAGTTTTGGGCGCCCTCTTCTGTGCCGTCCATCGAGTTCGTTGTCGAAAACTTTCCGTGCCGGAGCATTTGGGTCCATCCGTACAGCATGACCCAGCCAACGCAATCACTGTACGAGTTATTAATGCGTTTAACCACGTCGATTTCGGCATATAGCTCATACAGCTTATTGTTCATGCGACGCCGATACTCTCCGTTAACGATGATGGGTCCATATATTTTCTGAAATATTTTCTTCTCGAAAACTGTCAATATGTACTGATTCATCCGCTTGCGTCATAATACAGGATTCTACGCCATATAACAAGACAGGTAGAACCAACGTCTGGTACAGTCGGATTTTTGTTTGTCGAGAGAGGGCTTCATAATTGCACCGCTTGCTTAGCCCATAGTAACATCTGTCAGCAAGCAATACTCTGCTCTGCTCTCCATGCTGACATCATTCGTTTAGTTTGCAACGGAACCGAGGTAGATGAATTCTCAGACCGCTTCAAAATTATAGTTGTCAACGTTCACACAGCGTCCCAAACGAGTAGAATCTTTGTTCGTTGAAACCAATAACTTTGTTTTGTCCTCGTTTACCACCAGACCCATTTTCGCTGCTTCCTTCTCGATACTTGAGAAGGCTGAAGTAACATCTCGCAGTTTTCTGCCAATGATGTCTATTTCGTCTGCATATGCGAGTAACATATGGCTGTTTGTTAAAGATGATACCAGACGTGTTAACTGCAGCTTTCCTCATAATCATCTCTAACAGTATGTTGAAGAGGTCGCACGATAGACTGTCGACCTGCCTAAATCCTCGTTCGGTGTTAAAAGACTCGCTAAGATCTTTGCCTATCTTTACTGAAGACTTCGTGTCAGTCAGCGTCCTCCTATAAAGACGTATAAGCTTTGTAAGAATTCCAAACTCGGACATGGCCTCATATAGTTTTTGCCTTATCGGGCTATCGAAGGCAACTTTATAATCGACGAAAAGATGGTACGTGTCGATCCATTTTTCTGGGGTTTTCTCCAGAATTTATCGTAGTGTGAATATCTGGTCAGTTGTTAATTTACCAGGTCTAAAGCCACACTGATAAGGTCCAATTAGGTTAGTTAGAAACGGCTTTAGTCTTTCACATATCACACTCGACACATTCACATCGCCTTATAAGCAATGGGTTAAAGACTGATACAGCGATAGTTTTTACAAATACTTGGATCGCCTGTTTTAAACACAGGACACAGTACACTCAAATTCCAATCATCGGGCATGTTTTTCTCGAGTCAACTGTTGTTTTGATATTTGTTTGGCTCGGAGCTGGGTAATTTATGCCATCGTCGATAGTTGGGGTGATTATCTCACTCGAGCTGCCATCCGAAACTAAGAGCTGATAAAAATGTTCTCTTCATAGTTGCAACACGTTCTGCATATCTGTAACCAGATATCCCTCGCTGTCCTTTCAGGAAGGGAGCCCTGTTCCATACCTTGTATGTACTTCTTTTCGGGCTTCACCTCTACCCCTGTACCTTTCTATTTCCTCACTCTCACGCTCTTTTCACAACCACTTCTTCCGTCATATTTCATTTTAAAATAAAGAAAATAATACGTCACTATCAATCACAAAATTGTCATATGCTAAATTATGTCATGGTTGTACAAAGGGGCCGTGTGTGCCAGCGCCCATACAAACAAAAATTTTGAACGGCTATATCTAATGAACTATTTGAGATATACAGAGGGGATTTGCTATGTAAGCTAAGCACTTTACTATCAATGACGAAATTGTCTTCGCTATGTTATGTTAACACTATTTAACATTTTAAAGGGCCACATCTCATAAACTTCTGAAGATACAAAGATGAAATTTGGCTGCTGATGTTGGAAGAAATATTTCCGAAAAAAACATTTGGTATGCATGCTACTGGGACGGAATGAAATATTTCAGCAAAACTGAGCGCTACCACACCCTTTTTAGTACTATAATTGAGTAAAATGGTCGAATTTACTGATCGAGCGCAATAAAAATGAAACAATGTGTTGCTATAAATTACAAAATTATTACGAAATAACAATAATTATTGGATTAAGATTAGGGAAACGGGAGCGATACCGCCCATGCAACCTAAAGATTGCTATATCTCTTGAACTATCAGAAATATGAATGCGGGACTTGATACGCACATTATGGATTCAGAAAGCAACATGCCTTAGCAAAAAACGAGCGATAACTGACTTCTTTTTGAAAATCGATATTGTGGCCATTCCAATCATAATTTAAGAGCATATTTCTGTCAATTAAGAAATTGCCATGTGCAGCGTTAGGTTATGATTGAAATAAAAAGCGCGTACTCTACACTTACTACGCAAAGACTTAAGCGATCATATCTGATAAACTGTTAGAGATAAATATATGAAATTTTCTGCATTTGCTATTATCAAGGAAGAAATAGGACATAGAAATGTCTTACACTTCGTCACGAACTTCGTAAAATTTGAATAATACTGAATTATTGGCCTAGCAAGATTACATTAGGAAAAAATGGAGCAAAAAAGTCGAAAAGTATTATACAATTGTAGAAGATGTTTCAATCCCATTTTAATGGCGGCGTTGCAACGCACGCCAGGCCGGCTAGTATTAAAATAAAATTGAAAACTAATAATTGTTTTTTCCAAGTGGTCTAATTTGTTCTACTTATGGACGTCATATCGGCTCATCGTCTGATGAGTGGGCATGAATTGTAAAATTGAAAAATTTTAATTTTTTTATATGCAATTTTTTTTCCAAGTGGTCTAATTTGTTCTACTTATGGACGACATATCGGCTCATCGTCTGATGAGTGGGCATGTCAAAAAACACTCTCTTCTTCCACATCTATATAATTCCCCTTGGATTGTTGAAAAATACCGAAAATATCCATTATTCCAGAGCTGGACTTCCTTCCTTGTACTGATAACTTTGTTTCTACTGGTTTGATTCCGTCCATCTGTTTCACACGTGGACCATATTGAAATGAACGTTCTATCGACCCATCGCCAAGTGAGCGTATTAGACACGGTCTCTTATCTCTCTTATCACGCATTAGACAAAATACTTTTTGTTCCTAACTGGCACAACTGTTCTCTACGAGTATACTAATGCGAAGCCTGAGCGCGGTCTGTCTGTTTAATTAGTTTACAGTGCGCGATTTTGTTAGTTCGTCTCAATTGTATTTTGCGATTTTTACAATGGATAAAAATATC
>JAHXMU010000036.1:2236613-2335183 GCA_019455685.1 Philornis downsi
TCCTCAAACTGGCTTTCGAAATCGTCTTTAAACTGTAGCTCCCACTAAGTATTGTATATCTAAGAATAGAAGAAGCTTTAAGAATAGAGGAAGCTTTACCATATTTCATTTATGGAATACAAATGAATTTTTTAAGATCTCGAAGATCTAAGCTTTCCTATATTTGAAGAAATCGAAAGGCCGATTTTCGTATTTTTGCAAAAAGCCGTTTTTAGACCTTTCACATATTTGGAAAAGTCGAAAAATCGACTTTTCATATATGTGGAAAAGTCGAAATATCGACTTTTCACATATGTAAAAAATTCGAAAAATCGTCGTTTCATGTATGTGGAAAAGCCGAAAAATCGACTTTTCACCTATGTGGAAAAGTTGAAAAATCAGCTTTTCATGTATGCGGAAAAGTCGAAAAATCGACTTTTCACATACAGTATTTAAATAAATCAAAAAGTATATTCTTTTTTCTTTTTGGTTTTTATCTCGGTTCAAGCTTGTTTTTCTATTTATTTCGCTAATAGAAATATAATTCAAAAACTTGCAAAATTAGTTATATTGACACAGCTGGCTGGACGGATAGTTTTTTCGGTATTCGCCAAAATATCATCTTCACCGCCCTTTCATTGACATTTGTGCCGGCAATGAATCCTACATAATTGTGTGCGATGGACACAAGCATAGACCAGAGCTGGCGGTAATTGATTTATATTTGACTTGTGCTCTTCGTTGAGAACATTTTTGTACCGGTGGGCAAAACTTCTCAATTGTTTTGTGAAATTATAGACTCTTAAGGTGATGATGTTCGAGAGAGCACAAACAGCTATGGGCACTTGAGTATTTTTTTCGAATATCTAAATTGCTATCCGTGCAGGCAGCTGGGACAATATATTCAATTTCGAAAAGAGGATTTGGAAAGTGCAGTGGCACCATAATTTGCAGTCTTCCATTTCCGTCCAAAGGGAATTTAGGCAGTAGTTGGCAGCACTCCCTCGAGCAGATGGACCATTCTGAAGGCATCGCAGAAAAACCGTGCCATTGACATCCCCATGTTCGGTTGTAAGACACATTCGCGACTGTAGCATCGTCAATTCAGACAAATCGAAGCGTTACAACTCGAAACTTATCGGCGCAAATTGGAGTTAGCAGACGGTCATTACAATGGATAATTCATGATGACTTCAAATATTTATTTATGTTTATGTCAGCTGACGTCCATTTTGATTTAGACGGCAACTCCATGAGACGGAACTGCATCCAGAACGAGTCACTGTGTGGTGCGCAGTTTCATCAAGGTGCACTGTGGGTCCATACTTCTTTGAAGAAAACGGTGTAAGAGTAACTGTCTATGGGGACTGTTATTCAAAGATGTTGAAGGAGTATTTCTACCCAGAATTACGCCGAAGGCGTGTCCTTTTCAGCAGCAATTGGTTCCAGCAAGATGGAGCAACTGCGCACATTGTTAGACCAGTTATGGTGGAGCTTCAACGAAAATTTTCAAACAGATTAATATCCAAAAACTCCACTTTCCGCTGGTCCTTAAAGTTACCTGATCTGACTGCACCAGACTTTCATTATAAGGTTATATCAAGCAAGAGGTGTACAAAACGCCACCAAAAAATTTGACAGAATTGAAGCAGTCCATTAAAACAATAAACTGATCACACGCGTGAATTAGCCTGGAAATTATTTACAGTCTATCAGCTTCAAAACCAATTAGTTATATAAAATAACATTGCATTTTCTATATATTAAAAAAGTAATAAATGAAATACGTTGATTAAAAACAAAGTTATTTAAATTTCTTTTTGTGGCATAATTGGTGCGCCACCCTGTATTTGACGTGTGCTTTTTGTAGAGAAAATTTTCGTAACGGTGGGCAAAATTTCTCTATTTTGTTTTGTGAAGTTATAGACCCTTAAGATGGCGATGATGCTCGAGAAAGCACAAACAGCTAAGGTGGCGCTAAAGATATTATTTTTGCGAATACCTAAATAACTATTCGTCTAATCAGTTGTGCCAACATAATCCATTTCGGTAGTTTTTGGGTTATATAGGATGATTTTTTAATCATAGTTCTTTTACAAATCGAATAAAACACTCAAATTTACATCATATATTAGATTTTTTTATTGGAATCGATAAATTGGTCTTTGCCATTTAATTTTTAAAGATAATTTCATGTAAATGTTGTCCGCGGCTCCATTTCAAAATGTCCATTCGGAAGGTCCAACTTTTCGTCACTTTTTCGAGCATTTCGGCCTGTATTCCACGAATAATGCGTGTTATGTTATCCTGTAAGACTTCAATAGTGTTCGGCTTGTCCACATAGACTAACAATTTGACATAACCCCACAAGAAATAATCAAGAGGCGTTAAATCGCAGGATTTTGGGGGCTCACTCACAGGGCCAAATGGAGAGATAAGTGTGTGGCATGTTGCACTGTCCTGATGAAACCACATGCCAACCAAGTTTATCTCAGCCAATTGAAGCAAAATAAATTCCTTGTGGTTGAGTAACACATGCCTAATCGGCAACGAATTGATATTTCACGATCGTCATGAACACTGGGCGCTACAGCCCAGTAGTATACTCGACTCTACGCATCCGAGTATATTTGGTGCGAAATTTTGATTCAGCAGGTCGATTATGACGACCATAAAATGGTCGTATCAAACGATGCACATTTGTCACAGAGCACGAATTTTGATAATAAATTTCAACGATTTGCAATCGTTGCTCGTTTGTTAGTCTTTCCATGATGAAATGGCAGAGTATACTGTACACTTTTCACTTTGACAGATGACGTTTGGACGCCATCACTAACCAGTGCTGCCAACCTGAAAAACTTAAATCTTAAAATATCACCCTATATATCTATCTATTAACAATAATAAATAATTGCTGATAGAACAATGATCTTGATCCGTAATAAGAACCAAAATTATTTTATATTGAAGATCGACATTAAATTTAAAAAATTAAACTTTTTTTCAACTGTAACCTAATCCAAGTAAGACTGTAGGCTACGATGCTGTGCAAAAATAGCCAAATATCCTAACCACTGAATTGTAGGCGGTAATGCGTGACAATGGAATCATTCGATGTAGGCTATTTCCAATATTCGTTTGAACTTCATTTGCAAATGCCTAATTATTCGGTTGAACAGAGACATACGATTTTAATATTTGCTGTTGTTTGATTTAAGTGAATTAAACTTACGATTGCATTTAAAATTATTCGCAGATGTTTTCTTACTACTTCCCGCATCTCAAAATGCATTCAATATAATCGGGCTCAAGAAACAAATGCTGTACGAGTATGTCGGAACGGTACAAGTTGGAGCTAAAGCGCCACAGGATGAAGAATTACCAGCGCCACCGACCTCGGGCTGGATAGTCAGGGGTAAATTGACTTTGCAAAGGCAAAGCAACAACACGCTAGCGGCTGCGGTAAGTACGAAGAGATAATTTTAATACCTTTTTTCATTTTTTTTTACGCTCTTACATTTCTCATTATAAGAATTTCTGTGATATTCAATCATTTGTGTTTTTCTGATGGCATGATGAGCCACCACTCACTCTCCCAGTCCAACCAAAGTGTCAATTTATTTGCCATCTTAAATTTATATCAATTAATATTTATTCGATTCGATTTGAGGCTCCCCTACACCAAAGAGTCCAACCTTTTGACCCACATTCAATACAATCTCAGCCAGCGTATTGTAATGATACATTTAAACAAAATGTATTCCCTGCCGGCGGTCTATCAAGTTCCATAGCAGAAGACATTTGAACAACAACGACAACGGCAGTTCCTCGGAACAGTTCAAACAAATGAATCGATCGTGTGCAAGAAAAAAAAGCAGCAAAGTCTGATTGAGATGGAGACAACATACAACTTGGCCTTATCATTAGACAGACCCTTCACAGCGAGTGACGGTCTCACATTGTTTTTGCAGATTTAATCTGTTTCCTTTACACAATCTGTGTGATAACAACTTCAAACATTTATGGTTTGTGTATAAACAAATCGTGTTTGATGGCCTTTCGGTTAAATTGTGCGGGCAGTAGTTAGTTGAGTATGATTCATAATCGTCTCGTAATCTTGTAGACATTTTATGTGATGCGAATGCTAAAGCGGCAGTCGTTCTGGAGGAAATTGATATAATGCTTAGTTGGAGTTGTAATGCTAATTTAGTTGTCTTTTTTAACGGATGCACTTCTATACTAGATTTAACATATAAAAATTTGCGTTCATTGTCCACTTATCCGTAGACGGAACCATTTCCTTGCATGATTGCTAGCTCATTGATCTACCTAAACTATAAACAATTTGGTAAAATTGGTTGTTGTTGGTTGTGAGCCAACATATCGCTATAGCTTTCATCATATGTTTGAGATTATCCCCCGTTCGTTGCCTTCTCAGTTTCCGAAGATGCTGTTGCAACAAGGCACTTATTGGCACTTTATCCGACACTCCCACCGGATTGCCATTCTAATATGCTTCATTCCTAGATTAAACAAAAAACCAGCCCATCGGAAAAATGAATTTGTTTGGAAAGTCAATATTTAAAAGAAAAAAACTGCTTTATTTGGAGAAAAACTCCCGATTTATACCTGCTTTGATTTTTGTAGTCTCATCTCAACAATTGTTCAAAATTAAGCCTATTTTATCACAATACCTAAGCATTTATAACTATCAACAAACTCAATTCTAGTTTCTAGCCCCAAATATACGAGTATGTTGTTTCCTGCATTACTACTTGGGCAGCCAAACGAAATAGCCTTGGTCTTTAAGGGGTTAATCACTAATGAATTATGAACAGTCCATTGCACAATGCAGTCGAATCAATAATTTATTTTATTCTCCAGTGCATCAGAAAAATCTCGATCACCACTAAAGTATAGTAAAGTATCATCAGCAAATAGGAATGTAGAACAAAGATGATTATCTAAATAATCCATTAGATCATTAACATAAAGTAAGAAAGGAAGAGGAGGTCTTAAGACTGCGCCCTGTGGCACGCCCGAGTTTAGAGCTAAGACATTCGAATTTCTTCCATTCAAATTGACAAATTGAAATCTGTCACACAAATACGACAAAAAGAGTTTGCATGCCGAACTAGAATAGTTAAACTTATACAGAGTGGCGCAATAGAACGTGCATATTGCATCTTTTTTTTTTGCGTGGTAGAAAAGGCGCGGGCGGGGGGGCGCCTACATCGTTGGGTTGGCGGGCTCATGGAGTTTTAGTCGCTATGAATCACTTCGACGGGAAGCGTCGCGCATTTTGCGTGCTCGCATTTTACGAGAACTCTCGTTCATATATCGCTACTAGGCAACTATATTGTGCTGAATATGGACTACGGCGAATTAGTGAAGCTCCGAGTGCTAATTTACTTAAAATATGGGTAAAGCGTTTTGAAGAGACCGGTTCAACATTTAAACCACAAGCAAATGGTCGCCCAAGAACATCTAGGACCGAAGACAATGTTGAGAGAGTTATGGAGTGAGTACGAGGAAATTCACAAATGTCGACTCGCAAGAGATCGTCTGTCTTACAATTATCGCGACGAAGTTTGCAATGAATTTTAACATTGGATCTTAAACTGCATCCATATAAGCTGCAATTAACACAAGAATTGAAAGAGTCTGACTTCATAGCAAGGCTCGCATTTGCCAATGAAATGATTAATCGATTTTCCAATTTTGACAATATCCTTTTCTCTGACGAGGCTCATTTCCTTATGAATGGGTTTGTAAACCGTCAAAATTGTCGTTACTGGAACAGTGAAAATCCCAAAATCAAACACCAGAAACCATTGCATAGTCCTAAAGTGACAGTATGGGCAGCAATCTCTGGCAGAGGAGCAATTGGTCCTTTTTTTCTTCGAAAATGCGCGGGGCCAAAACGTCACGGTTAATACGGAACGCTACGTTGAGATGTTGGACGGAGTTTCGGCTCCAGAAATTGAAAGTTCAAGAATAGTGAATTCCAGAACTTGGTTCCAACAAGATGGAGCTACCTGTCACACATCAAATGACTCCATGGCGGTGGTGAAGCAGATGTTCCCTGGCAGACTGATTTCGAAAAGAAGTGATATCCCATGGCCCCCACGTAGTCCAGACTTGACGCCTCTTGACTTTTTTTTGTGGGGATACCTCAAACACAAAGTCTACAGTAATAATCCAAGAAACATCGTTCAGCTCAAGGAGAATATCCGTGGTGAAATGGCAGCCATTACACCAGTATTACTGAAGAAAGTTTTCAATAATTTTCGTTTGCGGTTAGAGGAGTGCCGTCGTAGAGATGGTCACTATTTAGATGATGTTATTTTTAAAAAATAAACTCCATTTATTACTCTACAATGCCTTAGATTTATTTTAACCATACCTTTTGTATTTAGTTTTTAATCTATTTTTTAAATACGCACGTTCTATTGTGCCACCCTGTATTTAAATTTCTTTATCATCCTTCTGTGACATATGGAGTTGAAAGCCTTAGACAGATCCAAAGAAACCATGTTAAGATTCATGTCCTTCCTAATAGCATCGATTAGAGACAAAAGTAAACTCGTTGTATTATAACCCAGTCGAAAGAAACTTTAAAAGCTTCCTTCTCAGCATTAAATTTTTCAAGGTATCAAATGATACCTTCACTCCTTTCTTTTTTTTTTTTTTTTTTTTTTTTTTGAAGAAAAAGTTTTGGACAAAGCTTGGTCTGTAATTTTAAGCACTGCTCCAAAAAACGCTGGCTTTATGGTTATGATTTTTCTAATAATTTTAAAATACGAATACATTGATTTCAATACAATATCTCATTTATCTAGATATTTTAATGTATTCGAAAGTTATTGTATACCTAAAACATGACGTCCTTTTCTCTAAAAACTTAAAAAAAATTGTGCATACAATTATTCGTACTCCGAAACAAGTTTGAACGCAGCCCATATCCGTTGCAGAAGTTAGTGTTAAATATAAATAAAACTGAAAGTTTTTTATCTGAAAATTTTGTTAAAATTTATATTTATTCAATTAACATAAGGATTTTCTAAAAATAACATATTATATATTTATTGTTTATAAATTTATCTCTTTTCCAGCTCGTTATCGACGATGTCACTCTTAATAATTCCGGTGAAAAGTTTTTGCAAAATAAAGAAATGTTTCCCACATATAAACCCTTCAAAATTGCTCTAACTGCCGAGGGTACCATCTCCCATTTGGTCTTCAAAGAAAGTGATCCCATATGGTCGACGAATTTCAAACGAGCCATTGCATCGATGATACAATTTCAAACGCAGAAATCCGGAGCTTTTGTGGTAGATGAGGTGAGTTAGGAGGAACCATTTAATTAAGGTAGACAAATTTCTTATAAATGATTTACATTTGCAGGTTGGCATACATGGTGAATGTCTAACGGAATATTTTATATCGAATAAAACGAATTATATTTCAATTCGTAAAACACCAGAATTAAGCACATGCAAGCCGTTTGCCGAATCGATTCACATAACTCGCAGTAATGTTCCTACGAATACCTGTAAATTCGACTTCCAACAGAATGTGATCAGTGGAAATGAGGCGATATTTGGTATGTTGCCACATCCTGAAACCGGTTATTTCTTAAGTATGGCCCATGTCAAAGGATCGACGTTGATACATACATTCGAGTCAACGGGCGAAGCTCAGTTTATAAATTCAGAGTAAGTTTTGGCTATGAGATGAACTTTTTCATCTACACAGCTGGCATGGACACGATTCGAAATATGTTGATTTGTAATAATATTTAATTGAATGTGTATGGAGAGCTTATTTCTCAAAGCGTTAATTAGATTTTCTTTCAATTAGACGTTCACGTCATCGTTCAAATTTTTCCAATTTTAAAAAAATTGGATCTGAGGAACTCAAATAAGATCTTTCGAGTTAAGCCTTATATTCCTGGCTTGATATCTTTCAAAAAGTTGGACTGAATTTAGCCAAGCTTAGCGTCAATCGTTTGTTTGATAAAAGTAGCTTTAAGAATGAAAATAAGCATATACTCGTGCATATATTTTTCTGTGCAATTTTTTATAAAAAAAAACTCACAAAACCGATTCATCCGCTTCTGTCATAACCTAGAATTCTGCACCATACAGCGAAATAGTTCGGATTAACGTGGTAGTTTGGTGTGGTTAGATATTTAATTGTTGACAGAGAGCCATGTTTTTAAATCGCTCGATTAATCCCCGCAAAATCCATTTCCAAGTAACACTCTTCTTCTAACGTCCGGACCAACATCATTCACGGTGGAATGCATCTACCACTCCGTCCAATGTTCACGCAATGTCCCAAACGAGTTGGTTTTGTGTTCGTAAGAACTAAATAACATGGTCTTGTCCCCGTTTAGCTCTAGTCCCTTTTTCAATAACTTCTTCTCAATGTTTGAGAAGGCTGCAGCAACATCTATCAGTTTTCAGTTTCAATAGCGCACTTAAGTAGTCAGTCAATGACTTTTGTTAAAGATGGTACTTACCAGTTGTGATAACTACAGCTTCCTCCTTATAATCATTTCCAACAGTATATTGAAGAGATCGCATGATGGACTACCACCATATCTATATGCTCGTTTGGTGTAAAATGGCTCAGCAAGAGTTTTTCCTATCTTTACTGAAGACTTGACACTGACCGGTCACCTTACAAAGGCGTACAAGCTTCGCAAGGGTACCATACTAGGCTGTGGTTTCATATACTCGTAGTTTTTGCCGTATCAGACTGTCGCAGACAACTGTATAATCGATGAATGTCGATCTTTATGTGATACTAGCTGACCCGGCAAACGTTGTTTTGCCTTCGAAATGCCTTGTTAATGTGGTAAAAAAAATTAATTGCAAAAATCTCATCTCCAACGCCATCTATCACTTCAAATAAAACCTTTTAAACCTTCCGGAATACTCTACCAATAATTTAAGACTAAAATGAGCCAAATCGGTCCAACCGTTCTCGAGCTTTAGCGAGACTAACGCACAGCAATTGATTTTTATATATATAGATTATATGTGTCGCAGGACTTGTCGCAATGGCAATATCTGACCAATTTTAATTTTTTGAGGTTTAAAGACGCGTTGATAAGATATCGGAATAGGATCTAGCATTTCACATATTGCACTTGACATTTCTTAAGTAAGCAATGACAAATCCTTACAAAATACTTATTCAGCGAAAGTTGACACACGCTAAGATTTCCTTTTTTAAACAGAGATATAATACAAAAACACATTCATGAGTTAATGGTAGTTAATTGACAGCTCATCAGCAACTCACTGCCGGCAGATTGTCAAAAAATGCAGTTTCTTACTGAAATGCAGCACCCTGTATAACTGCTGCGTATCTGTGACCATATTTCCATTACTGTCCTTACAGTTTTTGGTGCTCTCTCTCTCCCACCAACCTTACATTTGACCTTTTACTTGCTTTACCCAAATTTTGCTACTATCACTTTATTGTTTTCCTTGCCTTCAGATTGCTCCTAAATTTCCTGAATGAGACCACCATTGACAATCCAATTGACATAGAAACCTCAATGTGTGATACTGAGAGTGGATTGCAACTGCTACCCGTTGAACTGAATGATCCCACCGGCGGTCGTAATCCTCAACAACAGGAAACATTAATTGCGACTGCCTCACGACTGTTGGACAGTCTGGCCGAGGGGCTTGAAGATTCCAATTACAAATTTAACGAACCCTACGATGCCACCGTTTCGGATGTTATACGCCTGCTAACAG
Organism: Philornis downsi; assembly: GCA_019455685.1. Taxonomy (NCBI): domain Eukaryota; kingdom Metazoa; phylum Arthropoda; class Insecta; order Diptera; family Muscidae; genus Philornis; species Philornis downsi. Next base: position 2,246,375 of record JAHXMU010000036.1, read on the forward strand.
AAATGGATTTTGAGTCACTCAAAAAACTTTATACCGAAGTGGACATTGGTACCTCATACAGACAAGAGACTATTCGTAATATCTTCCATGAGATTATACCAAGGATTGGCACCAAGGCTTCGGTATTTTTGACGCGTTATTTGGTGGTGGAAAAAGAAACAAAGTCGACCATAGCAGTACAATTATTGGTATCCATGCCCTTCCATATTTTTGAGCTTTCCCATGAATTAGTGAAGGAGTGTGAGGTTTTCATAACCCTGGGACCGGATAGACCTGATGTACGCCAAGCGGCCATATTAAGTTTTGCTACGCTGGTTTATAATGTTCACATAGCGGGAGGTATAAACAAGGATGTGTTCGAGGAATATGTTCAGAAATATTTCAATTTCTATTTAAGTAAGTTTTATGCTTATTTAAGATACATATCTTGTTGCCTATACTACATTGTTTTGTTTAATTTTTCCAGATTCTCGGGATTACGATACGAAAATGTTGTATTTGCAAGGTTTAAGCAATCTTCAAGTAGGCAACGTAGCCAATTATCTGGATCCCATTGTTAGTAATGGAGAGGAGAATCAAGACATCAAATTTTTAGCCGCCTGGACCACAATGTCACTGGCTACAGATCGAGCAGAAAGGGTAAGTATGAACCAAAATGGCAAACTTGTTTGAAAAACTTCCAAACTTCTATGGATTAAATAAGCTTAATAGTTGTTGAGCACAAACTAAGGCATGCTTAACAGTTCAGACCAAAATAATTTATTAGCCAGGTATGAGATCGGATTTTGAATATATCAGTTATGATGATCTTTAAGCTGGAATCAGTTGGTTAGTAGTCTAAGTTGAATTTAGTTTTAGTGTTACAATTCTGTGATATTGTATTGTTCAGAAAGCGTTCTATTTTCAGTTATTGGTCTTTCTTTTGCTTTTTCCCTTTGATTTTTAAGTGAGAAGAAATTTATTGTTTATAATTAAAACTGGTAAAGTGAATATATTTTTTTCTCATTTAAAAAGCAAAGGAAAATAAGACCTATAACTGAAAATAGAGTCTGTGATTTTGTAACTATATATATAGTGATTCTATATATATCGATATTTTAGTTTTAACCATTGGAACTGGGCACATATATTAGGTTTCTCCCCTCTTAACCTGTTTTATCCTAGTTCAAATTTTAGAGTGTCCTTTCTTATGGAGCGCCTACTATGTAAGAGGAATATATACATGATTTTTTTAGGTTCTAGCCTTTATCGTTTGATCTGGGCCACATGGAAAAAAATTTGCTTACGCATTTTAATTTTATGTGAAGCTTTAAAATATAAGCATTTTTACCTAAGCCCGTAGGTAAATTGGACTTGAAATGCAAATTCCATTATTATTACATATAGATAATTCTTTTCGAAATAAATTTTTCGTTTTAATTCTCATTTATTATTATTAAAAACGCTGAGACTATTGAAAAAAACCTGTATATTTTTTTTTATCCAAATATGAAACGTTATTATTTTGAATTAGTTTGCTTTATAGAAACGGGCAGCTTTACGAAATGTAGGAAATAACTAAGATTAGTTGAAGGTGAGTTAAATACGCTTAATTTTTTAACGTTTAATTTAATGAGCATTGTCCTTTGTCATTTTTTTGTTTAGTTTATGTAGTTGGCGAGATAGTACATTTCCAATCCACCGAATAAGACCCAATGGAAGCCATCATCTCCAACAATAACAGTTTATAAGGGAAAAATGTTAATTTGCAATCATAGCAATCGTAGCATTCCTAAACATTTGATATACAAAAGTTTATCCGTATTGAAAAGTATATCCATAACTAGTTGCTGATTGAGAAAGTGTCTCCTTGGACAGCTTTTATGCAAAAAAAATGTATTTACTGATTCCTTTTGTATAGAAACTCTCTTTATTGGCCATTTTCGTATACAAGACAGCATTTGTCGACATTTTTCGTAAAGAAAAGAGCCCTTTCTAACAGTCTTAGAGTCTTTGTTGACACTTTTCGTATAGAAGAGAATCTTTGTTGACACTTTTCGCATAGAAACGAGTCTTTGTTGACACTTTTCGTATAGAAAGGAGTCTTTGTTGACACTTTTCGTATAGAAAAGAGTCTTTGTTGACACTTTTCGTATAGAAAGGAGTCCTTGTTGACACCTTTCGTATAGAAAGGAGTCTTTGTTGACACTTTTCGTATAGAAAAGAGTCTTTGTTGATACTTTTCGTATAGAAAAAGAGTCTTTGTCGGCACTCTTCGTATAAAAAAGAGCCTTTGTTGACACTTTTCGTATAGAAAAGCGTCTTTGTTGACATTTTTCGTATAGAAAGGAGTCTTTGTTAACACTTTTCGTATAGAAACGAGTCTTTGTTGACGCTTTTCTTATAGAAAAGAGTCTTTATTTGCACTTTTCGTATAGACCCTTATTGACACTTTGTTGACACTTTTCGTGTAGAAAGGAGTCTTTATTGATACTTTTCGTATAGAACAGAGTCTTTATTGACACTTTACGTACAGAAAATAGTCTTTTTGACACTTTTCGTATAGAAAAGAATCTTTGTTGAACTTCTTCGAGTCTTTGTTGACATTTTTCGTATAGGAAAGAGTCTTTTTTTGACGCTTTTCGTATAGAAAAGAGTATTTGTTGAAACTTTTCGTGTAGAAAAGAGTCTTTGTTGACACTTATCGTATAGAAAAGAGTCTTTGTTGACACTTATCGTATAGAAAAATAGTCTTTGTTGACACTTTTCCTGTAGGAAAGAGTCTTTGCTGACAATTTTCTTATAGAAAAGAGTCTTTGTTAACACTTTTCGTATAGAAAAGGGTCTTTGTTGACGCTTTTTGTACTCATCGAAAGAGTATTTGTTGAAACTTTTCGTATATAAAAGAGCCTTTGTTGGCACTTTTCGTACAGAAAAAGAGTCTTTGTTGACACTTTTCGTATAGGAAAGAGTCTTTGTTGACACTTTTCTTATAGAAAAGAGTCTTTGTTGACACTTTTCGTGTAGGAAAGAGTCTTTGTTGACACTTTTCAAATAGAAAACTATTTCATCGATAGCATCAATATCCTTATCTGTTTTTTATTGACACCGGTTGGAGGAAATATTTTCCTGGACTTAAAGATCAGTTCAATTTTTTTTTTTGTTGAATTTTATATCAATGTTGCATACAATGCTGCATTAAACAAATTTTGTTTTTGTTTTATGAAATGTCATAATTTTTTTTGTACAATTTAATATTTTTTTTTGTAAAATTTACTAAATAAATTAACATTTTTTAATAAGTTTTATTAAATAACATATAAGATACTATTAAAATCTTTCATGTTTTTATTTAGGTTTTAGTATTTCAAAAAGTTATGTGTAAATATTTCGGAACATTTACCACTCCAAAATTTTTATGTGGAATTACTTACTATCTTAAGCGTTTTTTTTTTTTTTTTTTTTTTTTTTGGAACATAAAATTTACCTAAATTTTTATTAATATTACCTTAAAACTTATGAAGCCCTATGTTGCCTTAGCACTTATGTATAATCATACTGTAATTTTAGCCAGTATTTCTTTCACAGTTCGTTAGTCAGTAATATAAAAATTGTACTGATCATGGCCCAAACCAAGCGACAAAAGGTTGAATCAGAGTAGGCACTCCTAAAAACAATATTCTCCAGAAATTTGTACTGGAATAAAAACAGATTTGCCCATTGCCCAATTCCAATGGCAAAAACTAGAATCACGAAAATTCCAGAGTAAATGACCTAGAAGGAAATCGTATTTTTACGCAATAAAAGATGGGGACACACACAATCTCCTGCAAGCCTCTTATAGCGTAGAGGTGATATAAAAAGGGGATTTCTTTGAATTTCTTATTTAAGGCTGGTATTAATCTAAAGCAGAACTCATTTTTCCTTACATGCATATATTTTGCAAATTCTGCAAACGGAATTCCGTTGGTACACATTTCCTGTCGCCATTCTATTAAGCGGTATTTATTTCAAACTGCCAATAAAGGTTCGTTTGAAGTAAACGTTGAAGACATTATTCAATACCTCGAATAGTAATTAATATTCTGCCAAATACTAAGTATAGGAATTATGCTATTTGGGTCATTACGCATCAAACTTGTTTAAATAAAGGCAGCTGCTAGAGCAACAAGTAGGTCGGCAGGAAGTGGCAATATAATGAATTTCAATTTCTGCATTCTGTTCCGTTTTTATTTCCTCTTTATAACATTTACAATGTATCCTGTATGTCGGTGATGTCTATTCAGCATTTGTCAAGGACGTCAGCCAATCGGAGAGACGCATCTTCTCTGTGCACATTCTGAAATTATGATCCTTATAATATCTTCTTAGGATTCCGTTTATTTCTTTTCTCTCATGGCTTATTAAGCCACTCATTTTAGACAAAATTGGGGCTACCAGCGCCAACCACTAGACTGGTATTAGGGTTGAGCTTCAATAACAGATGTTGCCTACTTCCCTAAGACTTATCGGTGTTAGTATACCATTTAGGTTATTCAAACCAGTTGCCTGCTTATTATGGCGATAGCTGTAATGGATGGATGTTCTATGGCATTGCCAGAAAATACTTGTTGAAAATCATGAGCTGCTTGATAAATTTTGCAAAGAGTTCTGCTTTATCCCAGGTGAACAACTGTTATAAAGCCGAAATAAGAATTTAAATAAATTTTTTGAAATTTGTATAGAGAATATTTATGGTACACTTAGGAGTCTTAAGGGCTGAATCAAATACACCATCATCAATAGGCCCTGACGAGTCCCCTAACAGATTGAGGGGGCGAAACGATCGTCGGCCAAAACCGTCTGTGATAATGAAAACAATATTACGGAATCTGAAATTTCCGAAAAAAATGTCGGATGTTAAATGCAAATTTATATGCGTAAATCTGTGGTAAAAGTCAGAAAGTCAAATTCTGTCAGACCCTTTTATAAATTAGCTGTGTTTGACCTATTATCTCCTCCATTATTCTATTGTATTAACCATTTTGCCTCGTTTTTAGATCTATGAAATATATTGGCCGATTTTTGAATCTCGCAATGCCAGTTTAGAACTACGTGTAGCTGCTGTAACTTTACTTCTCATATCGAATCCTACGGCCGCCCGTTTAATAAGTATTCACCGCATTATTCAAAGTGAAACGGATCCACATATGATCAATTACTATAGAACAACCATAACAAGTATTTCAGAGACCACGTATCCGTGCTACCAAAATTTGTAAGTAGATGCGCGCGGGCTGCTTTTTTTTTTTTTGGGTTCATAACCCAAGTTATTGTATTCATTTCCCCGAATGACTCGCTATTTCTTTACATTTGTCTTTCGCCGCAGGAGACGTCTTCTGTCATATATGCATCGGCATTTACCACAAAAACCCGAACCTCGTTACTGGGTTACCGGCAATTATATATTCGATTATCGTGATTCGAAATTCGGCATTGGTGCCATGTTGCAGGCTTTCCTGGTGGGTGATCCTAAATCTGATTTACCAGTTATAGCGTATTTTCAATTTGATACTGAGGCTTTGGGTAAATTCACTGGTCAAATGGCGGTAAGTTTTTGCTTGCGATTAGAAAATATCGTTTATAACTATCAAAATTCTCCAGTTGTATATCAAAGCTCGAGGTCTGCCGGATACTTTATTCAAAACTTTTATGAAAATTAATGGCGACCCCAAGAAATATGTTAATATACAGAATTTACTGAAGCTTATGGATGCTCCCATAGTGGATACCAAGCCTTTGCATTTGGAGTTCATCCTGAAAATGGAAGGAAAGGCTGTGCTCTCGTATTATCTAAACGAAAGGACATATCAGAAAATCACCTATAAAGATTGTAAGTTTGAGAATAACATTTTAAATTATATTATTTTTAAACTATATTCTTCCGTTTTAAACTATTTTTACAGTAATTGACCGCATCAGCTTTTTGATTCGTGCTGATTCTCATATTAACATGCAAACCGTCCGCTGGCCTTTCATGACTAAATACGTGGTACCCACTGTATTGGGCACCCATGCCGATGTCTTGCTGCAAACTACCGTACTCACTTCGTTGCGTGGAAATATCACGCAATTCCATCACCCGACCGTTATGAAATCTTCGTTGGAGATCGATGCTCGCTATTCATCATATGCTTCGTGTCGCAGTCGAAGTTATAATCCGTTTCTCAATCTGGATCATGAAATTAATCGCGAACAGGGTTTCCTAATCTATGTACCATTGTATTTAAGTTTGAATTACTATGCGGGCGTGTGTTGGGAATATGCCTTTAATCGTCCCAAGAATTTGACCAGTGGCTTATCGTTTAAATCTCGTTCGGTGACAATAACTAAGGGACTGATAACAAAATCGGCAAGTGAACCATTTGAGGAGATTATGCATCCGGAAAGACAGCATGATGTGGTAAGTTGTAAGACTCAGAAGAGAATCATAAAGTGATGCTGACTGGCCTATATTTTCCAAAAGAAGCGTTACCAAAGAAACTTCTTTATATTCAGAATGGTTATCTGTAATGTGTGCATCTCAGAAGTTTCAATATTTTTAGAGGAATTAATTAAGGTACTTAGGATGTTGTATATTTCCTCTTCGTTTTCCAGTGAAACTGGCCATTTGACAGACTTCTATAAACTTTACGGAATTGATTATAAAATGAAGCAACTCCACAAATTTCGTTTTATAGCCAGAGTTAAAGCTGTAGCTTTCTAATCTCATTTAAGCGATATTCGGAAAATTGAAGCTCTAATGGACACTTTCTAAGATTTTCAAGAAATAATTTTGCGAAAACGTTTAATAGTTTCACCTCTCATTCTCTGTAAATCGTCAAAAGAACCTTTTCTCAAATTTATAAATATTCTACAATTTTGTAAACTTTTTTTCTGAATTCGCTAACTAAAGTCTCTCAACTAATTTTTCAATCATCGAAATATATATTCAATATCGAAAAAAACACTTTTGATTTTCTCTGCGCCTCCCAAACTCTTCTAAAGAACTTTTTCCTCCTAAATTCGTAATACAGGGTGTCAGTCGGGAAGGTATACTACTTTGTTTGTTTATAATTTTTGATTAAATGAAAGGGAATGGATCTTACATTGATAAATGTTTTATTTAATGTCAGCAATTATGTGTGGAATACAATATCAGACAAATGCGAGCCCTTTTGAGCACATTTTTCATTACATTCTCACACATTTCACGCGGTATTTCATTAATTTTATCATGAATATTTTGTTTGAGTTGCTCAAGCGTTTCCGCTTTGTTTGCATAAACCTTATTTTTCACATATCCCCACAAAAAGAAGTCCGGGGCAATCAAATCAGGCGACCGTAGAGGCCAATCAAAATCACCACCATTTCTTAAAATAATTTGTTGTGGAAAGAGATCTCGCAGTAATTCCATTGTAATCCTGGCTGTATGCGATTTGGCACCGTCTTGTTGATACCACATGTTAATCAAGCCCAAAGCATGAAGTTCTGGCGTTAAAAAGTTTCCAATCATATCACGATATCGCTCCCCATTGACAGTTACCATTACGCCGTTTTCAGTTTCAAAGAAGTAAGGTCCAATGATTCGTTCTAACCAAATTGTACACCAGACTGTCACTTTTAATGGATGCAAAGGTGACTGATGAATAATTTGAGGGTTTTCTATTGCCCAGAACCGACTATTATGTTTATTCACATACGATATCCACTCGTTATGATTTTTTTCATGAAAATCGGGGTTGTCATGGGCGGGCTGTAACATCCTATTGGCATATGTACGGCGGCGTAAATGGTCTTGTGGAAGAAGCTCTTGTGTCAACTAAATCTTAAATGGAAGCAAATGCAAATCCTTGTGCGAAAGTGTGGCCAAAGTTGTTCTTTGAAGACCAAGCGTCGAATTGAGGTTGATGGATTGTTTTGAACACTTTCTTGAGCAGCAGTAATGTTTTCAGCCGATCCTGCAGTACGTTGTGGTCCATGCTTGGCCCTATCAGCTACAGATCCTCTTTCTTCGAAATCATTCACTACACGATAAATAGTGCATCTTGTTGGCACGTTGTTTCTCCCAAAAATTTCACGTAACTTTCTTTTCGCCACAGTAAACGATGATTGATTTTGATAAAATGTTTTAACGATTAAAACAGGTTGGTTTATCGAATATTTGTCCATAATAAATTTGCCACGTCTCTGCTTCACGACTGCCAAATATGAACTGTCAATACTAATGTTTACCGAAAACAAAGTAATATACCTTCCCGACGGACACCCTGTATTTTTTTGTATTTAAAATAAGTTAGAATCCTTTGTCAAATTTCCATGAATCTTTTTTTCGTAGTTGCTCTAGCTGAAGTCAAATTTGGCACATTGATAAAGTGGGATCTTACAAGTTAACCGGTTTTCGAAAATTCAATCTTTCCTCTATAAATTTTATTTAGTAGGAGGCAGTGACTTAGTAGTCAAATTTGGCACATTCTGACCTTTTGATAAAATGGAATCTCCCAAGTTAACCAGTTTTCGGATTTGCAATCTTTCCTCCATAAATTCTACTTAGTGGGCTGCAGTGGCGTAGATTTTTGTCCATTGCATTGATTTATAAATCTTAAGAAAATCAATCAAGTAACTACACGTCTTATGATAGGGAGGTATCTATTTCAAACAAACTTCACATACAATCCACATTATCGTAGGTTCATATCTTTCAGGCAGTTGTACAGAATTCTTTGAAATTTGAAGCACGTGAAAATTGCAAGCATCGCGACCGTCCCTCCTATATCGCCTATACAAATTGAAAGATTGATAGAAAATGTATTCGTCCCTTGTAAACCCTACTTTGCAAACTTAAGTTAGCCAAATGTGAGTATTGTGTTACTTTATTGGCAAAGTTTCGAAAATACCTACTTGATAACCATGCCCTCTCTGGCAGCTCACATACAAATTGCCTAATTTCATTCATATTTTATTATTTCATGCCTCTCATTTAATTACACTAAGTTCAGTATAATTTCGCACACATTACGTTTTCAACGAACTTAGTTCTATGGTTGAAAATAGATAGTATTGCCACGCCCCTTAAGGTACCACATATAGTAATTGGGCAATTTAGCAAAAATTGGTAGCTGCTGTATAATTTTTAGACAGAAGTTTTCAGAAATGTATAATTTTGCTTATTTTATTGTGTATTTTTCTAATAAGAACGTTGAGATTTACCACGTTCTTTATGTCGTCCTCGCACTTTTGGTACTACGCAAAGGAACGGTGAGTGGACGCGCATATACTCGTAAGTCGATTCACCTGATTGCAATTGCTTTGCAGATGTTTTGTAACTTTCGTCCAATTTTTTGTACATACACCTTAGTTCTCTAAGTTCCCTACTTATCTTTTTTTTATTATCGTATATTGATAGCAATTTTTTTATGACTTTTTTATGAGATTTCTAATCAAATTTTTATTATAACTCCGTTACTGTTGTATGATCGCCATTTCATGGACAACATTTTGTAGATTTTAAAAAATGTTTTGGCCTTTACGTCCAACGTTTTATCAGCATCTATATTTCTCAGCAAACTAATATAAACTTTGTAACGTAGCTTTCCAACTAATGCCAAGATTCTAATAACACAGGGTGGCGCACCAACTGCACTACAATATGAAATTCAAATAACTTTTTTTATAATTCTTTTATTGTTTCATTTATTATTACTTTCTTTCCTTATTATGTAGAAAATTTAATTTTATTTTATATAACTAATTGGTTTGAAGATGATAGACCATAAATGATTTCCATGCTCATTCGCGCATAAGCGACACCTGATGAAAAAATTAATCATTGCGGAGACGCCTCAATTATTGTTTTAATTTATTGTTTCAATTCAGTAAAATTCCTTGGTTTCCTTGATTTCAACATTCTTTAGTTTTTGTACACCTCTTGATTGGCATAACCCCATAAAAACAAATCGGGTGCGATCTTCGGGTCAATGGAGAGTGGAGTTTCTTGATATTAATTTGTTTGCCAATTTTCGTTGGAGCTCCGCCATAACCGGTCTGGCTATAAGTGCAGTTGCTCCTTCTTACTGGAACCAAATGCTATTGAAATGGACACATCTTCGGCTCAGTTCTGGGTAAAAAAAAAACTTCTTCAACTTCTTAAAATAATGGTCCCCATTGAAAGTCGACAGAAGCACGATTTGTGCTCCACCCGTATTTGAACCATTCTTCCTTCTCAGAGTTTATGAAAAAGCTTTTTGAAAGAATGTATTTTTTATTTTGATTACCTACTACAACCAAAAAAAAAAAAACTGCTTTATAACTGCTTTCTTTTCTCTTCCCAGTTTCAACTATTTAAATACGACATGGAAGACTTAGGTATGACCATGGTGGTTAATACAAATCTAAATGAGTTGAATAAATATCGAGGTATGCTGTTGAAATCCGAATTCATGGAAAAGTAAGTATCCACTCGTTTATAGGATCATTAAAACTTGAAATCTTTTATCTATATCTTGGCCCTTTTTGCGACTCTCTTAAACAGCGGTTTCTCACGCAACATGATCATCAATTTCTTAATGTACGTCTTTGGTGTGGCCCAATTAAGCTCTATACATTTGGGTCATGATCGAAACTTTACAATGCTAATATCTAACGAAAATTTCACCAAGGTTTGTTATGCAAAACCTTTTCAAACTTTGAGGCATGAACCCTAAACTTTGTATGCATTTATAAACACTTGTAGATAGAGGGCGCTATATGCAGCACCGATGAATTGAAATCATACGATAATACCATTCAACACATAAACTTTACACTCCAGCATACAGATGATCAACATGTCGACCAGGATTTGCATAAATGGGTCATTAACTTGGATGTGGAATCATCGAAAAAGACCACTTGGTTTAATATTGCCGGAAATGTCCAAAGAACTGCAGCTTCAGCAGCTTCTTCGTCGAGTGAGCCCAAAGATTGGAAGGTAAGTTTCAAATTTGAAATTGATCGCGATTTTATAAATTCTTTATTAATCCAAAATTCAAATCTAATTAATTAAAACTGATTAAAAATTAAAATTCCATATTGTGTTTAAAAGGCTATACGATGCCTAGTAGAAAACAAAATTCAAAATTCCTCAATATCCGTTGCTTTCATTATTGCCGCTCTCTAACCTTTGGCCTCTAGTTCCTGTTCAGCTTTTATTAATGTTATAACACCCGCTTGCAGTGATTTGACTAATTCAAATTCGGTGAAACCCAAACGTCTTCGATTCGATATATCCATAACACCGTCAACAATGTCGGTATGTTCACCTCCAGTGCCACGAATTTGCAAATTTAATTCGTTGGCCAAGATTTTTAAACGTTCCTGGTCACGTGACAGCAGAGGTAATCGAATGTGCACCGAAGCTCGAAGAGTGGTTCCCAGATTTGTCGGACAGGCAGTGAGAGCACCATAACGTGGATGACGACCAAACGTTAAGCTCTTTTCGAGCTCTTGTAAACCTTTGACCAAACGACTGTAAACGTCACCTGGAAAAAGAATTGAGAAGAGTGTTAGTGTTGGAAAAGGTATTTAGAATGCTACTCCAAAATGCACTAGAGGTGAACAATAAAAGGGGGCCGAAAAAATAGGAACATTTGACCAGCCTACTAAATAAATACCATATATAAGAATAAAAATCGATAACATTAATGTGTAAAACCTTTAAATGATTAATGGAGCAATTACGTGAGACCACAAAATTCGAACAAAATGTTCCATAACCCAAAGTTCCAAAGACGATTCCAAAACATTAAATAAAAATAAACTTTAGGAGCTAATTTATTGAAGATTTGAACCAATGTCGAACTTCTGTTTACCATTATGCGTTTCTCGTGGAAACCGTCGTCCCTAGGCGTTGGCTTTCTCAGGCGGCCTAATTGTTGGCAGTGCAGATCCGATTTAAGAGTTTGGCCGTAGGAGAGCAGCTCATTATACATGATTCCCTCTCCATCCCACCAAACACTTAAGTAAAATCTTCTTGACCGCCTTTCCTGACTCGACCAGGATTTCAGTTCACCGAAATTCGACCATGACCGTTTTCGCTTCACGTTGCCGGAAGCGACCCACTTTCAACATTCGCTTCGGAAATGGATCGTTGCTGTTGCGATTCAACAACGATTCATAGCCCGAAATTAGGGCCATGATGTTTTTTTTTGCGTTAACTCGCGTGACTTCCACACTTCGAACTTCTGTTGGTATCCAGCCTTATCCAAGTGGTTTCAAACGGATTTTTACGTAATATTTACCTCCTGGGCTATCCAAACAGTGTTTATGTGGTGGTCGGACTTGCCGATTCTCATAATTTTGTGGACATTTCCAACAATTTCCGTTCCAATTAGTGCATCTTTGACACCAAAACGAAGCCAAAATAGAAGAATTGCAAAATATGGTGCATTTTCACTTTGCTGGTGTCCATTTTTAATGCGATTTTCTAAAGCCATCTATTGGAAAAATAATGAATATCTTATTCCTATACCTTATACGAAACTTATTCCTATACCTTATGGAAACTTAGAGCAACTTATGATCCAATTGATTGGCCTAGCAAACACACAATTTCTTATACCATCGACAAATTGTTAACTGAATTTTGCATTATTAGTCAGCAGGCAACCAAATAGGCCACAACCAGTGGGTAATGAAGAAAATATAGCGGAGATAGCTGAAAGCGTTTGCGATGACCGTAGCGTTTACGACATACATAAAGTACAGGGTGGCGCACCATTTGTGCTACAATAAGAAATTCAAATAATCTTGTTTTTAATCAATGTATTTTATTTATTCTTTTACTTTAAAGCAAGTTCAATTTTATTTTGTCTAACTAATTGGTTTTGAAAATGATAGACCGTAAATGACCTCCATCCATCACCGCAGTTGTTGCGAGTGGACAAGGATAAAAAAGTGGGGAAATGCTAGTCCGTGGAAAGACTAAAACCAGTTGTAGATAATTTATCATTTGATCGTTTTTGAAACAAACATATGGTGGTAATTGATACGAAACAAAGAAGAGTCATTCCAACTCATATACTATTTTATATCAACGCCTTAATTATGGGCGTGATTATAGAAAAATACTGAAAAATACAAGCAACGGATACATTTTTTTATTTATATCGGTTTACTACAAATAATCGTATACTTAATATTAAATCCCCTGAAGCCTTATAGCTCGTCTGCAGCTTGTTTATATGTATGCAAAGGTGAAACTCCTTTTTGCTACGCCCACTTGCGTGATAAAGAGCTGACGCGTCATTAACGATACTACAAATCATAGCAATTATAAACTGGCGAAATCAATCAACCAATCATAGTGAGAAAAGATTAAGCTCTTTTCTGGTAAATGGGGCTTTTTCGGCATTTTCCTAAACTTTTTACCTAAACTTGATTCGTTCGGTGATAGCAATATATTTTGGAAATTGATAGGCAGGAGAAGGAATCATCCAAGCTCATAGATTTCTTAATGATATCGCTTCAATTATGGGCATGATTATTAAAAAGTACTAAACATATATTCCAATGTATATTATATTCGGGTAGGATGCATTAGAAGAATTTGTTCCAGCCGTACTCATTCATCTTTCGGTTAGCATCATCTTCGATAACATTGAATTGGATCTATGCATAAAAGTGCATAAAAGTTTCGACTCAATGGAACTTTTAGCAAAATCTTGCCCATCGATTTTTTTTCGTTCTTTTCGAACAAAATTCGAAGTAATCAATTTCATTTTCAAAAAAAAAAGCTTTTTCGAAAACTCACCCAAATCTCCACATTTCGCCATAGATATTATACGCAAATGATCCTCTTCATTGACCCAAATCATAAAAGTTTCTGCCGGATTGTGATAGATGCCACGACCAGTGGGCCAGAAACGATAACAACCAGCAGTTTGGAGGTATGCATCCCCTCTCTTGAATAAAATATGTCGCCCCACCATTTCACTTTGTGTCTCCGAACTTATATCCTTCATGCTATGATAGGCTCCAGCTAACTCACCATCAAATGACTGGGTGGCCGCTCTTACCTTTTCCTCGATTTCAGCGTATTGCTTTTCACTTATTTTGGCAAAATATGGATAGCCCTCAATATTTCGGGCAATGCGTATACGTGTTGATTGTATGTATTTCTTTTCTGGATCCAGATTTTCTATCTCATCCATATTACCAAAATCAGCGTCTGGTTGTAGCTGTTCCTTATCGTTTTCCAACTGACCATGGTAATCGCGTATAACAGGATCGAAGAGCTTTGTGTAGATATCATAACATTCGGGATCGGCTGCATAAAGGCCGCACGAGGAATCATGATGTTGGAAACCAGATTGGACACAATCCAACAGCGAAGATTCCACAGGTGGTGCAGTGAATACAGCCTTGTACTCATCCAAAATTTCGCGGGTGAGATATTTACGTAAAAGTGAAGCAGCATTTTCTTCATCTTCGATGAGCTTTTTAAAACCTTCCTCAAGAAGTTCGGCCACCTCTTCGGGATTCTTTTTGCTGAAAAGAAGAAAGTGGAACGAATTATGTATTGAATATAATGTTGTTTGTTAAATCGGTTAAGCTGTTTTCATATACAGTCATAATGTGAATGATTTTTGGTTTCAGAAATAATTAAACAAAATAAATTATACGTCAAACAATTTATATTGCCCAATGTGAAAGGCTGAAGCCTATTCTAGCAGACCTGATTGGGGCTTATCAGTGCGGTTTTAGACCTGGCAAATCTACAACTGACGAGATATTTACACTATCGCAATTCGAGGGAAGACTCAAGAAAAATAAATCGATTCACCTTTTCTTCGCCTATAAAGCTGTCTTCAAGCATTGTCTTCTTTGGAATTCCTACGAAGCTTATACGTCTTTATATGAGCAAACTGAATGTAATGAAGTCCTCAATAAATATGGGTAGAAATCTTGGGACCTTGGAAATGATTATGAAGAAAGTTGCAGTAAGCACAACTTGTACCTCGCTTAGCAAAATTCATGTGTGTGAGTGCTAATTATACATACTTAATTGGCAGAAAACTGTGGAATGTTACTGCAGTCTTCTCAAGCATTAAGAAGAAGTGTTTTATATTTCGAATCGCAAATATTCTTTTTATTTTGGAGCGCTGCGTGAACATTTGCAACTGCTAGTCGGGAGTGGTTTATGAATTCATCTATCTCGGCTCCGCTGTAAATTAAACTAATGATGTCGGACTGGAAATTAAGAGAAGATTGTTGCTGGCAAATAAACGTTATTATTGGCTTAGCAAGTGACTGAATGCAAAGCCTTTTCTCAACGAACACATATCCAACTATACCAGACACTAGTCTTACCTCTCTTGCTGTATGGCACAGAATCATGGGTGGTTATGACTCAAGCGCATGAATTCATTTTGGAAGTCTTCGAGAGAAAAATACTCCTGAGAATATATAAACACATCACCATTAATGGAAAATACCAGCTTCATATGAACCATGAACGGTGTTATGTTTTATTGACAGAAAATTGTGGAATGTTACTGCAGTGTTCTCAAGCATTAAGAAGAAGTTCGCAGAAATGGTCACTAGATCTAAACGAGGACAAAACAAAGTTATTTATTTCGAATCGCGAATTGTCTTTTTGTTTTGGAGCGCTGCGTGAACATTTGCAGCTGCTAATGTGTAGTGGTACATGAATTCATCTTGAACAATTCCACAGTAAATTAAACTAATGATGTCGGACTGGTAATTAAGAAAAGATTGTTGCTTGCAAATAAACGTTATTATTGGCTTAACAAGCGACTGAATGGCAAAGCCTTTTCTTAACGAACAAATATCCAACTATGCCAGACACTAGTATTACCTCTTTTGCTATATGGCACACAATCATGGTTGGTTATGACGCAAGCGTATGAATCAATTTTATGAACTTCGAGAGAAAAATACTCCTGAGAATATATAAACCCATCATCGTTAATGGAAAATATCAGCGATATATGAACCATGAGCGATATGAGCTATATACCGATATCGACGTAGTAAAGCGCATTGAAATACGAGTACATCGATTGTGTTAGCTGGATTATGTCATGTGGATGGACAGAAGCTTGGACACAGCAAGAAAAGTCTTCGACATCCAATTCAATGGACGACCAGAAGAGGGCAATAAAGGGCTTTTTGTACACTATGAAAAATTTGAAGGAACAATTAAAAAAAGATCACAAAAACATGAAGCTTTCCTAATATTAAGCGTTTATACGTCAGAATGATTCAGTTACATCATATGCTAATTCTATCTCTAACACTATTTAGTTCCGATGGAGCAGAGAATTTTATTTGGCATAATATCGACCACCGTTCAAAGAAAGGAAGCTTTTTTTATACATATATATGAAAAGTCTTCGACAACCAATTGAATAGACGGCCAGAAGAGGGCAACAAAAATTTCGTTGGAAAAAGGCTTTCAATATATAATATTAAAAATCTGAGTGAATTATAAAAAGATCGCAAAAAAAACATAAGATTAAGTGTTTATACGTCAGAATGATTCAGTTACTGCAAATACTTTCTTTAACATTGTTCTGTTCCGATGGAGCAGAGAACTTTATTTGGCAGAATATCGACCACCGTTCAAAGAAAGAAAGCTTTTTTTTATTCATATATACGAAAAGTCTTCGATAACCAATTCAATAGGCGGCCAGAAGAGGGCAACAAAACATTCGTTGGAAGAAATGAAAACTCTGAGTGAACAATTAAAATAAGTTTATAAGTCAGAATGATTCAGTTACATCGTATGCGGATGCTTCCTCTAGCACTGTTCTGTTTCGACGGAGCAGAGAATTTCGGTCGGTCGATCTCTTGTTCGAATTCTCGATATATTTGTCCGACTAACGACCGCCGTTCAAAGAAAGGACACTTTCTAATTCGGAAATAATGCTCACTATCGAAGTATCAGCTCCCGTGTGTCATGGTTACCTACGGCCTTGACCGACTGTAGTGTAATGGAAGCCCAACATCGCACTTGTTGAACTTTGCTCCTATTAAATTGTTTTGGTTGTGTTATTGAAAATTGGATTTCTTCTTCTTTTTTTCAAATTATAACTTCGTATATTACAAAACAGCACTTGCTGGTGGAATTCATATTAATAGGCAGAAGGAGGAATGATCGAAGCTCATAGGTTTCCTAATGGTATCGCCTCAATTATGGGCATGATTATTGAAAGGTACTTCGTGTATTATAAAACAATAGCTGCTGGTGGAATTCAAGCTGAGTGAACATTTCCGTTGTGTAAGAGAAATATAGAAAGTTGATTTGATTTTTAATCACTTAAACTTATCTAAAGTTAGCTGAAGATGCTGCTGCAAAATTTAAGATTAAATACGCTTTTATTGTGGTATGACGTTATTCTTCACTTCGGAAACTAAATGGCATTGTCGGAAATATCCTTAAAATAATGAACTTTATTCTATTTAAACTATGAAAGTTAATATTGACACAACATCCTTACCAAAACTCCTAACTGCTTCCGGAAGTAAATCTATTCCAAGCATATTTATCTGCATAACCTTTCAAACCATTCAAAGCCTTCACAATAACATACAGAGTAATCGAATTTGATTATTTCATTTCAAGACTTACATTTGCGAACGCAGTCGCTCCAAATCCGTTTCCAATCTTACTATCGTTTTCCGAGCCTCCTCCAAGTCAGACTTCATGGCATCGAATTGTGCATCATCGGGACAGGTTTCACACATAAACTTGCGCACAAAACGAATGGCATCGTCGGGTTTATTTTGTTCCTCATAAAGTTTTATTAAAGCTTTGCTCAGGGCATCAATGACACCAGCCCTCTCCAGGTACTTACGGTATTGGACACGTTTCGATTCAATCTGTTACAGTGTCGCACCAAAAGAAACAAAAAAATAAAAGAACCGCTCACTAACACACGGGCAAATACTTACCGAGGACATTTTTATATGATAGTAAAACAAAATCACTCTCTATCGATATCCTTTGGCTAACTTAACAATTCGTTGTCTTATTTTTTCCAGAAAAACTATGTAAAATTTTCGAGTAATCTGTTTTTCAAATGAGTGCACGTACAAAATGAAAATTTTTTAAAATTTGTATTGTAATTTCAATTTGATTTGAGCTTTCAACACTTGCTACTTTGATTTATGTCTCGCACATATGAAATATTGATCAAACTTCAGTAGATATCCTTGTTGATGGTAGTCATGGACGGTTTTAGAGGTATCTATTTTACTTTTTGGCTTCAGGACGAATAACAAAACAATAATGCCGTAGCTTGAACAGCGTAGCCTGTCGTGGCAAGCGTTGTGGCAACTTGACTAAAACTATTTTATACGATATGTTAGCATTACATTGGTATTGTGCGGTTAGGTTCTGTTACCGTACTCGTCCTTATTGTAGTGGTAGTTGCAATTATTTCGATGGCATTCATTAGGTAGGTTTTTGGGTTAGAATGCCGACATAGGAGGGTAGATGGAGAAGTAGTCTGTAATGCACAGTAGTTTGAAATATGTCGTATATATGTATAGAATAGAGGATTGTAACGATCAGTGCTGCAATTGAACACACGCTACAAGCTGGTTTTTTTTACATGATTTGTAAAATCATACAGAAAAGAAGTTGTACAAGAGCTTTATTGCAAAATGGGGAATCTACATGCGATTTGAATAGCGGGCTGCATTGTTGAAAATCTTCGCATTCCATATTATATTCTTTGGAATACTGCAAACAGATCATGAAGAAAGAATCACGCCTCTGCTGATACCTCCCATACAAACGAGGTGTGTTCAAAAAATAATTTGTTAATAAAAAAATAATTTTAAAATTTCGTGGGCTACGTACATTCGACTTTCGATTATTATTATTTTTTATGTTGATACACTCGTCTCGAAGATATATTGACGGTTTTATCCATATAGCATGTTTAGTTTGTTTAGGAGAGGTATAAATAAGACAAGTCTACTGCGTGTCCGGCGATTTTCTGCTATTGAAAAAAATGGATCAAAGAAGTTACATCAAATTTTGTGTAAAAAATGGAATTAAGTGCTCAAAAACACTTGAAATGTTGACAATGGCATACGGTGAGAGCAATCTGAGTCAAAACAATGTTTACAAGTGGTACAAGCTTTTCACAGAAGGTCGAGAAGATGTAAATGACGACGCTTGCTCTGGACGCCCCAGCACATCAACAACCGATGAAAATGTTTGGAAAGTGAAGAAATTTTTTTATGGAGAATCGCAATTAGAGAAGTTCCTGAAGATGTGGGCATATCGGTTGGTTTATGCTATGCAATCTTTTCGGAAATTTTGGACATGAAGCGTGTGGCAGCGAAGTTCGTTCCAAAATTGCTGAATTTTGACCAAAAACAATGTCGCATGAGCATCGCTCAGGAAATGTTGAATTGTTGATTCGGATTCGGACTTAAAAGGATCATAATTGCTGACGAATCATGAGTATATGGTTATGACATAGAAACCAAAGCCCAATCTTGCCAATGGAAGAGTCCAGGAGAGCCAAAACCAAAAAAAACACGCCAAGTTCCATCAAATGTCAAGGTTTTGCTCAGTTTTCTTCGATTACCATGGCGTAGTGCATCAAGAGTTCTTATCACAAGGTCGTACGGTAAATAAGGAGTATTACCTTGAGGTTACGCGCCGTTGGCGTGAAATGCCCGAAATTGTAGAAAAAAACATTCATGGCTTCTGCATCACGATAATGCACCTGCTTACTCATCTTTGCTTGTGAGAGATTATTTGACCAAAAACAACCTCAGCCACCGTATTCACCAGATTTGGCCCCCTGCTAGTTTTTCCTATTCCCAAGATTGAAAAGACCCATGAAAGGACGGCGTTTTGCGACCATTGAGGAGATAAAAACCGAATCGCTGAGAGAGCTCAAAGACATACCAAAAAGTGCATATCAGAACTGCTTCGAGGATTGGAAAAAAACGCTGGCACAAGTGTATTATATCTGAGGGGGACTACTTTAAACAAGATAAAATAGAAATTGATGAATGAATAAAAATTTTTTGAGAAAAATGAAAATTCACCGTATTTTTTGAACACACCTCGCATGAGTGATTAAATCCATATATTTTTAGCTTCATATCTTTCAAGCAATTGTACTGAATTTGAATCAAATTTGAAGTACATTAGAAGTTTGGTGAATGATTAAATCTATCTTAGCTTCATATCTTTCAAGCAATTGTACTGAATTTGAATCAAATTTGAAGTACATTAGAAGTTTGGTGAATGATTAAATCCATCTTAGCTTCAAATCTTTCAAGCAATTGCACTGAATTTGACTAAAATTTGTGCTTCATTGGGTGTTTTGTAAGATTTATAACGAGAAAGTGAAAATGGAGGACATTGCCACACCTCTTCGGATACTGCTCGTACAACTTGTCCGATTTATAGAAATTAAAATTTATTTTTATTTTGTCAATTAAATTGCGTTTTAATGCTTGAAACAACTTTAAAAAAAATCGACAGGATTACCACGCCTCTCTCGGGAAACACCCATACAATTTAATTGCAACTTATTGGAGATTATCGCAAGTTTGAATTTCGACTATCACTACCAAAATTTGTATAGATTACTACAGTTTCTTCTTGTCAGTTTTGATTCCAAACATAAGTATTGTGAAATGCTCTTGCAGGTTTTGTCTGAAAGGTTTGTGCTGGTTGAATGTTTCCTCACAAGTCAAAGTATTCTGTCCATTCAATGTCATTGATTTGACTAAAAAAAGCACGCCAACTTCACTGTATATTAATGTCCTTCCATTTCATTCATACAATGAGTATTCCAACTATATTCATTCATACAAATGTGGGCGTCATTTTTTTCTACTCTCCAACATCACAGTGTTTGTCTAGTTAAATACGGATATACATAAGTGTGTGTTTGCGTGTGGTGCACATGTCCTTAATAGTGCCATGGTTATTAAATGCATAAGTAAGCTGGTATTGTCTGTTTACACACACACACATATACAACATACACACACGACAGCATACCCTGTAGGAAATGTCAGTAGTGAATCTGTAATGATTCACCATTGACATGGTCGTCAGTACTATTGACCAGTTATTCCCCATGCAATGGTCTCTCTCTAGTGTTGACATTTAACATGTGCTTGTCACTGAGAACGCACTAATGACCGCGGTACTAGAGACTAGGTGGTTCCTCGGGGGCCACTTGGAGACATTGGAACCAGAGATTCAGTAGTTCATTTTAGCAATTCTAGTCTACACTTTTGCAAAACTTTTTTAGATATTCACAGTACAATTCACGCATTTATTTTGATAAAGTTGTACATTTTTTTAAAGAAAAATTTCATAAAACTGAAAAGGTACAGTTTATGCATAAGCCTTTTCGTATGGGCTCCATTTTTTTAAGGCTGGCTGAACCTTTTGAATTCGATAAGAAAAAATGTTTGCTCTTTGTTAGATGAGTCACTTTTGTTCCCGTTTTCGTCTTCTTGCCTTTGTATGGCTTTTTTTCTGACGTTGAAAGGTTGCTCTCAAAGTTTTATCACAATATTCTGTAAAACTTGACATAGCATCTAAGTAAAGGGTGTCCCAACAAGAACGCAAGATTTAAATTTGGCGCCATTCGAAGTGTTATTGTTTGACATTTGAACTATTGTTATTGTTTGCTAGTAGAAGGTACGAGGTTAATAAAAATGGAGCGCTACACGAATGAACAACGCATTCTCATTGTGAAATTGTTTTACCAAAATATTGAAAGTTTTGCAGCTACAGTTCGCAAATTGCGATCAATTTGGGATCACAATAATGCTCCAAAAGAGTCAACTGTAAAGAGATTAATGGATAAATTTGCCAAAACTGGGTCTGTTAGTGATGTATAGACAACAACGTGCCTTCGACCAGGTCGATCGACCGAAAATGTACGAAAATGTACGTGATAATGTAGCTCAAACTCCATCCATCTCAATTCGACACCGAGCTCAGCGAATTGGTGTCTCCAAATCCACTATGCAGCGAATTTTGACGAAAGATTTGCATCTTCATGCATACAAAGTTCAATTGACTCAGGAACTGAAGCCAGCTGACCATGGACAGCGAAGGGAGTTCGTTAGTTTGGTATTGGAGAGACAACATGAAAATGTTGATTTTGCCGATAAATTCATCTTCAGTGACCAGGCCCATTTCCATCTTGATGGCTTGGTCAATAGGCAGAATTGTCGCATTTGGGGTGAGGAAAATCCTCGAGTGATTCACGAGAAGCAAATGCATCCTCAACGAGTCACAGTGTGGTGTGGATTTTGGGCTGAAGAAATCGTTGGACCTTTTTTTTATGAAAATGAGGCATGTCAAGCGTAAACAGTCAATGGTGTTCGGTATCGTGAAATGATAACCAGTTTTTTCGTGCCTAGAATTGAAGAAATGAATGTGAAGGGCATGTGGTTGCAACAAGACGGCGCCACATGTCGTACAGCCAGAGAAACAATTTCATTGCTGCATCAGCCATTTCCCGGTCGTGTTATTTCCACAATTGGCCACCTAGATCGTGCGATTTAACTTCATTAGACTTTTTTCTTTGGGGTTTTTTGAAATCGATGGTTTACGCGAATAAGCCGACGACGACTCAAGTCTTAAAAGAAGAAATTGGACGCTGCATTAATGAAATACCGCAGCATTTATGCAAAACGGTCATTGAAAATTTCATTAACAGATCGCGTGTGTGCCAGCAAAGCCGCAGCAGCCATCTGCCTGATGTGTTGTTCCATACATAACCTCATTCGGTCTACTTTACGATATAATAAAATTTCACGATTTCTATTTTTAAATATCTGTGTTTTATTTAAAATTTAAATCTTGCGTTCTTGTTGCGACACCCTTTATAAAAAAAAAAAGAAAATGAGGAAATATTAAAAATAAATTTAAAACATCGTTTAAAAATTTCTTTACCTATCAGAGCCGTAAATACATTGCGGTAATCCCGCAATCGTTTCTTGCCAAAAGAACCGTCGTTGGTATGTCCAACATATACTGCTCTAGGAGAAGGTTTAGCTTTCCCTCTTTAATTTTGCATTCAAATTCAATTTATTAGGGATACACAAATCGTCACAATGGTCTTCAAAATTATCAGCCGGCTCCTCCAGTCAGGATTGCACTTTCATTATAAACCGTGTCTTTCCCACTGACTCTGTTTTTGTATAAACTTGCTTGTTTTTTTTCACAAGTCTTTAGTAATTTTTTTTGCTCATGTTATATCTGTGGTCACAACCCATAACAGCCTAAGTCTGTTTTTCAATATTTTCAGTACAGGAGTTTAAAGTTTTGAATCTTCACTGAAAATCAGGAGAAGGAGTTTTTTGGAAAACTTTGCTACAGATTCCAAGGAAACGAATTTCTTTACTTAGTTGTTAACAAAAAATAGTTGTTTATTCTCGAAGTCAAAAGATATTATCGAAAAAGACATTTAGGCTCTTATGAATTGTTGCACGAAAGAAAGTCAAAAAGTTCAAGTTGAGTTAGGCTATTATTCCAGATTAAATAAAAAACTTTAAGTTTGGAGAAAGACCTTAACTCAATTTATGTTTATTAAAAAACTAAATTGTAATTCGGAATAAGAGCTTAACTCAAGTTAGGAAAATAAAATTGTTTCTTTATTTTTTTTGGATTAACGACTTAAGTTGATTTAGGCAATGATGAAAAAATAATGTTTATATTTGTTGTAATCCTAAATCGACTTAGGCAGTTATGCCAAAACAGTCATTTAGAAAAATAACTTAAGCTATTAGGTTTTTTAGGATTAATTGCCTTCCTAGAAGAGATACAAACATGAAAAATTGAGAGCAAATAAATTTAGATACGCTGAATACGATGGTGCTAATAACTCAATTGTGTCCTAACTCGAGTTAGGCTGTTACGGGTTGTGACCACAGATATATTTCCAAAAGTACAGTCTTTTTATATTTACTATTATTTATTTTATTATTTATTTTTGTTTTATAAAACACTTAAATTTTGCGTGCGATCACGTTTGATGTCAACTAAACAAAATGAACGATACAAAATAAGAAGAAGCACAATTTTACAGTTGTAAAAAAGTTGTCTACTCATCAAAGTGCGAACTGTAGACGCTGCTTTGACGATGTCACCAAAATTGTCGACAAAAGTGGTGACTTGGAGACACTTGACCCCACCCTTCCTACAGGGTACTTAAACCTATTGTTAGCGCAAGTAGCGGCGTTGTCGTTGTCATGTCTCTGATTTCCGTTATCATTATTTTCCGCCTTCATTATATTTTTTTTTTTCTTTGTGACCTACAGACGCAAAGCAGCACAAACACACGCACACATACACACATCGGCTGCGACAACATCAGAACTCATGGCGCAGTCAGTCACATGCACTTGGTGTTTCTATAATAACTGGATCCTTTTTCATTATTTTTCACTTCTGTACTTTATAGTTTGTTTATTGTTTTCATATTTAGACAATTTAAGGCATTTAAACACCATCGTATTGGATAATTGAATGTATTCCTACTCATATCTTGTTATGACTTCCATTTAGTTCCTGTCCAGCCGTGCATGTCTAACTAACATGCAGCACAACACATTTATCATTTATTAGAAATTTTGGTAAAAGCCAGGAGCAATTTTTGGAATAATTGTGTTTTGAAAATGCCAACAATTTATTACGATATGCCATAAATATAAAAAGTTGTTAAAAATACCCTACACCATTTTCAACTCAGAATGAAAAAGTCCATTTGTATTGCAAAGAATTCAAGATAAATTTCGGATTTTTTATTTGCATTTGAGAAAATGGTTTTTATATTTATTCGGAGCTCAAAATAAATGTTGGCAAAAGCCATACAAGTAATCAATCTGGCAACGTTATAAGTTTTAATCTATTCCAGTGATTTTTTCTCTATTGTCAGTTGTTGACCAATATTGTTATTCTCGTTACTCACTCTTAGTCTTGATCTTGTTAAGTAAAGCCGTTCTTTTATATGTTTAAAATAAATCGTCTATGTCTTTTGTTTTATGAGTAAATGGTATTTTATTTTTCTGAGGTTAACGGTTCTCCATAAAGGAGAACCACAACAATAAATATATGACTGTTTTGTAAAATTTAATTGAAAAGAAGTTTTAGCAACATAATATTCTCACAGTATGCCAGAATGTCTGTATAGCAATTTTGACTCCACCCACCCACAATCAAGTCGCATCATACGCATAGGAAACTCACAACTTAACAAGAATTCCTACTCGAAAAATTTCATAAATATTCACAAAACTTCTTTTCTTTGTACCCATAGATGTTAAAAAAACCCAAATTTTGCTGATGACTTCATTTAGTACCAACATAAAAAAAATAATAATCGAAAGTCGAATGTACGTAGCCCGCGAAATTTGAAAATTCACCTTATTTGTTTAACATACATACCTCGTATTCTTAGATTCATATCCCATATGTAGTACTATATTGTACTAAATTTAAAGTTAGTCGAGTTTAGTACAGGTGGCGCGTTTGCCAAAGTAGGGTCTTAGAGTAAAAACAAAACTTATTTTCACACCGCTTCTGTTGCCTTCCACAGAAATTAACCGATTTTCCGTAACACAATCTTTCCCAAATAATTTCTAATTAATAGCTTGCAACAGCTAACATTTTCGTCTATTACTTTAATTTATAATTCTCCCTAAAGACACGCCCCTATTGGTACTTCCCATGTAGATGACCGATTTAACCCATTTATTTCATATCTTTTAACCAGTTGCAATGAATTCTTTCAAAATTTCATACATTTGATTGACTAAGTTCTATGAATGAAAATGAAGGGCATTACCACATCCTTACCGGCACTTCCCACGCAAATTGATCGTTTTAACAAAATTTAATTTATTCTCTGTAATCAATGATCAAGCATCTAGAAAATTGCAAAAACATCTCGATACCATAACAAAATGGCTGCATAAATGGAGAATAAAGGCAAATGGAACGAAATCGGTTCAGGTAACGTTTACACTTCGGAGAGGATGTTGCCCTCCCGTGTCTATTAATAATGTTGAAATACCTCAAGCAAATGATTTAAAGTATCTAGGCATTTATTTGGACAGAACACTGACTTGGAGAAAGAATATATTTACAAAAAGACTGGCCTTGGGGCTCAAACTAAGATCCTTAAATTGGCTTTTGAATAGCAAATCCAAATTATCCCTAGATAACAAATTGAAAATCTATAAATGTGTCTTAAAACCCATATGAACATATGGAATCCAGTTATGGGGGACTGCAGCAAACTCCAACCTTGAAATATTGCAACGCTTTCAATCCAAAGTACTGCGAACCATTTCCGGTGCACCCAGATACTTCTCGAACAGACAATTGCATAGAGAATTGAAAACACCCTTCATTAAGGAAGAAGTCCACAAATACTCCGCTAGATACATGAATCGTATTCAACAACATCCGAATTAGCTGGCGTCCAATCTGATGAACTAAACACCATTATTTATCAGACTAAGGAGGAGAACCACACAGGACCTGGCTACTCAGTACGAATATAGCAGTAAGGACACTCAAGGAAGTGTTCCCGAATAAAAATAAAATTTTGGTATATAAGTAGTATGTAGGCCAATGTAAATATTACTGAATGTCCAAGGACAGATTGTAATAAATACAGAATTAAAAAAAATAAAAGAAAAAAAATCTCTGTAATTCCTTAAATTCTTACCAATTTTATTATCTAACTTTTATTTTATTAACTAAGTTCTTTTTTTATTAACTAAGTTCTTTATAAAAATGCAACATGTTTACAAATGATTCACTGAAAGTATTGGCCATCGCTAGCTATTACTTTTACCCCACCTTTCCACGAATTCCGTCACTGTAAAACTGTTCATCTTTTGAGGCTATCCACGAATCTAGCCATTCCTTGATGTCGTTATATGAGTGTAATTGCTGGTTAGCCAAACCGTGTGCCATCGAACGGAATAAGTTATAATCGGACGGCGCAATATCTGAAGAATATACTGGATGGGGTAAGACTTCCCATTACAGCGTTTTCAGATAGGTTTTAATGGGCTTGGCCACGTGAAACCGAGCGTTGTCATGCTGGAGAATAACTTTTTCGTGCCTCTCTGCGTATTGTGGGCTTTTCTTGCGCAGAGCTCGGCTCAATCGCATTAATTGAAGTAGATACCGATGCCCCATTGAAGGTTTCGCTGGGTTTCAACAGCTCGTAATAAATAACACCGACCTGGTCCCTCCAAATACAGAGCACAACCTTCGCAAAGTGAATATTCGGCTGAGACGACGATGTAGAAGCATGACCGAGCAGCCCCCATTACTTTCCTTTATTTGGATTGCTGTAATGAATCCATTTTTCATCACCCATTACAATACGATGAAGGAAACCCTTCTTTTTTTTTGTCGCTGAAGCAGTTGTTCACAGGCGAAAACAGCGAGGCTCAACATATCTTGGTTTCAACTCATAAGGAACCCAAGTTCCTTGCGTTTAAATAATTCCCAACGCATGCAATCGCTTGGAAATGGCTTGGCGAATAACTCCTAACAAGCTCTACCTGCGCTTCACACGGATCCTTATCAAGCAATGCCATCAATTCAGTGTCTTCGAAGGTTTTTCGTCTTCCTTCACGCGGACGGTCGTCAACATCAAAATCACCGCCTTTAAAGCGATGTAACCAATCTCAACACGTTGTTTCACTTAAAGCAACATCTCCGTAAACGTTTTGAAGCTCTCGATAGGCTTCAGTCGCCGTTTTTCTCGTTTGAAAGAAGAAAATCAATACTTGCCGCATATGACAATTATTTGGCGCAAAATCATACATATTCACACAACCAAAAGAATATGACGTCAAAAGAAAATAATTATTGTGTCGAGGCGGTACGCTTGGCTCTTGGCGTTTAGGTTATGGCAGAATCGACTAGCATTTACAGCTGGCGCCATCTATTGGCAAACGGCGGGAATTTAGTTGCGCACCTAATATAACACTTGATAATCTTTAGCTACAACTCTCCCGTCCTAATTACTCCCAATTCCCAATTCAAATTACCTACATTAACCCCCATATTGTTAGCAGGTATTGGCTAAATCTTCCATTGCTTTACCTTCTTATTTGTCAATTTCATTTGAACATTCCCAATCCTATTTGTAAAATGTCTAAATTTATTTATTAATTTATTTAATTTCTTAGTTTTATTTGAAATTTTCTGAAATGTAAATGTAAAAATCTCGATATTTTTCATAATTTTCTCAATCATAAAGAGATTATCTCACCTTCCTATAGAATTTTCTCAAATTTAGATGAAAAACCCACAACTTCAATGGGAATTTACTCAAATATAAGTGAAAAATGTCAATTTAATTTTAAAATTTTCTAAATAATTAAGAAAAATTTGATCATTTAGAATTTCTCCAAAAATAAATGCAGAATCTCAATTTTATTTGAAATTTTCTCAAATGTAAATGTAAAAATCTCAATAATTTTCATAATTTTTTCAATTATAAAGAGAATATCTCACCTTCCTATGGAATTTTCTCAAATTTAGGTGAAAAATCCCAACTTCAATAGGAATTTACAAAAATATAAGTGGAGAATGGCAATTCCCCTACAACATTTTCAAAATAATAAAGAAAAATTTAATCACTTAGAATTTCTCCAAAAATAAATGGAGAATCTCAATTTCTCAATTTTAATTTAATTCATATTTTTCTCAATTATAAAGAGAATATCTTACCTTCCTGTGAAATTTTTAATAATTTAGATGAAAAATCACAACTTTAATAGGAATTTACTCAAATATAAGTGAAAATGGCAATTTCATTTCAACATTTTCAAAATAATAAAGAAAAATTTGATCATTTAGAATTTCCCCAAAAATAAATGGAGAATCTCAATTTCAATTTTATTCCTATTTCTCTCAATTATAAAGAGAATATCTCATCTTCCTATCGAATTTTCTCAAATTTAGTTGAAATTTCCAACTTCAATAGGAATTTACTAAAATATAAGTGGAGAATGGCAATTCCATTACAACATTTTTAAAATAATAAAAAAAATTTGATCATTTGGAATTTACCCAAAAATAAATGGGGAATCTAAATTTCTCAATCTCAATTTTGTTCATATTTTTCTCAATTATAAAGGGAATATCCCCGTCTTTCTATCGAATTTTCTAAAATTTAGATGAAAAATCCCAACTTCAATAGGAATTTACTCAAATATAAGTGGAGAATGGCAATTCCATTACAACATTTTCAAAATAACAAAAGAAAAATTTTATCATTTTCCCAAATATAAGCAGAGAACCTCAATTTTTTACGCAATGGAAAATCATAGCTTTAAATCATCCCAATTATATTGGGTTTGTTTCGTAAACTTCTTATTTGTAATAACCGCTTAAGAAAAAATCAGATGCAGCAAGATTAGGAGATTATGCGGCCAACGAATTGTAGAGTTTTTTGATATTAAGTTTTTGAGGAATTTTCGCTGCAATTCTTCCACATCAAGTCTGCCTAAGCGACAAGTTATGTCATCTTGTTGAAATCACACTCGGTTGAAAAGGACGGTCTTTCGACTTAGTTCCACAAAAAAAAGCTTTCAATATCTTCAAGTAACGTCCATCAGCCACCCCGTGCTTGATATGCACATTTTATTTACCAGTTAGATATTCAAGACAGTGAAATTTAACCACCCACTAAGCAGCTTCTCTTAAGCTTAAATAGCTCAGACTCATGTCAAGTTTAATTCAGCAATGTTTTTATTAATATTCATTCAAATCGGATTCATATTTCAGAAGTGATAGATTTAATTCCGTTTTTTTAATTATATCGCAGTCCTCGAAAGACTGACTGGAAATGTTTGTGCTGGTTGAATGTTTCCTCATAAGTCAATGTATTTCGTCCATTCAATTGCATTGACTTGACTAAAAAAGTACGCCAACTTCACTGTATATTAATGACCTTCCATTTCATTCATTCACTGAGTATTCTGACTATATTCATACATTCATATAAATGTGGACGTTGAAAAAATAATAGATTTATTTCCGTTTTTTTAATTATGTCGCAGTCCTCAATAGATTGACTGATCGTCCTTCAGACATTTACACCTTTAAAACAAAATTGAAAAAACGGACCTATATAAAGTTATTTTGTAAAATAATCAGAATTTATTGTTATTTCTTTGCAGGCCTGCATAAACGTCACCTATGCTCCGCTGGTATTCACTAAACGTCCTCATACTCTAATGGGATCAGTGACATTTGGTAATGCCACTACCGCCAATGAGTGTCCCGAACTAGGTTCAAGTATATCATTCAACAGTAGAGCTGGGGTAAGTTTTCAATTATCTGTTATACTCGTACATAGAGATACAGCCAAAGCTTTGTTTTCAATCATAATTTATACTTTGTTTTATCCTTACAGCCTTCAGATCGTGCCCGCGAATTTTTGCTATCGGATAATCCTTTAACCGACACTGATTTCTGTCCCAAAGAAGTATTAAAATTCTCACCCATACCAACGTCCAAGTATTGCAAGAGAAGCAATTTCGAAAATTTCACTTCGATAACCAAATATGATATGGATGTGCAATTTAATAATGTAAGTTCTTTGCCAGCAGATCTCGGATGGAATGACAATTATTCAAAGGATTAATTTTGTATTAATCATTACAGATGCCTGAATGGTTTTACTTCTGGTCCACTCGCTTAGATCATTTCGTCTCTTCATTTTCACCGGAAAAGGTGGAACGTTTAAATATGAATAAAGAAATTAATTTGTCCATTAACTCACCCAATGACTATTTCTGGTTGACAATCGAGGTCAATGGCGTGAAGAGACGCATTTATCATATACCATTCCTACAGAAATTGGATTCAAAATATGATGCTTCTCATGAAATCTCATATGATTCGGGTGTTAAACGTAAGAATGGAGAAAAACTCCTGTTGAATACAGCATAATAAAAAATCCGTATTTAATTCCAGGTTCCTGTTCGGTTATCAATGGCATGATCAATACTTTCGATGACTATCTCATAGATTTGGCAAGTTATCACAAAATTGGCAAAGCTCAAAATTGTCAAACACTCTTGGCAGCCGATTGTAGTCCTCTGCGAGAAATGGCCATATTCCTGACGCCATCGCCAGAAAATGGCCTTACGTCGAATTATGGCCTTAAAGTTTATATTGGTGAAAATTATTTCACATTTAAATCATCGAACGTTACGGATGACAAGGCTCCAGTTTTGATTACTTTGAATGATGATGAAAAAACTATTGATGTGAGAGAGACACCGTATCAGTTTCCTGAAGAGGGAAGCGCATACGATTTTAGGTAAGTAGAGAATAAAACGGCATTGAAGTCGCAAGCGAATTGCGCCATAAAACAGCAGCTCTATTTTGTATACGAGTATGAATAAAATTTCCAAACACAAGATTTCGATAGTAGCGCAGGCATGATTTTGTATTGAGGCCTTGACGTTGTTATCGGAATGTTTTATTTCACATTTCGACACTACTTTTTTCCCCTAAAATTTCAGATTGGATATTGAGAAAGTCTAACAATTTGATAAAATATTAGGTACGCAACTAAGTTTGTGCTGTTTGTCAATAGGTGGCGCTAGCTGTAAGTTGTAGTGGATTCTGCCATAACCTAAACGTCATGGGCCAAGCTTAGGCATATGGTAAACATACCGCCTCGACACAATAATTATTTTCTTTTGACGATGAGGCCTTGACGTTGGCATCGGAATACTTTGTTTCACATTTCGACACTACTTTTTTCCCCTAAAATTTCAGATCTGATATTGAGAAAGTCCAACAATTTAATAAAATATTAGGTACGCAAGCTAAGCCAAGCGGTAAACATACCGCCTCGACACAATAATTATTTTCTTTTGACGTCATATTCTTTTGGTTTTGTGAATATGTATGATTTTGCATCAAATAATCATCATATGCGGGAAGTATTGATTTTCTTCTTACAATCGAAGAAAACGGCGGCCGAATCTTATCAAGAACTCAAAATGTTTATGGAGATGCTACTTTAAGTGAAACAACATATTAAGATAGCTTTCCTTGCCTTCTTCTTCTTATGTGGCGACTAGAATATACAGCCTTATCCATTATACGCCGCCCGTAGAAAATAATTCCAAGCGCTTCGATCTTCTGCGCTTCTCCTCCAATTCGTCACACCAAGTTTCGATAGTATTTCAAAAACCTGGTCCCTCCAACGGAGTTTTGGTCGCCCTCTTCTGCGCCGTCAAAAACTTTCGGTGCCGAAGCATTTGGGTCCATCCGCACAACATGATCCAGCCGTCGCCTTAAAGACGGTTATTTTGATATTGACTACCGTTCACGTGAAGAAAGACGAAAAACCTTCGAAGACACTGAATTGACGGCATTATTTTATGGGGATCCATGTTACCTGCCAAGCCATTTCCAAGCGATTGCATGCGTTGGGAATGAATCAAAAGCAAGGAACTTGAGTTGAAGCCAGGAGACGTTGAGCGTCATTTTTTCGCCTGTAAACAACTGCTTCAACGACAAAAAAGGAAAGGATTTTCTTCATCGTATTGTAATGGGTGATGAAAAATGGATTCATTACAACAATCCAAAATAAAAGAAAGTCATGGGGGCTGCCAGGTCACGCTTCTACGTCATCACCTCGGCCGAATATTCACGCTGCCAACTTTTTGCTTGGTATTTTTTGGGGCCTGGTCGATGTTATTTATTACGAGCTGTTGAAACCAGCCTAAACCATCACTGGGGATCGGTATCGTTAAAAAAAATAAAACAGCGAGAACTTAGTTGCGCACCTAATATGATAAATTGTCCAGAGCAAGCATCGCCATTCACATCTTCTCGACCTTCTGCGAGTGTTTTTGAGCACTTAATTCAATTTTTTACACAAAATTTCTTCTTTGATCCATTTTTTTCGATAGCAGAAAATCGCCGAACACGCAAAATACTGTTTATACCTCTCACAAACAAACTAAACATGCTATATGGATAAAACGGTGAACATATCTTCGACACAAGTGTGCAAACATGAAAAGAAAATAATAATAATCGAAAGTCGAGAATGTACGTAGCCCGCGAAATTTGAAAATTCACCTTATTTTTTGAACACACCTCGTATATGCTTACCTTCATATCTTCCAATCGATTGTATCCAATTCGACTAAATTTGCCATAATCTAAATTCTGAGAAGGAAAATCTGTGACATTGTAACTCCCACATTCTGGTACTTTCCATGCAAATTGACCGATCTATCGAAATTTGAT
This sequence comes from Philornis downsi, assembly GCA_019455685.1. NCBI lineage: Eukaryota > Metazoa > Arthropoda > Insecta > Diptera > Muscidae > Philornis > Philornis downsi. Next base: position 2,279,694 of record JAHXMU010000036.1, read on the forward strand.
TTTCCACTGTAATTCCTAATTCGTAGTTTGAAGTTACTTAAATTTTCGCCAATTATATATTGCATTATAATACTAATAACATAATGTAATAAAATATGAAAAAATAGCTATAATGACCACGCCCTCTGTGATACCTCCCATACGAATTACGTTAATTAACTTATAATTTCCTAGAATCGTATATTTCAGTCAATTGCACTATATTCAGTGTAATTGAGATTGCATCAAGGGTCTGTGAATGAAAATAGATAGGTCTGTCACGCCAATCGGCCGATTTAGAAAATGTTTTCCAAACGGTGGACTTCAGAGAAAAGCAATTTTGTTTGTTTTATTGTGCTTTATTTCTGAATATTTATTGCAGCAACAAAAAAGTATGTCGTGAGAATTTATATGTAAGTTAAAATTTTATACTGGTTATCATAGTTGAATCCGAATTAGTTACAAATTTTCACCCTAAACGAAACAGTATTCAAACTGTAGGCAAATACCGGAAACCTATATTTGCAGGGCAGTGTTATAGCAAAAAATTTTCCGATTAATTAGCCCATGCAAGGGGAGTAATAATATTAATTTACTTTGTATTCTAATCAAAATCCTATGTTTCAGAATTTTATTGAATGTCATCACCTACATATATCTCACTCAATGTCATTCAAATCGCTCGATTTAGGTTGTTATTTCAAAATCAATATATTTAATGTTTTTATTATTATTATTTGTTTTTTTTTTATATTTTTCAGAGTTGAAGTTAACGAACAAAATATTTTAATTATCGAGAACAATCTCATGCATTCCAGCATCCAATTCGATATGTTGAATATTTTGAATTTGGAAATATTCTCGGTGTACAAGAATAAAATGTGTGGACTCTGCAGCAAACCACTGAATAGTATGCGCAATTACACTTTGTGTGCATAACGGAAGATTTGCGCTACAAACTGATTTTGAATTCTGTATAATATCGTATACAACAGACAATTTTTCTTTCTTTTCTTTTAAAATAAACCACAAATCAAATAAGTGATCTTTAAATATCTGTTAGAATTAAAGCAAAACATGTAAGTTTTAGTGTAATCCAAGTAATAAATAATAATTACTTTATATACTGTATGTGTGTATGATTAATAAATAAATATTTAGCATAAACATTTTCTTGATGGAAATTTATTTTCATGCATATTTTGGGATAAGAATAGGAATATTTGGGAATAAATTGCGCTTAAAATAATCGCAAGGCGTTGTAACGATTAATATGCATCTCATGCCCACCTATCGACCTCCACACCACGGCTCTAGTCCCGGGCAGCTGCCGCAATACTATTGATACTACAAAGAAAAAGAATGTGGACCTGAAATGCGTCTCTATCTCACTGGTGAGTATTCTTCCCAATTCTAAGTCATCCACATACGAGTATTGCATACTGTGGTAATTCACAAATCTAGCTAGAAAAAATTAAAAACAAAAATGTCTGGCAACACTCCTTCTGATCGTTTAATGAGCGCCACAATACAATAGGTAGCTGTAATTCAGTTTTTGTTTGCTTGTTTTTAGCTCTGATTAGGAAAAATGGTCGCCCAAGAACATCTAGGACCGAAGACAATGTTGAGAGAGTTATGGAGTCAGTACGAGGAAATCCACAAATGTCGACTCACAAGAGATCGTCTGTCTTACAATTATCGCGACGAAGTTTGCAACGAATTTTAACATTGGATCTTAAACTGCATCCATATAAGCTGCAATTAATACAAGAATTGAAAGAGTCTGACTTCATAGCAAGGCTCGCATTTGCTAATGAAATGCTTAATCGATTTTCCAATTTTGACAATATCCTTTTCACTGACGAGGCTCATTTCCTTATGAATGGATTCGTAAACCGTCAAAATTGTCGTTACTGGAACAGTGAAAATCCCAAAATCAAACACCAGAAACCATTGCATAGTCCTAAAGTGACAGTATGGGCAGCAATCTCTGGCAGAGGAATAATTGGTCCTTTTTTCTTCGAAAATGCGCGGGGCCAAAACGTCACGATTAATACGGAACGCTATGTTGAGATGTTGGACGGATTTTTGGCTCCAGAAATTGAAAGTTCAAGAATAGTGAATTCCAGAACTTGGTTCCAACAAAATGGAGCTACCTGTCACACATCAAATGACTCCATGGCGGTGATGAAGCAGATGTTCCCTGGCAGACTGATTTCGAAAAGAGGTGGTATCCCATGGCCCCCACGTAGTCCAGACTTGACGCCTCTTGACTTTTTTTGTGGGGACACCTCAAACACAAAGTCTACAGTAATAATCCAAGAAACATCGTTCAGCTCAAGGAGAATATCCGTGGTGAAATGGCAGCCATTACACCAGTATTACTGAAGAAAGTTTTCAATAATTTTCGTTTGCGGTTAGAAGAGTGCCGTCGTAGAGAGGGTCACCATTTAGATGATGTTATTTTTAAAAAATAAACTCCATTTATCACTCTACAATGCCTTAGATTTATTTTAACCATACCTTTTGTATTTATTTTTTAATCTATTTTTTAAATATGCACGTTCTATTGCACCACCATGTATATATATAACTACAAATAATCTTAGAGAATGTATTTAAGAAACCAATCTTTTGTCTTAAAAATATATTTTTTGTTGACAGTGTGAACTATTTACTTTTTGCGTCTTTTTACTAAAATAAACTTTGTTCTAAAAAAAAGTTGATTTTTTTACAATCATTTATAAGTTTGAACTCATTTTTTGTTCAATACATAAGTGAGAAGTGAACCCTACGCAATTTATTAATTTTATCCAGTTAGATTTGTAATCTACCACACTGTGTATTGGCGTGAACCAAATAGGCTTCAAACCAATACAGAAATTTCAGTTAGATGAACTGATTTAGATACAACTTCACTCAATGTCTTTTTATGTTACTGCAAAAACAGAATGAAATTAAAAATAACCCTAAGTCGTTTTGGCATTTTGTTAATTCGAAAAGGACTATTTCAGAAATCCTCTCAAATATGATATTTGGTAATGTTGTGTCAAACTCATGCAGTGATTCTGTTAACTTGCTTGTCAATTTTTGTTAAATCAAATCATCGGCCCATACGACTAGATAGATACTCAAGTTTGTTTGACATGCTAGACATTGATGTCCTAGAACTCGCTGAGGATGAGGTGTACAATGGAATCATGCATTGATTCTGACAGGATTTGTGTTATCTACTAAAGAAATGTGAGTCGTCACTAAACTTTGCTCTTAAATATATTTCTAATTCTTCATTAAAAGAAGGCATTTTTATTGATAGATGGAAGTTGGCGTCCATAACACCAATTTTTAAAGATGGTAAGAAAAATTATGTTACGTGTTATAGCACGATTTCTAAACTAGCAAATGTTTCGAAAGTTTTTGAGCATAAAGGGTGTCTCAACAAGAACGCAAGATTTAAATTTGGCGCCATTCGAAGTGTCATTGTTTGACATTTGAACAATTGTTATTGTTTGCTAGTAGAAGGTATGAGGTTAGTAACAATAGAGCGCTACACGAATGAACAACGCATTCTCATTTATGGAATTGTTTTACCAAAATGGTGAAAGTTTTGCGGCTACAGTTCGTGATTAATTTGGGGTCACAATAATGTTCCAAAAGAGTCAACTGTAAAGAGATTAATGGATAAATTTACCAAAACTGGGTCTGCTAGTGATGTAAAGACAACAACGCGCCTTCGACCAAGGCGATCGACCGAAAATGTCGCAGCTATACGTGATGATGTCGCTCAAACTCCATCCACCTCAATGCGACATCGAGCTCAGCAAATTGGTGTCTCCAAATCTACTGTGCAGCGAATTTTGACGAAAGATTTGCATCTCCATGCATACAAAGTTCAATTGACTCAGGAACTGAAGCCAGGTGACCATGGACAGCGAAGATATTTCGTTAATTGGGTATTTTAGAGACAACATGAAAATGCTGATTTTACCGATAAAATCATCTTCAGTGACGAGGCCCATTTTCATCTTGATGGCTTTGTCAATAGGCAGAATTGTCGCATATGGGGTGAGGAAAATCCTCAAATGATTCACGAGAAGCAAATGCATCCTCAACGAGTCATTGTGTGGTGTGGATTTTGGGCTGGAGGAATCATTGGACAATTTTTTTTAAGAAAATGAGCCATGTCAAGTGCAAACAGTCAATGGTGTTCGGTATCGTGAAATGATAACCAGTTTTTTCGTGCTTAGAATTGAAGAAATGAATATGGAGAGTATGTGGTTTCAACAAGACGGCGCCACATGTTATAGAGACAGAATCAATTCAATTGCTATATCAGTCATTTAAATCTTGCGTTCCTTTATAATTTATAAAAATTTATCTTTTCTTACAAAATTGTATCCAGTTAGATCTACCACAACAAATGTTAGCATTCATTTACAGAATATTGTATTTCATCATTTGAACTTGGACATCAAGTTGAAACAGTTTACACCGATGTCGCCAAAGTGATTGATAAAGCATTTACTGGTAGTTATTAATTTTTACCATTTAATCTGTTTTTTAATATTTCTTGATGGAAATTCTGTAATTCTGTAGCTGTAAATTCCAATGAAAGTTATAATTCCGTATTTTAGAACGAACAACATACAAAGTGGAAAATTCTAATAAGTGAAGTAAACTGTCATATTATAAATCATATTTTTCTGCTATTAAGACATCCAACATTTTCATAACATTAGTATTGTAAAGTTGTATAATGGATTTGTTATTGAACTATGGAGAAGATATGTTGTAATATTGAAATTTATAAAAATTATAATTCTAAATAAATAAATTAAATTAAAGTATCTCATTGTATACTTTGTGCTAAGTTGCAATCTATAAGACTTCATTCCTTGATGTTAAAATGGTTAAAATTGTATTTGTCATATAGACTATGCAAAGTCGTTATTAGTGATTATGAATCCCTTCCATATTTTAAAACATCTGGCGTGCCGCTAGGTAGTATTTTAAGGTCATTATTTAATTCATTTATAAATGATATTTCTAACCATTTTAAAAAGTAATTTTTTTTGTATACGGATGACTTAAAAATATATCACAAAATTTCTAATATTTCTGAGGCCCTAGATCTTCAGAACGATTTAGATAATCTTATTGACAAACTTTCATTAAATCTATCAAAATGTGTCCATATTTCATTTTCAAGGTCTCGTAATCCAATTCAACTGGTTTTCAAAACTGGTGATTACAGGCTCCTAACTGTTGAAAGCAAAATGGATTTAGGTATTGTTTTTAATGCGGCACTGGCTTTTACCTCGCCTATAAATTATATTATCCCTAAATCTTATTCTGTACTAGCGTATATTAGACGAAACTCTTCTGATTTCACCGATCCACATAGCTTAAAAATAGTATACACTTCCTGTGTAAGATCTAAGTTCGCCAGGTCAATATATCACGCATAGAACGAATTCAGCGGGTTTTTCTGAAATTTGCTCTTTCCTCATTTAACTTTAGTGATTTTGTGCCTCCTTTTACAGGGTGATTTTAAGATTTAAGTTTCTCCGGTTCGCAGCACTGGTTGGTAATGGCGTCCAAACGTCTTCCATCAAAGTGAAAAGTGTACAGTATACTCTGCCATTTCAGCATGGAAAGACTAACAAACGAGCAACGATTTCAAATCGTTGAAATTTATTATCAAAATTCGTACTCTGTGACAAATGTGCATCTTTTGATACGACCATCTTATGGTCGTCATAATCGACCTGCTGAATCAACAATTCGTGCTGTTATCTCTAAATTTCGCACCAAATTTACTTTGTTGGGCATAAAACCATCGACTCGCATGTGTAAAGTGCGTACCGAAGAAAATATTGCAGCCGTAGCGACCAGGGTTAATGACAATCGTGAAATATCAATTCATCGCCGTTCTCAGCGATTGGGCATGTGTTACTCAACCACAAGTAATGCTCGAAAAAGTGACGAAAAATTGGACCTTCCAAATGGACATTTTGAGACAGAGCCGCGGACAACATTTACATGAAATTATCTTCAAAAATTAAATGGCAAAGGCCAATTTATCGATTCAAATACAAAATTTTAATATATATGATGCAAATTTGAGTGTTTTATTCGATTTAAAAAAAAACTACGATCAAAAAATCACCCTATATTTCCAGATGCTGATTATTAGGCTTACAGCCATTGCACTATCGCTGTATTTATCATACCTAGTTATTTGTATGCGGTACAAACATAATTATTGTTCTGAATTAATTGATTGTTCTGAATTAGTGCCGCTTATACCGTTGTATGTTCCGCAGAGATCACTTAAATATCTTTACACGAGATATTTAATGTAACACGCCATTCCACAAATTAAGCCCAGCACAGTGCTTTGAATCGCGGATTTATTGAATTCAATATCCTAAATGAGATTCCAAGAAATGAATACGCAATTCAACATCTAGAGTTTTGTATGTCTAGAAATAACTTTACTCGATTACTCTTCAGACACATCGAGATGACCGTCGCTCAAATAGTAATAGGTGGTCGTATCGGGAAATGAACCAACGGTCATGCGAACGATAGCCACTCCACATCAAACACGTCACTAATAGCACAAGAAATGGAACACAATTTTAGCTTTCTGAAGTTCTCCGTTTGGGGAATGCAAAAGCACCACCGATTTTTGCTAAATAGGGCAATTTGTATGTGTGATAGCCCTAGGGGCGACGAAGTGCAATTTATTTTCATTCGCAGTACTAAATACGAGGTGTGATCAAAAAATAACTGTTATTTTCAAGTGTTTCCAAAAAGTATTTATTCATTCATCAATTTTTTTTTATTTCTTTTAAAGTAGCCCCCCTCTGATGTAATACACTTGTGCCACCGTTTCTTCTAATCCTCGAAACACTTCTAAAACACGCTTTATGGTATCGCCAACAGCTGCTATTTCGATTTTTCTTTTATCTCCTCAATCGTAGCAAAACGCTTGCCTTTCATTGGTGTCTTCAGTTTTGGGAGAGAAAAAAGTCAGCGGGGGCCAAGTCCGGTGATTGAGGCATGATTACGGTTTTGTTTTTGGCCAAAAACTCACACACAAGCATCGATGTGTGAGCTGGTGCGTTATCGTGGTGCAAAATCCATGATTGGTTTTTCCACAATTCTGTGCGTTTCTAACTAATTGTTTCGCGCAAACGGCGCATAACTTCAAGGTAGTATTCCTTATTAACCGCACGACCTTGTAGCAAGAATTCATGATGCACCACCACCTTCTCATTTGACCGAACTTCACGTGATTTTTTCAGTCCAGGTCGAGCATCGTCATTGGCATCTTCTCGACCTTCCTTAAACCGGTTATACCACAATTGAACTTGTGTTCTGCTCATAGTTGACTCGCCAAACGCCACAGTCAGCATAACAAATGTCCTTGCACATTTAATTTAATTTTTTACACAAAACTTAGTACAGTTTCTTTGCTCCATTTTTTCGAATAGTAAAAAATCGAGGAGCACACCAAAACACGACTTACCTTTTTATCTGTCAAAAACAAACTGACAATCCAAAATGGCTGATATAGTCAATATATATAACAGGCATGTATACCAACATAACAGAAACAAAATGCGAAAATCGAACATACGTAACTCACGAATCACACCTCGTACCTGCTATTTGCTCAATTTTACTGAACATAGTGCAATACTATTATAGGAATATACTATCTGTGTTTACAAGAGAAACAACTTAAGTGGAGTTAGGGCAAAATCGAGTTGGTTCCTTATTATTATTCTCTTTATTTAGACATATATTTGTGTACGCGATTCTTTGCACAAATTTTTTTTTTTTTTTTTTTTTTTTTTTTTACACATTCCACACGTTATAGAAACTTGATTATCCCCAAAATAACATATTTAATGGATAGATCATTTCTTGTTCGAGTATCTCAGTAATACAACTTATTACCAAGGCGCACGAAGGACTTTAATCTATCCTATTTAAAACTTCGAAAGCAACTCTTTCAATATTTTTATCCAATTATCTAGATATCGTAATATTACTTTCTTATACCTTTCCAGTATGACTTTCATTCATATCGATATTATTTTTTTTAATACTTTTTCTAATTGAATTCAATACTAATATTTGATTTTTTCTCTAATTGATAATTTTTTTTTCTTATTAATTCTGATATTATCTATTTTTATATTCTTCTCTTGTTCAGAAGTTTTATAAGCTTAAAATACCTTAAGCCATTTTAGCTGTATATTGTAATTTTATATTGCCAACTAAGGCTTCTAATTACAATTTGTAAATAAATTAAATGTAATAAAATAAATGTAATAAATTAAATGTAATATTTTTGTCCAATTCCCAGCCTAAAATTCGGTGTAATTCACAAATTATACCCATTTCTCAAAAGAGCGATTTTTCCAATATTACGTAATATCTCTAAAAATTGATATAAGCAAGAATGTTTTTTTTTTACCGTTATTGTTTATGTCCTTGAAACATCTGTAGTCGTCTAAGAGTGTTTCAAAATTTTGTATATTTCGACATTTTTGAAAACCACTCAAAATCTTAAAACAACAAATTGGTAGTTAAGTTAAATAAGGTAATTTGTATGGGAGTTACCAGAAAGAGCGTGGCAACGTTACCCATTTTCATTCTCAGAACTTAGATTAATAAGCGCACATGGGAAATGTCAAATTTTGTCGAATTTGGAAAATTGGAAATTTGTCCAATTGTAAATTTGTCTGTAGCATTTATCAGGCCGAAATTTTGGCTATTAAGGAAGTGGCAGAATGGCTGAGATATAACATCCTCACCACAGTGGGGATTAACATATTCTGTGATAGTCAAGCTGCTATTAGATCCCTGTTTTCTATCTTCCTGAACTGAACATCAGCCCTGAATTGCCGCAGATCTCTTAACGAGATGGCTCAGTATTGAAACATTTATCTCATGTAGGTGCCGGGCCACAGGGACGACATACAAGGGAACTGCAGAGCAGACGAGCTGGCAAGACTAGGTACAACCTTACAGACTCCAGCCGAGTTAGAGTCCGTGGGCTTGCCTCTAGCCACTTGCAAGCTCCTACTGCGAGATGGAGCATATTTAGTGCAAATGGTAGGTGGACATCTGTCCAGGGCTGTGATCACTCCAGCCGAATGTGTGGCCTCCCCTAAATCTGAAGCGTTCACACACACTGCTGTCGCTAACAAGACCCGACGTCTAATTGCTTGTATCCGTCTTGACGGGACACTGCCTGACTGGAAGACATTCAGTGAGATTGAGATTGATTGATTCTGCAGGAGTTGTAGAGATGAAGAGGAGTCTATAGAACATCTTGTCTACAATTACCCCGCACTGGCGACCAGGCGGTGATAAACACTGGGCTCTTTAGGGACCTGGGAGTTCTGGACAATACAGATATTGTCCGACTTAAGGGCTTCTTGAGGCCCTCAGGATGGTTCAATGAGGGAAACTAGGACCATTCTTATCTTTAGTTTCCGTGGTATCACAATGGACTACACAGTCTGAGTGAGTCTGTCTATTCAGACTGCCACACTGACCTAACCTAACCTAACCCAACCTATGGGTTAAATAGATCACTTCTATGGCCACCTAATCGATTTTTTCCGATATTGTAATGAACTATACAATAATATAATGAAGAAAAATCTAGACCAATATAGCTGACTAATTAGAAATTACAGAAGATTGATTGGTGCGTACCAAAATGGGTGTGGCAAGGTGCTCCATTTTAACTCTGAGACCCTACATTGGCAAACGCTGAGCTTGCACAACTTTGATTAAATTTAAAGCAATCGATTTAAAGACTTTAAACCAAGAATATATGACTGTAATCGGCCAGTTATATGAGAGGTTTCAGAAGGCGTGATCGGTTTTTTCAAATTTTTCGTTATAAAACAATACAACAAACAAAATTGTAGAAATGGAATTTCGGAAAATCGGTAAATATTTATGAGAGATTTAATGGGGATTGATGAGGTCATCAATGCCAATGGCAGAAGCTACCAAATTGAAGGATACGCACGTAGATTTCCAAACAGCGAACACCATAATAGACATTCTATACGAACGATTTGAAAGTATGCTACCTCTTGCAGAGATTACGTGAATTTGCCACCAAGACCGTACAATTTGACCCCGCTACACTTCTTTCTGTAAGGTTTTCGGAAGTTACAAGTCTATGCCTATAAACTGACGCCTGTAAAGTCAACATAATCCGAGCCGCTCAACGCTCATATTCAGCCGGATCTACGCGACATAATCATTGAAAATTGGACGTGTCAGATCTATTCCCCAATACGAAACCGCAGCCGATATTTGAACGATGCTATCTTCCGTATAACATAATGACACATGGCCGATCCAAATAAAAATAGAATTTCTTTAACACAGCACACAAAGCTTGTTTTATTCCATTTCACCATCGGCCCGTCGTATTTGGAAATTGATTTAATGTCGCTAAAGCCTGACTGAGTTTTGTAGATATATCAACATAGCATGTTGTCGTTTATGTTTGGTGATTTGAAAAAAGCCAATGAAAGTAGATTACGGTGAATCTTTTTCATATATGCTTGTGTTTTTAATTTCCATTTAATTAAATTAAAATTTAATAAAAACACCAATAGGTAGCAGCAATGTAATCGTACATCAACAAATAGTTATATTTATTACTTAAACTATGTACGATAAAAAGGAAAAAATCACATCAGTTCAGACAAATTAACTTTGAGATTACAAAAAGAAAAAGTTGTTAAATTCACTTAAAAAAAAAAAAGAGTATAAAAAAGTTGAAAAAGTCGATTCTAAAACAATGTAAGGTTCTTAAAAGTATTTCATTTTCGTTGTTTATAACGAATCTGTTGTTCGCGATCGCGATGCAGCTGGGACAGCAAATGTATGCGTATTTGAACAATATTTTCCAAATATTGATTGCATAAAAGGCAAGTGACGGGTTTCACAATACCATCCCTAGGAAAAACAAAAAACAAATTCCATTAAATCACAGCCTAAATTCGAAACTAGAACAAAATAATAACTTACATTTGCCGTAATTTGTGTAATTCCTCGCAGTGTAACAGTAAGGCCTGCGTTTCATCATATTTCTCATCATGCAATCGCAATGCTGATAACATTGGGAATATTGAACGATCTCCTAGAACAGCAACTGTTTCTAAAATCTCACTGGGTTCGTGGTATTCCCAAACGTTGTCATTCTCATTAGTATGAGTTTCAATATATTTCCGATTTTTACTCAAAAGTCTAAAAAAAAGAAGAATAATAAACTTTATTGACATGTTAGGACATGAAAAAGGTGCTATCTAGAACTAGCCAAGTTTACATATCGACATTAAAATCAAAAGAACTCAATGTTGATTAACAAATAAAAGAACTAGAATTATTTTTATTTTAAAGGATAAATAATGCAAAATTCATTGAACTAAATAGGAAATTCATCTTCTGATATATATCTTTAACACAAGCACCCACTTTCATTCTTACCTTATGATAATCTCTTTGATTTTGGCTTGCAGATCACCTATTTGTTTGGGCAAAATGTTGGGACGTTCATCGCCGGGATCAGTATATAATATAGAGTCCATACAATAACGCAATTGATTGATCTACAGACATTAAAGAATATTTAATAGGTATTCTAGATTTCTTATCATTTCTATAATATTTACCATTTCAAAGTCTTCAGTTTTTATTTCGACATCTAAATTTAAAACCATATCATGTTCAGCATACAGGGGTCTATATGTATGTTGATCAAAGCCCAGACCCGCCAATATAGACACGTACTTTGTGCAACTTTTATTACGTTTAATTTGCATTGTCGGGCAAAACAACATGGCCATCAATGCCCCAAAGCCGTGGATATTTGGCATAAGCGTTGTACTACGTGCTACAATAGTTTCACCCGTTTGGGTCTCAGTTATACCGGCAGCAACAATTAAGCGCTCATGAACATCTTGCGGATCTGTATCGAGTAAGACGGAATTTACAGATTCCTTTTCAATTTGTACGCACTTCCAGGTACCGGCTCGTACTGCCGAATATATCTTCGTTTCAAGAGGCGAAAAAGGCCCGCGCAATTTCACAGTTCTATTACAAATTTCTTTAGGCGGTGGTTCGACAACCAAATCTAGCGGAGGCTGTATTGAACGTATATAATCGTTGTTTTGACGTTTGTGATCTTCATCAAGGTAACGACTGGCCAAAGATTGTTTACGGATGCGAAAGTCATGATCGGTCTAGAGAAGAAAGCAAAGTTTTTATTTAAGCAGAAATGAGGTGTAGTGCAAAGTAATCCATTATTTTTGCATGACATAAAAGACTTTATTTAGCATAGTTAGAACGATCCGATTGAGGTCAAATATATGCCGTTTTATTCGATAATTTTCTGCTAATTTAAAGGTAATTCCATTACACCTCTCTTATAGAAATCCTCGTCCCTTTTGGCAAAAAATTGAAACAGTTGACTTCCACAAGCTTCTTTTGAGACGAATTTTTTACCAGCTAAATCATTCATCATACACAGGGCAGATGTTGTGGACTATAAGGTGGACGCATAAAGACCTCCGAACCAAGCTCCCGGAACTGGCGTTGTACTGATGGAACACAATTCCTCTCCTATTGGTCAAAGCTGGCCGATTACTTCCTTCAGTCAATTTAATTGTTGACAGTAGACACGGTAAAACCTTCTTGATCGTCAATCCTGGCTAGTTCACTGTTTGGGCGATTCACCGCCATTCGACCACGTTCGTTTTCGTTTGACATCAGTTGAAATCCGCTTCAAAAATGTGTAGATTTTGTTACCTTTCACCAAGGAAGATTCGTAGATGAAAATTATGTCTAAAAGGTTTTTTGCATTGAGTTGTGTGGCATCCATACGTCAAGCTTCTTTTTGTATGCAGCCTTATTCATACAGTTCAAAACAATGTTGGACAATGTATAGCTCCTGTTTCAGCTCCGTCATGGATTACAAGACGATCGGACTTTACGATTACCTTTAGTTCATCGACATTTACAACAATTGACAAAATGAAATCAACGAAACCAAAATTGGTCATGATGTACCCTTACCCTTACCCTATTTTCAGCCGCTTGGATAGTATTTTCACCCTCATCGAAGAAAATTGTGTATTCTTCTTTGTTGGTGCTCAATTTTGACGCGCGCTCAAATAATGCAGAGTTAAGCAATCACAAAAATCTCTTAGTAGTTTTTTAAGTACGAAATATGGTCTTTCCAACGTCATTTAGCGTAAATCGATCGCAACAGATTTCTAAAGCCTTCTATTGCACAAATAGATTTCTTTTTTCTACACCTTATACCTTAAACGGGGATTCAATGAATCTGGGCAGGTTATTTGTATCCAATTCAGACTAATTGGTTATTTCAATTACAGATTTTGCAAATTTTGGACAAATCTAAACCGCTTAAGATAATCTTACAATCATTAAAGACTTATCCAATTTCCAAACTGTCGTTTATAACAAGTTTTACAATACTTTTCCTCACCTTTGACAGGTAGTTTTCATCTGATTTCCGCGCATATTGCTTCTCCACCAATTGATCATTGAACGTAGTATTGTCAGCTAGTTTTATAATAACATTAGATACCGCATCGACTACTGAAAATATTTCAATTTTCACAACTCCAGCATCAGCAATTTTCTGTAAAAGATCCTTGGTGTCTTCAGACCACTTGCCATTTGGCGAGCGTACAGTTGAGGGCTGTATCATGGCTAAACGGCATTCAAATATACGAGGAGGTATATCAACCAATGATGCAAGTCTACGTGAAAAGGCACGTAATTCATCGAAACCGACAACAGCCGTACAGCCAATATCAATGAAATGGACCTGAAAAATAAATAAAGTCTATCAACTCAGTCCCGAATATCAAATGTAGGCGGATATACTTGGAATTGCAAGGAGTTTTGACCACATGAGATAACTTTAAGCACTCTAGCGCGACGATACATTTCGTTTAAAGGAGCAATTAGCATCATTCCTTTGGACACTTGTGAGGGACTGTGGAATTCTCCTGCATTTATTTCTTTAGGATCATTAATAGCCTCGTTTATTTCGCGTAACTTCTCATTTTCCTCGACGGGCAGAAAGAAGAATTTACTACAATGTTCAATCTGTAAGAGACTTACATAAGACAACAAATTAAAATCGTACTCAGTCTACATACATGTGTTATGCGGCCCCTTAATTTCTTTTGAAAAACAGAGGGTAGCACAATCAAGTCCGCATTCTTTACGATTTGTTTGGCTGGCTGCCATACTCCGTCAACCATTGCTCCATATCCTCTTTCCTCAGCATATTTAATACTCATACGGGGTCTGGAATAAAAACAAATTAATAATCAAGGGATACCCAAATATTGCGAATTTGTGTAACGAAACCCACTCCATAACATTAAATGCTGTCCTCATTTTGGACATACGCATGCGCACTGCCTTATAGACCTCAGGACGTACTCTGCCCGGAACCACCAATCGGGTGCTGTTCTCTTCGTAAAGATCCTCCAAATTATTTTTAAACGTCACAAATACCTTCTCTGAACCGGACTGGAATTTTACCTCCATATCTTTGGGATTTATGCGAACGTCTCGAAACAGATCTTTAATAAAAGGCACGTATAGTTGACCTATCTGCTTCATACTGAAATTGGTAAAATACACAGTGCTGCAGGGATCATTGCCACAGAGTATATGATATACACCACGTTCACGATCCGTGTCATTCAAGGAACTTCGTGTAAAGAAATTGGGATAAAAAGCACCGGCTATAACAATTTTTAGCACAATTGTCTTTTCACGATCCATCCAATGGACTCGCTGGTATGAACTTTGTTCTTTAATATTAAAGCCCACCAAGCGCTCTTTGATTTCTTGGATTAACAAATGCATTTCCTTTATGCAACGTAAATTGATGTAGACACGATTAGCCCAGGCATATTCACCGTCCTCTTCACGAATGTTATTTTGCTCACGCATCGACGACCAAATCTGCAAAAAAAGGAATAATAATAAATTGTAAGAAATAGGAAAATAATACCAAAATGGACCGTTCTTCGAAAGCGCAATGCAAAGATAGCAGCATTTTAATGAAGGATAACAAATAGTATACATTTTTCCAAAGAATTTCGAGTTTGCTAACAAGAAATTACTTATTCTGCCTACTTCCACCGAGAAGCAAACTGTTCAAAGACCGCACAAACTAAGAGAAACAAAAAAAATTTCCTCTCTCGTAGAAATCCTCGTGGCATTTGCAAAAACTCGCACAGCCAATTCTCACAAGCTGACAAATTGTTTTTCATATACAGGAACAGATTGTAACTATATTCAAGTTCCCAACGAAGCTCTCGGAGATTTTGGCGGGGCACTATCGATGTTTGTAGACTGATACTATCCTAAAGGAGCATAATTCCTCTCCTATTGGCGAAAGCTGATCGCTTTTATGCGATTGCTTCTTTCAGACGTTCCAATTGTTAACCGTACAATAGTTTGTCCGTAGGGGAGCAGACCAAAACAGATGATTCCCTGCCAATCCCACCAGACATACAACAAAACCTTCCTGACTATCAGACCTGGCTTGACTACCGTTTGCGTCGGCCCATCACAACCGTTTTCCCTTGACGTTGAAAACGTTATTATCTATTATCTTGAGAGTGAACAACATATCTTCGTCATACTGCTGTATCTATAAAGTTAAACCAGTTCTCTCTCGAATCTAAAAAATATTTTTTCTAATTTGTTTGCACTGTGATAAATATCTATGCCAAATTTCACATCATAAATGTCATTAGTTCTTGAGCTGCGTTTGCTTACCTACGACGCAAAAAGTGGTTTCGGCGATTTTTACAATGTTACAGTTTTGTTGACCAAAGGTGCTCATTAAATGTTGTTTGCGAAATGGAATTTCTGCTGCGGAAGCACTTAGAATATTGCCGAAAGTCTTTGACTTCGTCCAAAGAACACCAAGAATGAATTAAAGACGAAGAGAACCTCGGGCGACTATCAACCTTCAACGTTAAAAGTCGCGGCCAATGCAAAGTATGGTGTACAAATAATTAGCAATCCCGCTGGTGATGATCCACTTGCAAACGGATTAGTCAACTCCATTTTAAAAAGTATTTTGAACGTCAGGCGCGTCATTTTGTAATTTGTTTAATATTGGCCCAAAGACTTTAAATTACAAGACTTTTCAATAAATGAAATGAAAATGAAATCTCCATTGGTACTAAAAACACAATATTTTCGAAAAATAACTCGTTAAATCGGCGAAGAGATGATTCCTGACTAACAGCAAGTTATAAAAAGCATTATTACGTGAAAAAGTGAAACAAGATCGAAAATTTCATGCAGATTGTGCAAAGTAAATTATTTCAACAAGGTAATTTATTATTTGTTAAGCACCTTTTGCTTATGCCGGATTTACGGTAGACAACTTTTGTTTTTTGCATGTTTCTCGGTGACGACCTTCAACCTCTACCGATGGAAGTTATGTCCAATAAATGCGAGATTTATTGCTCAAAAAGTGTCTATTAACATTTAGGGACTTTGATAATGTCGTCATTTCAAACAAATCAATCAATTCCATTATACAAAATATCTTGGCCCCCAGACGTGTCAAAAACACTAATTTTTCCCCAAAGAGACCGTCGTTTTAAAATCTGTGAAGAAAACATTTCTAACGATCAGCAAGTTATAGTAAGCACCATGCCAAAATTGATGCAAGTCCTCGATTATCGTGGCATTGTGTTCTAAGAGTTTCTTCGGCCTGTTCAAACTGTAAATAAAGAATATAATTTTTATGTTATGCGACTTTTGCGTGAAGCTTTCGCAAAAACAGACCGGATTCGTAGGTACACAGCTCTTGCTGTTTACATCAAGATATTGCCTTCAATTTCAATTTTTCAATTCATTTATTAATCAATTAACGCCCACATTGGACTATACATTGATAGAAGTTGAACTTGCGTTATATTGCTTAAATCTACTTCCTGGCAAACAAAACCCCCTAACCATATTTTCATACTTCACTGAAAGTATTTAGTGAATTTTTCTCTAAAAATTCCATTAACGTCGCTTCGCAATTATGACAATCATTCACCTAATTTGGCGCCGTGTGGCTTGTGCCTATTTCCTAAACTCAAAAAACAGCCCCGGAGAGAATATTTTGAATCGATTGAAATTCTTGAAAACTTGAATCACAATGAGCTTTGAAGGCCATATCGGAATGTGACTATTTGCCATGCTGTACTCATAAACAAAATATCAGTACAAGTGAAAAAATTATTCCAAAGCTAAAGGAGATGCAAAAATACCAATTCGAATAGAAACTTGCAAGTCTTTACAGATCGTTACACCAGAAGCGTTTCTGAAACGTGATTTATGATACATGTAGCAACACCTTAAAATAATTTGTCTTCAAAAAATGTTTCTTTCCCAAACAAATTTAAACAGAATCTGATACATTACTCTTCTGATTCGAACGTGTTGCAATGAATCTACAAAAAAAAATATTTCCTAATAATAGCCACAAACCGGAAATTCTCAAGGCATTATGGATTGTTACTCCAACAGCGTTTCTTAAATATATTTTATGGTTCGCGTTGCAAAACACAACAAATTTTGACAAATTCTGAAGAATAATAATTCTAATTCGAATATGTCCTAATAATATTTTAGATTTAAATCTACAGAAACATTCACTAATAATCTTCACGACTTATTTAATATTAAAAAAAACAGAGTTTTCGTTATTACATTGCAATATTACTATATTAATAGTACAATGCTTTCAATATGTATTGAAAATAGTATGAAAACATATTATAGAAATTACCTTATAGGCCTTTAGTATGGCAAACAAGTCGGATCCGGACCCATCGGCCCACAATAACTTCTGTATATAAGCTGTACAATCATACTGGGGAGTTTTGCCTTGAGTTTTAAATATAGAACGCACACCTAAACCGGCAGCTAAGAAAATGAAACATCGATTACAAAAATATTATCGTGTTAGTGTCATATGAGTAAAAGCTTAATAAAATTTTTACAATTTACCTATAATAATGGCTTCCTCCAATATACTAAAGATGTGGCCCAAAACTATCAAACGACTTAAACGTATATCAAGCGGTAAAGCAGCCATGACACGGCCCATAAAGCTAATATCACCATCTTGCACCGAATAGGTGCCATTCACAGTAGTATACAATGCTCCCACTTCTTTTAACATTAAAATTGTATTGTGAATATCGCTTAGATTGGGAGGACTCATGGCCAAACCAAGAATATCAGGTGGTGGACCCATGTCCAACAGCTTAGCTCTTAAAACAACATTTTCCAATGGGCATCGTAACATTTCAGGAACGCTAAATTCGTCCATATAATTCTGATGTAAAACGGAAAAAATTATTTAACAAATTTACATCAAATTAACTCATTTACCTCGTAGTAATATCTTGGCACTAAACGATATACACGACCATTCATTACACGGCCCGCACGGCCGGCTCGTTGTTTGCAATTGGCCTTAGAAGCCCACTGCAGTTGCAAGGAAGAAAAATTTGAAGCAGAATCGGTAACCAATGATTTGGTTAGACAAAAATCAATCACTGCAAAGATATGCGGTTATTTAAACCATATAGTTGTTACACAATATAAAAAAAACCTTACCATATTTAACATCCGGCACTGTTATAGAACTTTCTGCTATATTTGTGGCCAAGATTACTTTGCGATATCCTGGAGGTGCTTGATGAAATACCTTGATTTGTTCATCCGGTGATATGAGGGAATGTAAACGTATAGGACTCAATTTTACAGTATTTCTGTAGATATCAATGACAATAATTTATTAATTATAAATCCCTTCTCCATATTGGCCAAACATACTCATCTGTATCATTAAGTTGTTCTAGCTTCTTGCACATTTGGTCAATTTCATTAATACCGGGTAAAAATATCAATATAGATGTTCTACTGGAACAATTTATAGATGTATTCAGGCTTAAGGCTGTTTCCTGTTTTTCTATGTTATCTATGACAATAACCAACTTTAAAGCGATGGTATACAACTCCTTAGATATACCTGGTTCGGCAAAGTCAATTTGAACATTCTTGAATAGAAATGTAAACAAAATAAATTAATTTAAAGAAGGAGACTCACTGATTAAGGAAAAAATTGAAAGCCACGTAAACTTGTTTTAATAGGTAACTTAATTAATTCATGCAGGAGCAGAAAGACAACAAAGTTTTACTATATGCCATATACTCTGCTATATACGACTATGTGAAAGACCAAAAATTTGATTTCAAATAACTGCTGCGTTGCTCAAGCACTGTGAATAGTGAAGCGAAGCACCAGATACATGAGACATTCATATAATTTTGTAGAAAGTTAGTGAGAATGGAATTTTGGCAAAGCAACAGAACCATTCCCGTGCTCACCCACTAACCAGAGAAAACAGTATCCCCAAGAGAGGATTTACTTTTTGTGACCAAATATTAAATATATAATCTTTTCGTAATTGTAGTTGTAATTATAATACAATAAAGGGAAAATAAAAAATAATCGACAACCATCAACATTTTACGGTTAGAGAGACCTGTTTTCAATCGAACCTTACGAATATTTTTTCTAAGCTGGCTTCATTGCGGCCAGATATCTATGCTGCAATTTTACTTCATAAACGTTATTAGTGTTTGAAATACTTTTGATTTTGTACGATCCAAAAAATGATTTCGGCGATTTTTGCAATGTGATTGCAAAATGATTTTGTCTAGCAAAAAAGTTGCATTAAATTTTGTACACGAAATGGAATTTCTGCTGCAGAAACATTTAGAGTATTGCCAACAGCCTACGAGTGGCATAAATAGTTCAAACAAAGCCGAGAACGAATTCAAAACGAAGAGCGTTCCTCACTACCATCAACCTCTATCGATGATAGGTCGCGTCCAAAAAATCTAAGGTTCCGTGTTCAAAAACCGTCAGTTAACAATCAGGGACCTTGCTTATAATGTTGGCATTTCAAATGGATCAATTAACCCCACTTTAAACGCTATTTTGGACCATCCAATCGCCAAGTCCCGATTGGTACAAAAAACGCTCAATTTTTGATATCACTTTGGGGTACCATTTTGAAAATTCATTTCCGATGAGAATATGATACAATCATCAGGATACGCCACCATTAGTGGTCTCTAATCATGTTTATCCGAAGAATTACTTCCAAAATTATTATATATTTGGCCGAGAGAGTGGCCGGACGATCCGATTTCCTCAAACTAGCTGATTTGTTTGGTTTAGTTTTAGAATCTGTATAAGACCCGCCGTTATCCAAACACCGGGGAAGACTAGTTGGAGCACCTAAAGCATGTCTCTCGACCGTAAATGGTTTATCCTGATGGTTTGAGATCATAAAATTCGGAAATCAGTCAGGCCTTTTGAAGTGCAAAAAGACTCATTCAAATTACGAAAATATTGCTCTAGGAAATGAGAAAATATATTCGTACATTACTGAAAATTGATACCCAAATTTCCTTCCAACTCGACCTCAAACTGCTCATGCTGGGAATCAATCATGCTTTAGAATCAAAGGCAAATTCGGAAGCGTTGAGACTTTCAAAAGTGTTCTAATGGGACGTTCGACAAATATAAAGCTTTTTACCATCTTGACTGTGCGGAAAATGCCATCAGCTCTTCTGCCACATGATTTTTAAGATTTGGTTCCAGCAGACTTTTACCCGCAGACCTTTACATAATGAAGTCGAAGTTTTTGAAGTCGTTATTCAATTCTCTTATTAACTGTAAAAAAAAAAACAACAAACAACTCTTACAACAACAAAAGTTCTAAAGCAAAAACAAAATATAATCCATATTTCACGCGTCAAAAAAAAAGTGTACAAGCATTTGTTTTTGTTAATTGATGGCGGTTTAGTATTTGGTTGAATTTCCTTTTGCTCTTATAACAGCGCTCAGTCTTCGAGGCATCGATTCCACAAGTTTTTTTTGTTACGTCAGATGAAATTTTTTGCTACTCCTCCATTATAGCGGATTTCAGCATATCCTTACTTCTAATTGTCCTTTTTCGGATTTGGCGATCTAGATACTCCCACAAATGCTCGATTGGGTTTAAGTCGGGTGATTGGGAGGGATGATCTAGTGTTTTGAGAGTGTGATAGAGCAGCCATTCTTTCACTATCTTTGCAGTGTGCTTGGGATCATTGTCCTGTTGGAATATCCGAGATCCCTGTAATCCCAATTTTTCCACACTGGTTAGCAAATTGTTTTTCAAAATATTGAGGTAGTCCATTTTATTCATAGTGGTTTCAATAAAAAGCAAATTCCCAACCCCACTTGCCGCCATAAAACCCCACACCATCACCGAACCCCCTCCGTGCTTGACCGTTGTTATTAAGTTTTGATCAGCATATTCATTATTTTTGGTTCTCCATACTTTCACTGGTTTTTTCTGGCCAAATACCTCAAATTTGCTTTCATCAGTAAAAATTATGTTATTCCAGAAAGAAACATCTTTATTTTCATGTCTCTTTGCATAGTGCAGACGTTTTTTCTGATTAACTGTCGATATTAGCGGCTTCTTACGGGGGAATCGACCATGTAACCCATTTGCATGTAATGCTCGACGTATAGTGCTAGCACTTACGTTTGCACCTGATGAAAGTGAGACTTCCTGCGATATTTTAACAGCACTTTTAAAAGGATTCTTCTTCACATCCCGCACTATAGATCTGATTTGAGCTTCATTTAAACTTTTTTTCTGCCAGCACCTGGGCAATTTTCTATTCTGCCGAATTTTTCATATTTATCAACAATTTTTTTAACTGTATTATGGCTTCTGTTGATAAAAAAAACCAATTTTACGGAAAGTTTTACCTTCGTCCCGAAGCTTCAGGACAAGTTCTCTAACATCACTTGAAGTTTGTTTACCCATTTTAAAACTAATTAACTTACTTGACACTCAGCCATGCCAATCGCTACTTATAACATCAAAACATTAACAATGATTCAACGAATGCAAGAAACAAATAAACAAACTAATATAACGGTATTTTTAACAGTTCCACCTAGTTGAAATGCTACAGAAGTAAGCTGTACACTTTTTTTTTGACGCGTAAAATATGGATTATATTTTGTTTTTGCTTTACAACTTTTGTTGTTGTAAGAATTTTTTGTTGTTTTTTTACAATTAATAAGAGAATTGAATAACGACTTCAAAAATATAAAATGTCAAATTTAGTCCTTTACTTAAAGGCTGAAATAAAAACTTCATTATAACAAATGATTTTGTACACTTTATTTTGACACACACACACATACATAGATCATAGATATGGATATTAAAAAAGCAAATAATTGGCAAATATAATAAATATATATATATATATAGATTTCTACACAATATATGTAACTTTCTTTACTTACCGTGCTGTTTATACGTCCCAGGTCACACAGAAAAAATTCTCGTACTTGAAACATGCGTCTAGAATCTGCTTTTAAAATGGGAGCCGGTTTACGTCTTATTTTGAAATAATTAGCAAACTAAAGAAATTGGTAACAGTAAACAAGTATTATTTATGTCAGTCAGTTTGTTTCTAGGGCATAAGCTCACCTCTATAGTATTAATGGTGGCTGACATCAAAATAATTTTAACATGTTTCGAATTTGTGGTCAATAAACGTCTCACCACTATCAAAAGGAAATCCATTTCCTGATCTCTTTCGTGTACTTCATCCAAAATAATATGAGTAAAGCTGCCTAGATTTTTCTCGCGTATTAATTTTTGTAACAGCACGCCAGTGGTGCAATAGAGGAGACGGGTATCCTCACATAAATTGGCGTGCAAACCAACCTAAGAAAGCGACAATGGTGAAGCTGTTCAATTTGTTAAACAATATTCTGATTCTCACCTGATAACCAACTAATGTGCCTTGCTGCCATTTACGCTCTTCGCACACGCGACGGGCAATGGATATTGCAGCTATACGTCTAGGTTGGGTACAGATTATTTTACAATATTCACGACGACGGCAGGCGTCATCCAGAATATACTGGGGAACCTGGCGATAAAGAATGTTAACGAATGGTGATGGAAAGAATGTTAAATATTCGAGTATTTGAGGCGAAGAAATATGTAACAAGAATGTCGGAGAAGTGTCTTTTAAGACATCTCCCATATGGACATTTCCCTTATAGAAAGGTATCCTTTAAGGCACTTCTTTTTAAAAAAAAAGTGTATAGCAGCACATTTCTTTCAAAGAAGTACTATAAAAGACATTATTATATTGTATCTTCAAGTAAACTTCACTTGCAGAAGAGCGGCGTGGAAGGCACATCTCTTATAAAAAAAAAAGTCTTAAGAAACACTTCCCTTGAAAGTCACCTATCTCACACAAAAATATGTTAAAAGACACTTCTCATAGAAAAGTGACTCACAACAGACTTGCAACACATTTCTCTTATAGAAGTGTCTTGCAAGACACTTCTCTTATACAAAGTATCTTGAAAGACACTTTTCTTATACAAAAGTATCTTTTAAGACACTATCCTTATAGAAAAAGGGAGACACTCTTCTATAAGAGAAATGTCTTACAAAACATTTTTCACTTTTTTTAAATAGAAGTGTCTTGCGACGCACTTTTCTACAAGAGAAGTGTCTTGCGACACTGTTCAGTAAGAGAAGTATCTTGCGAGAAATGTCCTGGAGGATGTAATAACCAAATGTCATGCAATATAGTTCTACTATAAAGAAAGTTTTTAAAATTTGTTTTAGTAGAAATGTGAATTTCTTTTCATATAATCTTGTAGAGAAATTGCAGGCAACAACTTGATCTGTTTTGGACGGCCTATAGTAGATTAGGTTAGGTTAGAAACTATAGCCTATTTTGTTCAAAAACTTCCACGAATTGCACTAAAGAAGCTTTTTGCAACATATAATTGATTTGCTTTTGAACTTTCAATGGCAATTATGATGTTCATCATATCGTTAATCCAGACTATACCAGGGCACAAGATCCACTTTTTCGAACAATGAACTATCTTTCTGCTTACCTGTGTTGTTTTGCCACAACCCGTATCACCTTCCAATACAACTACTGGATTCGCACGTATCATGTTAACAATCTCCTCACGTTTGTCGTGTATGGGCAGGGATGCATCGCGGCGCATGTCAAACGAATACCGATCATAGATACCATCGTCGACTCTATTGGTTTTGGGCCGCTCACCACCTTCCTCATCCGAATCACTTGACAAACTTTCCACGTCGTCCATGCACGAAGATGCCGCAGTTATGCTGTGAGCTCCGCCATGCAGACTTCTTTGGTCATCCGCATTCAAATCCAACTGGAGGACAAATATAAACAGCGCACATGTTATACCTATATATGTACATACTAAATGTGCATATTCCGTATCACTTACATCATCCAGTTTAAGACGTTCTTGCTCTATAATACTTCTGGCATAATCAGTGCCCACATATTCACGATCGATTGTGTTTCTAGAATCCCGAGATTTTCCAGCCGTCGCTGCCGCCGAGCCTGATATACAACCAAGTGGCACCGTCTTTTTCTGAAACTCTTTGGAGAAATCAAAGAAATCATTGATTTCCTCCATTTTCAGCTCCCCTGTCACAAATTAATGATTCGCTTAACTCTTCCTGCAATTTTGTTAAATTATCGCACTGCTCCACGACCGAAATTGGCGTTGTTGCCGGTGCTATTGTAATGCCGTTAGTTTACACTATTTACAGTAATGTTGAGAGGGGGAAGCAGAGCTGTCAATTCAACAATTGCAAAATAACTTTATTATATATTATAACACTTTATAAGATAAATTTGATTAGCTTGATGGCTATTGTGTAGAGGTAGCGCATTTTGGATGCGTTTTCACCAGGACAGTACTATACATTTCGCGAGGAAAATATTATTTCCAATTAAATATTATGCGCAAATTTAGCTCTTCGAAACTAACGCCAAAATTAAGTAATTTCTGACATCGACTACTTAACAGCTGTTTGGAGAATCAGCAGTGGAACGAGAAAAATCGCATAATAAGCGAACTTTCGCCAACAAACTGGATAAGCTGTAAACTTATTTGCAAATATTAGCTAATTTATAGCACAAGAATTTAATCCAATTGTAAAAGAAGTGCTGTATGTATAAGAAATATATGCTTGTGTGTCCCCTCAAAAGGAGCACGCTAACAGATTTACTTTACAGAGATAAAGTGCCGAATTGACTACCGGCAAGTTAAGAAATTTCAATTTCAATGAGTTGTGGTCTATTTGCTTAAAATTTCATACTATACATATTTATTTTATTTTTTATTTATTTAGCTTGTATTTGCCAACTTTTCTAAATTGGTTTAAATCTGTCAAATCAATCCGTTAGTGTGTCAACCCCTCAATGTTTTTATATCGATATGTTTACGATTGGTAATGTAGTTCATTCAAAGCGTCTTACGCCGCGGTTACACTTTCAACTTTTGTTGAAGCGACTTTTACATATACTACTTGTCAGAATTCGACAAAATCGACAGCTGTGACGTAGGCGACCCGCAACCGGTTGAACAACTTTATTTGTGAAGATGTCGTCGGCAAGGAAAGTAATTAAAAAAGTAACATCGGCGTTAATTTCTTTTTCACATCTTCGGTGGACATTTTGCATTCGGCCGCAATATCGTCATAAGCCTTCACTTTTAAATCATTTCGCCTGTATATTGGCGAATTCATATTCCACAACGCTTCACGGCTTCTATAAAACTCTATAAAATGCAATAAATCTGCTTGCTTATTCATTTTATAAAATTATACTTTCAGATAAACCAAACAATTTTTAAGTTTCACAAAAAACCCCGCTTTATTTTACAAACAAACCACACGATTTATCGCAATCAGCTGTTTGGTTGAACCATTCGTTGAAACAGTAGTTGAAAGGAAAAATCGCAAGCAACCGGCGTTCAACTAGAAAATGTGTGAGTGTATTAGTGAAAAAATATGAGTGTGTTGGAGGTTGCAAGCGATTTGTTGAAAGTGTAACCCCCGGGTTATAAAACTATACATGGCGTCAAACAACTTTTGTCTTTTGGCCAACTGATTATTATATAGAAACAGATGAAATTACTTAATTTATCCGGCGGTATGAATAAGCTATTATTTGATTTTCGAGCAGCTGAAGTTCAAGTAAGCGCTATATTTGTGAAAAAGATGAGTTTTATCTTTGTATTAAAAGTGGAAGGTGAATTTATTCCTTTTTTTGTGCAATGCCCGATACATTTTACTCAAAATAAATGGTGCTTCTACTCATTGCCGGGTCTAATGTGAACTTTTCGCAGCTTTCTTGTGCCAATTGGCAAATAGGAAACATTTTTGAAATATGTCCGTACTGCAGGAGGCAACCCTGTGCCTTTAAAGCAGCAATTTACTGTCCAACACTGTCTTTAGTTGTTTGTTGTTTACAGTTAATATTTTGTTTAAGGAATATAAAAACAGTAGGATTAAATACAGAGATTGAGAAATAATTAAATCCAGTATAAATTAAGAAATAATTCGAAAAAGTGGGAAATTCCTCAAGTAAAATATGACTAGTGGTCGTTTTCACGATGACGGCGAAGAAGCAAGCGGCAGTGAACAAAATACCTCTACAACAGCAGCGACGACAACACCAAATATAACAGGTGTCAGTACGGTCACTGCAATAGACGTAAGAGAGAACGAAAAAATTAGAACGTTCGTATTTACCTCACAAGGCAGCTCCACCGGATTACAGCAAACGGAACAACAGCAATTACCGACAGCCACGGGTGTTTTAGAAGAATTAGTGATTAAGATACCAGAGGTGAAAAAGAACTTTTTGTAATGTTGCAAACACACTATAATAAGAAAAAGGAAAGTAGAGTGTTTATGTAATCGATGTTGCTTCCTTCTCTTTTACAGTTACTGCAAAGCGGATATTCCTTTTACACGTGGCCCTGTGCCCCCATATTAGCTTGGTTTCTGTGGGAACGTCGTCATTGTTTGGCAGGCAAACGCATTCTCGAATTGGGCGCCGGCACATCTTTGCCTGGTATTTTGGCCGCCAAGTGTGGGGCTCACGTTTTGCTTAGTGACAATTGCATTTTACCCAAAACCCTGCAACACATACAACGATGTTGTGCTGTTAATAACTTACAGCCGGGCAAGGACATTGAGGTAATCGGTTTGAGGTGGGGACTTCTGCTGAGCAGTGTGTTCTCATTGGGTCCTTTAGATTTAATTATAGCTGCTGATTGTTTCTATGATCCCTGCGTATTTGAAGATATCATTGTCACCGTGTCTTTTCTACTAGAACGAAATCCCTCGGCGAAATTTATATTCACCTATCAGGAACGCAGTGCAGACTGGTCAATAGAGGCCTTGCTAAAAAAGTGGAAATTGAAAGCTCTCCATATCAATAGTGACGATATTGGTAAAGCATCTGGCGTTGATCTACTAGAGCTATTTGGTGGTCATACTATACATCTTATAGAAATCACTAAAGAGTAAACATCGTCCCTTGTGAAATCGCAATGTCTAATTTGGCACGTCAAACCTATAAATTGTTCGTTGGCAATTTACCGTGGACTATTGGCCAAAAGGAGTTGCAAACTTATTTCTCCAAATTCGGTCATGTCTCGTCGTCGTATATTGTCTATGACAAACAGCAAGGCTTCTCCAAGGGTTATGGTTTTGTAACCTTTAGCAGTGGCGATGCTTATAACAGTGCCTGCAATCAAAATGTACATTTTTTGGAGGGACGTGTGATTAGTGTTAAGGAAGCAAATAATCGTTAGATATATTTTTATTATAGAAAAAATATGAAAAAAAAAATTGTAATGGAATTGGTAACATAAATGATGAAGTAATAAAATATTTATATAAACAATCGACATTTTAATGAAAAAGTAATACGTAGATAAGATTTGTGAAGGAAAATTGAAATGTTCTGGCTATTTTTTTTTTTTTTTTTTTGAGATCAGTTTTATGACTATCTGCCCGTGGAGAATGATATATTTGTAATTTCCCACCACGTTTGCTCTGCTTTTACAGAATTGAGTACACCTCCAATTTGTCTGACTGATGTCGGGCATGAAATATTCTTTGAAGACTGCTTCCTTTAGCTTAGGCAACAACTTAATCCGAGTGGGTGATTTTTATTTATTTATTTGCAATTCATAATGTAATACAAAAGCCTTCTTGACCGATACAATACATTACATATCCATAATATCCTGAACAGATAATTATTCATGATGCTTTTATATGAATCTTTTTAGCAGATACTCAAAACGGCTGCACGTTTTACAACTGTAATTCAAAAAAGATCAATTGGTAATTAGAATTATCGTTCGAAATTAAAAAAATGGCAACTGACTTTCGGAATTCCTATCTGAAATTCAGAAAAGGTCAGTTGAATTTGAGAATTTATGTTTGAAGTCCAACAAAGAATAATTGAGAAACAGATTTTGGAATTCCTAAAAACATCAATTGAAATTCGGAAATTATAATTGAAAAACGAATTTTATAATTCGGAATATATCAATTGATATTCACAATTTTTATTTGCAAATTCATAATTTCTCATTCAGGAAAGATCATTTAAAACTCAGAATTTCCAACTGTAATTCAGAAAAGTCTTACTTATTTTCAGAATTTCCGCCTGAATGTTGGAACAGAATAATTAAAAAACAGAAGTTCTGTCTGACATTGAAAGAAATTAATAGAAAATCAGAATTTCCAATTAGAATTCGGAAAAAATCAAGTGAAAATCCGAGATTCCATTCATTTAAAAAATATCAACTGCAATTCAAGAGCACGAATCGAAATTCGGAAAAGTATGCAAATGCAAAATGTTTGTATTTTAGTAAACAAAGGACAAAAATTTAGATCAAGACAAACGAAATTTAAACAACATCAATTGTAATTCAAACGCATTTAAGAATCTCTAATTATGAATTCTGTTTCCGGCGTTTGGAGACCAAGCCGAAGAGGATGCCTTGTGTTTTGGATCGCACGTAAGTGAAGTTTTCTGGATTCCAATTGATATTTTCTGAATTTAAATTATAGTTCCCTAAATTTCAGTTGATCTTTTCCAACCATAGGCTTTGAGCACACATATTTGCTGTATTTAACAAATACTAATAAGTAGACGAAGAATAATCATGTTGCTTGTAGGCCTCGACTTATCATACTAAACTTGTTTACAGACTAATGTCTAATTTTATGTTTTCTAGCACAGACGTCACAGTGATTCGTTCGTATTTATCGGATCGATCTCAATTCGTTTCCATGAATTATAATTTTTCATATAGGCTTAGTGTCCGCTATAGTGTTGCTCAAGGATCGGTTCTGGTCCCATTACTGTACAGAATATATAATGGTAGTTTAGGTGAGGCTATTCGAGACAGCTGTTGTTATTCATTTTTATATGCTAACGATACTAATCTTTTTTCAGGAGTAGTTCAGCAAATAATGTACAATACAGTATCTATAGTATTTTGAGTGCTATAACCTATATATTAATTATAGCAAAAATAAGGCTATGATTTTTGTTTCCTCGTCGTTATCTCTTCAGAATTTTGACATCAACATTAATAGAAGCGGTATTGAGCTTGTGGATGAAATGAAGTGTCTTGGCATAACACCTGATAAACAATTTGATTTTCATATTCATAGTAATTCCTTTTTCTAAAGGATATTTTTTACTCTGCGGAGGTTGTACAATATAAACATATTCCTCCCAACCATATTAGAGAGAGATTAGGTTAGCTCAAATTTGTTATGGTATTGAACAAACCTTTGTTGCCTAGAGAGAATTTAAAATTATGTATTCATTATCGACATTTGGTTTTCTTTCTCGCTTTTGCTATTATATATTTACATTTGGTTGGAGAAACATAATAAAAACTTTGCTATTAATACTTAAATTTATATAGTTTTCATATTTACTTCTTTTGTGTTTGCAATCCAATATTGCAGGAATTCTCTGTTCTCCTTTTTGTACAATATTCAAATAGTTTTTTAGTCTCTAATAAACGTTCTTATAAGAAACATCGTGTGTTCTTGTTTTACGTTTTTTGATTTGTACCAAAAACAGGATTATCGGCTCCAACACTAAATAAAATGGAAATTCTGTGTATTAATTGGCGATTTCAAATGAAAATTCACAATATTAATCATCATTTAGGGAATTCAAATTAGAAGTGATGATTTTAAATTTGTCTTTTCTGAATTTAAATGAAAGTTCCGCATCTTGACTGATTTATCTTGAATTTTAAACGGATAATTTGACCTTCAATTGGAAATTACGACTTTCGTGTATGTTTCCAGAATTTCAAATAGAAATTCGAAATTGTAATTAATTTTATTTTGAATGTCGAATGGACATTGGCAATTGAAATTTCCAAATTGGGATTTTCTGAATTACAGTTGTAAAATGTGATATTACACATCTAGCAGCTGATCAAATAATAATTCAAGTTTTATTACCTTTCCCAATCATGTTTATTATTCCAAATTCGTCATGAATCCATTACATTTGAGTTAAATAAGTATTTTTTCTTTCTGTTCCTTTTTAATACTCACACATTATTAAATCCACTCACATTCTTATTGAATTTGTTCTCAACATGATTCCGTTTCGGCAAAAAATATATAAAAATAATAAAACATACTAATTCATCAGAATGCCAGGCAACGTGTATGTATACCTTTTTGCGTCTAGCTACGTAATCGAACTGAACTGAAATTTAGACTTGGCAGTAGAATTGTTGAAAAATATATCACCGCTTATAAATCTCAAACTCATAACTTAAAGACAAATCATTTTTATGAAATTCCAGCTCGCTAACTTCCCAAAGTTGGAGTTGAGATTGTGTAAAAAATCTCAAGCGAGTCCTTTAAGCAAATAAGCTTTAAGGCTTTAAATTACAAGCCAGAAATAAATAAATAAATGAAATAAATATGCTAAATTTGATAAAATTTTTTCTACAAGAATACCAGTTATTCTCCTGTTACCATTTATGTACAAATTTATTTACAGCCTTTGCGCATATTTCAATTGTGCCCCTAAAACATAATTATTTCTTCAAATACGCCTTGTAATTGCTACCAACTGCATCGTTGATCGAGTTGTAGCCTTTAGCTTTTAAAATTTCCGAAAGTTCGGTTTTGATGCGAGTTACAACCGGTGGACCATGAAAGGCGAATGATGTATACAGTTGTAGATAAGAGGCTCCAGCTTCCATTTTCTCAAATGCATCTTGACCCGAAGAAATGCCACCTACACCAATAATGGGTATTTTACCATTTGTTTGATAATACATTTCAGCCACAAGCTGGGTGGATTTCAAACGTAACGGTACACCGCTAAGACCTCCCGTTTCCGAAGCCAATGACTCGTCCTTAAGATTTTCTCGTGCAATTGTGGTATTGGATATAATTAAGCCATCTATGCGGCAAGATTTCTTATTAATTACGGAAGCTATGTCTTTAATATCTTGTTGATTTAGATCGGGAGATAATTTTAGCAGTATGGGAATTTTATTATTTTCTGGCAGTTGATTGCGCGTCTGCACGACACATTCGAGTAGAGCTTGTAGATCTTTTTTACCTTGGAGATCTCTTAAACCAGGAGTATTGGGACTACTGACATTAATGACAAGATAATCTGCTATTGGGCCAAATATTTCAACACCCTGTTTATAGTCCTGCTGAGCAGAGGGAGATGTTTTGTTTTTGCCTAAATTTACGCCCAAAATGCCTTGATATTTTCCAGAGTCTTTTAGATCCTTCAAACGGCTGTACACTACATTGTGGCCTTCACTGTTAAAACCATAACGGTTAA
Source organism: Philornis downsi (assembly GCA_019455685.1). Classification (NCBI taxonomy): domain Eukaryota; kingdom Metazoa; phylum Arthropoda; class Insecta; order Diptera; family Muscidae; genus Philornis; species Philornis downsi. Next base: position 2,311,629 of record JAHXMU010000036.1, read on the forward strand.
TAATGGCTTCATCCTTGACCAGACGAAAGACGCGTGGGAGAGGATTACCCGGTTGAGGCTCGGGGGTAACTGAACCAATTTCAATGAAGCCAAAACCCAATTGCGATAAACCTTCTACAGCATCACCATGCTTATCAAATCCGGCTGCAATCCCCACAGGATTGGAGGCAGCACAACCAAAGAAAATAGTGTTCTATAATCAAAGAACAAAATTTCTCTTGCATGGTCTCATCCAGATTATTCTTGCACTTGTACATACCAAAATGGGATCATCTTGCTTGGCGGGTTTGCCAAATACCTTATATTTGCAGCACCAAACAGCCAATTTGTGACTTGTTTCAGGTGGCAGTAAACGTGTAACAGGCATCAATACACTTTCATAGTACTTCTCATGGCCCTGGCGGATGCAGAGGCCGGAAAACACCAAGGCACCTCCAGTGCATACTAAAGCCAAGGATTTTAATTTATTCTGCATCACAAGAATGTTGGATGAGTAAGTTTTCTTAATTACAAACGCATTTACATACTGCGGCTATCCTGGAGCCTGCGGACGCCATGTGCTGTTTGAAAACCTCAAAAATTATAAAACACCAAAAGGTATTTCTACTTGGATCACAGACGAATGTAAGTAACAGTGGCTACCCATGAACATATGCTATCAGTAACATTTGACCAGCCCTTCTCAGACACTTTTTTTTGCTCATTTATAACACTTTTCAACACTCTTTTTGGTCCATTCTGCAAACAGCTGGTTTGTTTACAAATTTGGCAAGCTATCGCAATATTGCTGTAGTAACCGGAGTATTTTTTATTTATTTATTATATAAAATGATAATAACTCCAAACTAAAAGATCGGTTTAAGGTCATCCCATAGGACCGCAGCTGTTTAATACGGTGTTTAGTTTTAGCAGAAAATTTCATTCATAAGTTTTATACAATGGAGGCCGAACTTATGCCAGGCGTTATTAACCCTGAGATAACGCCAATGACCCCAGAGAACCCTAGAAATCAATTTATTAATGCCTTGGTGGTAAGTTAATATCACATTCTAACGCGGCTTTCCTAATGATGAATAAAATCTGATATGAGACTTCATTCGGCAGCTGATATACAGGCGAACATGCTCATAGTAAACTCCAGGAGACAGGATATTTCAATTCATTTCATTTATTGAACAGTCTTGTAATTTAAAGCCTTTTGGCCAATATTAAGCAAATTACAAGTGCTTAAAATAAATACTACTGGAATTAAAAAAAAACTGTAACAATTGTCATTGTAAATGAAATTTATTATATCCAATGATCGCTCGTGCTGAAATTTAATAACTTATTTCGATTTGATCCAATTTTCAGTTAGGAAAACAAAACATTGTTTTGAAAAACAAATGAGAACTTCTGCTACTAAAAAGGCTAAATATTTGGCCATTAAATTAACGTTAGCAATTATGCACTATGCTTGGACGTGTGTGAGTTCCGATCCCCACTTTGGATTCCAGTCACCCCTTTGTGCGAGGTATTTACCAAAACTCAACGAAAATTAGATATATTGTAATAAAACTTTTCAATTACTACAGCATAACGCCTCTAAGCCAAGTGTTCGTAACACAAAGTGACAGCATATTGCAAAAAGCGCAATTGGGTATGATAAAACTAAACTCCGATAAGCCCTGTTAAGGCGAACAATGCAAAGCATGTTTTTTTTAAGGAGAATTGGTTGTGAATGGTGATTAGATATACCTATAGAAAGGTACGGTGGAAGAGGTAATTGATAGACGTCGTTGATATAATATTGGCATTATTGAGCAAAGTGCGTGCCCAACCATTGGCAAGGAATCACAAAAGTGGGTTTACCCATTAATTACAACGGGTCACCTGGTTTGAAAGGCATCAGGAATGGCTTACAATTACAACATTGGAATGATAGATGGAGTTACCCACTTCGGTCAAGAAAATAATGTCGGAATGCCCTACGCAGGCATTGTCCAGCAAAAAATTAGTAATTACTTTCGGAAGCGATCAGTTCAGAACTACTTGCATCATCACCCTTCAGCACCTGATTGGTTACTGCATTGAATTTTCTTTATTGTGGAGTCAGCTCTTCCCAGCTAATCTACTTAATCCTCATGATATGTAAATTGAAGCGAACATGATAACAGTATCACTAAATGCTCATTTAATTTTTAGGTGTGGAAAAAATATTTCGAGTCTCATCTTTTGTAAAAAGATTCGATTCGGAAGCAAGGCATTTCACAAAAATACTCGATTCTACTTGTTAGTTGTGAAGGGGATTTTTCTTAATCTTCAAAATTTGAGGGTAGGGGAATAAAAGCATATTATCCCCTTGCGCCCTCAAGGCAAAGGTCACAACATAGATATGAATGTGAATAAAGAATGAGATTCAACCTAAAGCTGTTTAATTGAGAACCTTTTTTGTGCTCGTGTGAACTTTTTCTAGCTATTTTGTTTCCAGAGAAACAAAACGCTTTCTAATTCATAAGACGGCATAAAAAGATTAATATTTCCATATAAAAAAAAAAAAAAGAAAAAAAAAAAAAAAAAAAAGATATTTATCTCACCTAAGAAGAAAAAGATGGATTTGCATTAATAACAACAAAACAAAAAGTCGCCGATACGGAGGCTACTAAGCCCTGTCAGGAAACGAACACAAAAACAGGAAAATCATAAGGTACAAAATGTCAGTCATGCTGTTACTTCTTTATAATTCTTGTAAGCTGTCAGTTCTAATTTCATAATAAATATTTTATAGACTCATATCTATTCTACTATTTTCATGAACCCCATCACTGCATTGTATAAATTTGTACAAATTTAACTGTCGCTAAAATGCAACGTGCAAATAAAAAAAGAATTTTAAATTTGTAATTAGTCGAGTGATTTTGAGTCTCAGCTAATGATTTTTTAAATGATAATAAATGCATCGACCGAAAAAAACTTTTGTACTAAATAAAAAATAAAAATGAATCTGTATATTTACCTTATAGGCGGGTGGTGTTGCTGGTATGGTTGTGGACATAATTCTATTCCCCATAGACACTATAAAAACACGTTTACAAAGTGAACGAGGCTTCTGGCGATCAGGAGGCTTTAAAGGCGTTTACAAAGGATTGGCTCCAGCTGCTGCTGGTAGTGCACCCACGGCAGCCTTATTTTTCTGTGCCTATGAAAATTTCAAAATAATATTCAGTCAAATAGCTGGATGTACAAAAAATTCCCCCTATGTCCACATGGTATCTGCATCGAGCGCTGAAGTTGTAAGTTTTGTGATCAAAGGATTTACCGTGTTTTCTCGATGTAATTAATAAACTTAATTTCAGTTAGCTTGTCTGATTAGGGTTCCAGTGGAAATAGCCAAACAGAGGCGTCAAACTTTAGGCAATAAAACCCAGCAAGGTGCAATACAAATGCTATGGACAGCATACAAAACAGAAGGCTTAAGAAAAGGCTTTTATCGTGGGTATGGTTCCACCATAATGCGTGAGATACCGTTTAGTTTAATACAATTTCCGTTATGGGAATTTTTGAAATTACAATGGCAACCGGTGACGGGCTTAGAATCGACACCCTTCACGGTAGCTTTATGTGGTGCCATGGCTGGTGGCATATCGGCGGGACTGACGACACCTTTGGATGTAGTTAAGACGCGCGTAATGCTAGCTGAACAGAACAGTGCAATACGTCGTTTAGCTATACCCAAAATCTTAAGTTCTATATATCGGGAAAAGGGTATTTCAGGGTAAGTTTTTTTTTTTTTTTTTTTCTTTGTCGACTAAAAGATTTTTTCTTTTTATTTATTTTTGCTTTTATCCAGTTTATTTGCTGGTTTTGTGCCCCGAGTCATGTGGGTCACATTGGGAGGAGCTTTCTTCTTTGGTTCCTATGATTTAACTTCACGGCTACTGTGCGCGGAGAGTCCCACAAACCACTAGCATTTTCTTTCTACGAAATAAAGGAGATTTGAAGTAAATAAAATTATTAGTTGTTTATATTTAAATAAAACATTCTTTAAGTGGGGAATGTAAGTTTAATATGTGCACAAAAATTTTTACTAAATTTAACTAGCTGTTATAAGAGGTTATAATAATACTGTTTGTTCTGCGTAGCTGCGTAGTTACGGATATGCTGCTTAAGTAAACAAAGTGGAAGTTTTGTTGAGATGAGAAGTGCTCAAGTAGTTTTCATAACGCTAGAAATAAAAATCAGAAAGATTGGATAACAAACAATTATAAGTAAAAATTTGTTATAAAACCATTCGCAAATCTTTTCAACTTTGTACAAAATGATGGTAAAGATTTTTAAAGTTAGAAAATACATTTACCCGAGGAATACAGTAACCCTAAACTTTTAACTATTACCTTGTCTGGCATCTGATAGCCCCCCCCCTAGTCTATGTGGTATCTCAACGTGAAAATGTTTCTGATTGTCCTTTAACTTACGTTATTTATTTGCAATTTGCCCCTTAATAGACTTTTTGTTGGATTATCCTCGTTATCCACCTCATCCTCTTCCTCCTCCAACGCTTCCGGATCTTGTTCCAATGGGGAATCGTACGCCTCATCATCATAGCCCATTCGTTTTCCCTGGCGCTTCTTGCAATAGATATGAGCCAAACGTCGTCGATTGCGAGCCATCAGGTAAACCTTGATTGATAAACAATTTAACACTATTTCAGTCCATTATGGTTTTATCTACTTTGCTAAAACAAATTACCAATAGCGATAATAATATAATACCAAATAACACGCCCAATGGTATTAAAATGTAAAAACTTCCCTCTTCCTGTTCCACCATGTCGAGTTTGGTTGTAATTTCTGCTGATATTGGCACAGTTTTTGTTGTTTCTTTCATCGGAGTTTCAGTTGCTTCCATCAGTCCCATTATCCAACATTTGATATGAATTGTTAACAATGTTTTGAAGAGTTTTTTAATGATTTATTTCGGAACAAGTTTCTTATTTGTTTACATTTCGAGTGCAACCTTTAAGAAACATCTGTTGTATATAGAAGTACTGCTAAAGTCCTAGAGGCATTTAACAACCCTGTTTTAACAACAAGCTAATGGCAGAGTATGTTCATGCTCCACCCGAAGCATCAACACTTAAAAATACACGTAATTGGCAAAAAAGCGGGCAACAATGTCCCAAGAAATTTTTCCTTGTGAAAAGAATATAGTACCTAGTTTTACAAAATGCATAAAATTCACGCAGTTGGAATTCTTCAAATGAAGAATTTAATGTTTGAAGCTAAATTTAATGTTTGGGAGAAGTGCTAAATGTTTACCACGGAAATTTTATCAAATTATCCGCATAAAAATTAAAAGGTTATTTGAAATAATTGTTTGGCACAGGAATTTTCTCAGCGGCCATGCGCCATGTAGCATTACATATCAAATCCGCTGAGATTAACGGGAAGAACTAATGGAGCAACGGAAAATAGCTTCAATGTTTAGCAAATAAATTGCTGCTTACTATCGAAAATTTTATGAAAACATGATTTTAATTTATTTTAACTTTGTTAAAAAAATATTTTTTTAATTCGCGTTCATTTTGATTGAAAAATGACCTTGGGAATTTGTGTTTTATTTTTCCTTAAACAATAATTGCCACTTTTACACAACTGATTTCATATTCATAAATTTTATTATGTGCTTTCGTTCTGTTGAAATTTAGGTTGGTGAACAGCTAATCGTATCATTAATAAAATCTGTAAATATACTGCTGTATTTATATTAGAGATTAAAATAAATATATTTATACAAATCCGACCAGCCGATATATTCAAATACGGCAATAAAATTATAAAATTGACATATTGTGGATATGTATGTGGATGTATTAAATATAAAATAGTTAAAAATTGAAAATATATACTTTACAGAAATAAATCAAAACTAAACTATTGCGAAACTATTTGCTGCTACACAGAAAATTTTTTATAAATTACCTAAGATTTAATTCCGTAAATTTGCATCGCTATTCCATTTTATAATATTGACTTCAAGCAAAATGCGTAAACGAAGAATTTGATATTTGAATTCTAATAACGAGTTATTTGAAATAAGTATAGTTGTTTAAGGCAGGTATTTTGACGTTTGATGCGTTACACCACAAAATTTAGTAGAACGAAGGCAGTAACAGAACAAGAGTTACATTAAGTAGAATAGAAAATTCAGTCAGACTAGCTCACCTACGTACACCCTCAAGTAAAATTGTGCCTGTCTAGGCAATTTTCACAAATTTTACCAAGCATTATAACGCAAAACTATCGGCAAACATATGAGTAGATGTTGTCTACGAGTTAGCTATTACAGTCGAAAAAATTAAATTACAATAAGTCTGCTAAATCGGACAGACTGAGTTTGGGAAAATCGGCCATTAATAAAAGGATACCAGAAGGGGTGTGATAATGCGCTCCGGTTTCCTTTTGGAACCCTATTTTGGCAAATGCCTACTGTGTATCGGGCTTAATTGAATTTAGTGCAATTATATATAATATATGAACATAAGAATATATGGGTTAAGTCTTATGTTTGCATGGGAGGCACCTGAAGGGTATGGCCAATCGGTCGAGGCTCTTAGATTCTCCCAAGCATGAAAACCTTATTATTAGAATAAATTATGCGCTGCTTCATTAACAAAACATAAACTCATAAATAAGCACATTGATTTTACAATTTATATTTTACAATGTGTTTCTCAAACGATAAGTTTTATTTTTGTTCTACACTAGAAGCGATGGATCGATATAGCTGCGACAACTTTTAAGAAATTTAGAAAATATTTATTACAACTACCGTGTCTACCAAACAGCCACCCAGGGAGGCAAGTGGATATCACTATGTCATTAAACACAATTGATCAAAATATACTTGGTGTACTTCTTTCTGGGTGTAACATTTTTGCCGTTTTAAATAACGTATATTACCTCGGGTGAATGTATAAAATTCGAAATAATACTAACTTTATTGAATATCTTCCGTTTTTTGTTTTGTTTAGATCCTCTACCTCCCTCTAAGCTGCTCACACTGGCATTTTTAAGTGTTGAGATAATAAGAGAATTTATCAGAAGAAATTCCGTTTGGCGCCAATTTTTTTGATTGATTTTCGAAACGGGGATCTTCGTATAAGGTAGCCCAAATCAAATAGATGTTAACAGCTTTTTTTCTGTGTATTTTCTCGCCAGACATATCTGTATTAGTTATTTAATAAATGGTAAACAATGTTAAAAGTGAACAATGTGGCAACTCGCATCCAACTGTCAGCGTCAAACTATAAGAAAACAATATTTTTTTATATTGTGAAAACATTAGTAAAAATTGTGGATAATTTAATTGATTCGCAGTACTTCAACACCAGAATTACTCTTCACATGAGTGTACATATTCGTAGGAAATGTCTATTGCAAATGACGTCGTGATGCCCAATGATTTGAGCGACCTTTGCCGTGTTTGCCTGCAGCTACCGGGGGAATCCGAATCTTTAGATCTGACCACTATCTACGATGAGGAAGATAATCTCACATACGGTGAATGTTTTACCATATGTACACAGATAGACCTAAGTGAAGGTCATAACTTACCACGAAACCTGTGTAAATCATGTGGTTTAGAACTACAGGTGTCTTATGATTTCTACAAGAAAATTGAGGACTCCAAGCGTACTCTCGAGCAGTACAGTCAAGAAATTGAAGAAATTCGTTGCAAGATTGAGGATGCAACAACACTAGTAGAGGATAAAGATATAACATCACAGCAGAACGGTAATCCTGTGGAGGATTCCTCACTGCTTACTACAGAGCAAATTGATGAAAAACAAATTATTGACACATCGCTGGCACAGATTGATGACCATATCTCCGAGTCAGAATTTTCAGCAGTTTTACAAACTGATGAACGCTGCGATCTGTCCGATATGGTTTTAGTGGATGGCGACGTTGAAGAATTAGCTGATGATGGTGGTTTGGAACAAACAGAAGACAACTGTTTGGTGACGGAGGAACATCTAGATATCGATGAATATCAGAGTATAGAAGCTTTGGAAGATGAAGGTAATTATAATATTAAGTAGAAAATGCCAGAAAGAAAATAATTGTAATCAGAAGATTATTTTTCACTGACTATTTCCATGCTGGGTCATATGATATATTGCTATTTTAGTATTTACATTATGTAGACGAAGTACCGAGATTTGGTCAATACAATGCATACTATTTTTTATTAATTCAAATTTATTGTATCCCCCACCAACATTGAAAATAAACATATGTCAACGATCCGATCCAATCATCAATATCTTTGTCAAACGCATTTTTCGGAAAAGACTTCTCGCAGTGAATTCGCTTTTATGTCTTCCATTGATTGAAAACGTTTTCCGCGAAGTGGTAAATTAATTTGTGGAAAGAGACCAAGTTAGCCGGAGCCATATAAGGTGAAATGTTGGTCGTTCGATGAAATCTGTTCACAATGATGACCTAGTGAGGTGGTAGCGCAAAAACCATGAGTTTTTTCCAACAAAATTTGGTCTTTTGAATTTGCCCTCCTAAATGGCCACATAATATTCTTTACTTACCGTCCCAAATTCTGGCAAGGATTTCGAGGGCGCAACACCGGAATAATCACAGAAAACAGTCAACATTACCTTGATTTTTAAATGATTTTGACGTGACTGACGTCCTCGACTCAGTTGGAAGACGCCATTCCGAAGCTTGTTCACTCATTCACACGTCAAGCCCAAGTCTCATCAGCAATATATAATGTTTTTTTATTGATGCGAGCTAGCAGTTAGCCCGTTCAACTACGTCGTAAGCGAATTTTGTTTTCGCTAATAAAGCTTTTGAAGAAAGTTTAAGTCATTCTGAACGTTGTTCATATCAAAACCAATTATGTAAATTGATACGGATTGGCTCGTGAAGCACGGAAAGCTATGCAGCTACTCCTCTTACGCTTAAATACACATTTTTGGCCGCCGTTTTTTCAATTTATCGATGCTAATTTCAGCTGAAGTCGTTGAATAAACTGTGAGGCAAATCCTCTAAATATCAGATCGAGTTTAAACTCCGCGTCTGTATAGAGGACAGTTGTACCAACTCAGCGGCCAAAATTCCTTCAAGTGAAATTTTCAAATGATCAATTTTTGATCATACATTTTTATGGGCAGATTATCAATGTTTGAAATGCGCTTGTTTTTGCTCATATTGAAAGGATTTTTATCTATTTATTTTCGTTTATTCATACATCAAAATCAACGTTATTTTATTTTTGAAAGGGAAAAATGTACGACTGGAAAAAATATATCCCCATCAAAAGTTATTTAGTGTCTTGGAAAATAGGAAGAAAATTTTCATTGGGGAACTAAAAGGGGGAAAAATTATATGTTCCTTTTAATTGCTCTTGTAGGAAAAAGTACTGCTTCGGAACTAATTCTCTCTAATGTAGCTTTTAATAATAGCTTTGGAAATACAGAACTAATAGTTCAGATCAACTATTTAGCTAATATAATTGATTAACGTTATGACTAGGTTAAATTTAAACAGCAGGGAATCAGTTCTTTCTACAGTCAATTGATTATTGGTTGTGATAAAGCTTAACTTTAAAATCATACATTTGATTGATTCGCAATAAATTAAGAGATGTTATGCAAATATATAACAAACAGAACCAAAATCTCCACCATTAAGTTCAGTTATCAGAATTGGATAATATTATATAAGAATATTGTGTTGCGCTATTGAGAAAAACTTAAACGTAATTATTATGTGACATACATTTCATAGACTTTCGGCTAATTATGAATTAGTATCGTTACAATCATTACAATCATTTCAGCCAAATGAGCTGGCTTATATATTATATAACATTATGGAACTTCCTTGATTAAATCGCTAGGTTCTTAAGAAAAATGCTTTGAATTAAAGCAAAATTATAACTTTCTCAAGTCATCCGAACAGAAATTATAGAAAGGTCACCGATTTTTCCTAAATCGATCAATTTGTAAGTGTGCAGAATCATATTGAATTTGGTGTAGTTGAACGAAAGACATAAATTTCGAAATATTTAGGTTAAATTAGTTAACTGGATGGAAGTTACCGGAGTGGGCCGGGAAAAGGTAGCAAAAAAATTGCTTACATACCATAAATAAAATATGGAAAAACTTTTCACATTCAGTCAGCTTAGATGCATAATGTTTTTGGATCCATTTTTTTTACAACCAGTCCCTTTTTCTTAATTCACCAATTACTTGCAAACGTACTAGTTCAAGATTCCTACTGGGAAACTACAGTCATACAAAAGAAATTTGTATCTCCTTGTATTGTCTTTTTTGAAGCATTTAACAATGGCCGGATTTCCCAAATGGCATTGCAAAACAATATCGCCCAATGCCGTCCGGTTAGTGATTGTCCTTAACAAAGTAATATAGAGCGAACTATCTCAATGTCTTATGTGATTGGGGAGTTTGGATGACTATCATGAATAAAGGTGGTTCGTATTTTCACAGGACCCTAAGATACATATGTTTATGGTAATCGGAGCCGAATAAATTTTCTTTGTTACGAACGAAAATTGTTGGATGCATTTGCATTGCATTGAGCATTTTATTGATATGCGTTGGCTCTATTATTTCTTTTGTGTTATCAAATACAGAAAGGCAGAATATTTCTTAGATAAATTTTGTTTTTTTTTTTTTTAACATTAATAGAAAATCACAGTAACGCTTAGAACGCTTTGACAGTAACACTGTAAATCAGTCTTACTATAACCGATTATCGAAGCTTTGGAATACTTTACTTGCTACCTTACGAAATTTCTCAGTAAGTCCACTGATATTTAAGCATTCTTCAATCCTTTTTTTCCTTGTTTTTATGTTTAATTAAGCTCAGTACGAGTTTAGCTTTTATACAAAGTTTGAATGACGAAAATAAGTTTTGGCAGAATGATATTCTTGTAATGTCAGTCTGTTTGTGCAGCTATTTCTAATACAGCCACGGATCCTCATCAGCAGGCTTGTTGCAAATATTGTGTACAGTTTATCAAGTCTTATGCATGTGAAACTCTCAACTTAATGAGAAAATCATCTTGATTTCACAGACTCGAAAAACATTGCTGGCATTCAGCTATGAGAAACATTCGCAAAATTTCTTTTCTTTATATTTGTCGAAAAAGGCCATTTTTGTTGTTGGTTACTCAATCGAGAAATTCGTCGTGCTCTACGTCATTATTCAATTATTTACTGTTTTTCTCCCTTAATTCTGATGCACAAAACAATTATATTCCTTACGGTGCTTTTATTTTGTCTCCTGAAAACTTATTTAGCTTTTTTATGTTTTAAAATGGTGTCTTATTCCACAACACTCATTATTATGTAGGGGGCTGCTTGTTAGTAAATAAATAAATAAACAAACATATAAATAACTTTGCGGGAGACATAGCTGAGGGCATAATCGTTTACATCGAAACTTTTGACGAAATTCGATTGGGCATGCAAGATGTCATCAGCAGTTTTTGTTTTTATCAGCTTCAGCCATACTGATGAATACTTTGCTTTCACTTGATTCTTGTAAAATCTGAAGTTCTAAATGATGAGTTATTTTTAGCTGGAGAACTTGCCAGACTTTTTCCAGCTATACATCCACATCCAAATGCTTTGTTTTCTGCATGACAGCTATAGTAGATGTTGCAATCGTTTAACTTCTACCAACAGGCCGGTTATGTTAGCCTTATATTTGCCGAGGACATCCATTAAAAGTGTACAGTGGCCTTCTATGTGAACTGTCCGGATATTCAAAGTTTATATATTTAAATCATCGTTTTTATAGCGTTCATACATCGTGATGCATCAAAGCCAAAAAGGCCAATTATATAACACCACGAATAAAATATAAATTTCTTTAATACAACATTAAATACAAAAAAAAAATAATAATAATAATAATAAAATAAAGCTAAAAACTACATAAATTCAAATGTTAATAGCAAAGTTTATATTTTGGTTCCCCAACCAAATACAGTTATAAAGCAAATAAAAAACGAAGAACCAAGTGTCGATAATGAGCTCATAATGTAAAATAGACTATAGATTGCGTTTGTCATATGTTTTCATAATAAACTTTTTCTAAGATTGTTTTGTTTTCACATCACGTTAATGATGATCTTCTTGATAGTGTATAGAAAAATGTAAACCAAATTAGCTGTGAGATCAAGTAGACATTTTCAAATTGAACATGTTTTTAAGTATTTCGTAAGAGTAACAGTCAATCAGTTACCACCCACAACACGAACTCCTTGAGAAGTCCACCTTCAGATCCCTTCCTTTTGTATGCTATCAAAACAGTATCGTCTATATATATATAAGTTAAATATTTAACTAAGCTTCATCGGTGCTAATAGACCATTTAGAAGACCACGGGGGTCGGCACCAGAAGTGTTACCAATTGAAATCGCTTTCATTTTGTCGATTTTGCTTTTTTTTATTAGAAAAAAACTTTAGCATAGCGCAGAAACGTTTCAAATTTTAAAAAAATGTGCTATTGTTCGAGGTAGTCAACTTTAGCGCGGATAATAGCATCGAAGTCTTCACACGCCGCACGAATGTGGTCTGTTGGTATTTTGGCTCATTTTCCACAAAGACCACCTCATATTTTTAGTTGATACTTTGGTCTCCACAATGAAACATATAGAAAAATCTATTGGATTTAAGGCCGGGGACTTTGGTCGGCGTCGTTGCGAGCTGAAAAGTTTTTTTGTAAAAAAGAATTGGGTTTCATTTAAATCGTCGTTTAAAATCATGTCATGTTAGATTTGTTGATTTACCTTTACGGCCTATTCATTGAAAACAAGTGGTGAGTGCCCTGTGGTAGACGCTTGCTTTCACAGATCAATTCGGTGGTCTAAATTGTCTTACGATTTGCACTCTTACCATACGCAATCGTCGTGTTTGTTTATACAGTGCTGATCCTTAGAAATATTTTCATCAGAAAAAAATCAATTTCGACACCAAACATGCACGTTTTCTAAGAACTTTGTTCGTGCTAAACGATCTGATGTTAAATCTTGCACTTTTTGCAGTTTAAGTTGAACAGACACTTTGAGACTTTTCGCTAGTTGAACTGAATTCAGACCTTCACCGTTGGAACCAACCACTTTTGTTGTTGTAGCTGTTTTCGGATGCCCACTTTCTTCTCGTTTTTCGATGCTACCAGTACCATTGTAATGTGTTATGGTTCGACATACAAGCTTTGAGTTCACATGTAAATGTCGTAACCCAATAAAAAAGGCTGCTTACGCATTCCCAGCCAAATACAAGGCAATGGCAGTGCTGCTTCTGAATCCCATTTTGGCCATTTCTTTAATTACGGCCTAAGCAATATAAACGACAAAAGAAATTAATGCTTAATAAAAAACGAGTGCGCTGTCATTAGCCGTTTGGTTGCCACAGCAACGTAAAGTTGCTGAACAAAGAAAATATGTATTTTCACGCACTTTCTTGTCAACGATTTCTTTTCGGAATACACTTATTTATGCATGATTTAAAATGTACAGCCGCCGCATTAATTTCAAATTTACAAATGTTTTATTATAACTTAATTTCTGGGCCATATTATAGTAATCGTAAAAAGCAAAGTTGCACACAGATTTTCCAAATTAATTATTTGTAATGTTTCTGCTTCTGTGTGTGTTCCTTTTTTATTATCTTTTTTTTTCTTTTTTTTTAAATATATCCATTAATAACATTTCTAAAATATTATCTATTCTTTTATGTATTAACGTGAACAAAAACGGTAACAGAAACGGAAACACTACAAATGAAATCTGAGGCAAATATGCTGCCAATGAACTTAATTGAAGTAGGATCAAATAGAAAATATGTATATGTGGAAGACGTTGAGAAACAGTATGTAGAGGATATAGAGGAAAATGAAACACAGCAACATCACAGCAATACAGATGACAGCCAACAGGACGCACAGCTTTGGCAAGATAATGTTGTTACTGTGGCCAATACGAAACATATACCTTTGGAAGCAGAAGAAAGCAGTGAAAGAAAAGCCTACAAGAAGGCCACCCATGGCGATGAAGTTTTACAGAGTGCAGATGAATATGACGACGTGGATGTTGAGGATCATGACAAAAACCAAAAGCCCGTTGCAGGACAACCTCGTAAGCGACGTATTGGTGCTTACACTTGTGAATATTGCCTTAAAGTTTATCCGAATTATTCGAGAATGGCAAATCATCGTCGTTGCCATGAGGCCGATCGTCCCAAGTACCCTTGTGAGTTGTGTGGACGCATTTATTCCACCAAACAGGCCATGGAGTGTCACATTCAAACAGAGCATGATAAGACTGGTTTTGCGTGTGACGTGTGCAGCAAAGTGTTTGCAATACGTCGCAGTTTGGAGATCCATATGCGTTTTCACAACGGTGAATTTCCGTATCAATGCACTATGTGCGATAAGAAATTTGCCCAATTGTGCCATTTGAACACCCATAGAAATGTAAAGCACAATAATGTACGATTCGCTTGTGATTACCCAAGTTGTGGGAAATTTTTTACCTCCTCATCATCTCTTAGGAATCATGAGTATTCGCATGGTGTTATGCCATTTGAATGTGAATACTGCAAACGTGGTTATCCCGCCAAGGCCAAGTAAGTCAAAGATCACAGTTGAAGGTGTTACTCCTTCCATTATGATTACATTTTTTCGTTTCAGATTAAAGATACATATAAAACGTAAGCATGGGTTGGATTTGTCGAAAGAACAGCTAGAGAATATGCGCAAATTTCATGTAATGCGTTCCAAAGTCAGCTTGGTTAAATTGTTGCCTGTGGAACAGGAGCTGTAGTCAAGATTACTTTAAGCTCATTAGCAATACTGTTAAATTTAATGATAATAAAGATTTTTTTTATATACAAAAGCGTTTTGTTTGTAATTTCCAGCGATATGAATCCGAACGGCGAATTGTTATTGTGAGTTATATAAGTTTATGCCTGGTGATCGACCCCTTTGTTTAGAGATTTTAAATCGAAATTACACTTGGTGATTCAAAGATACACTATGATAAACCTAAGATAAAGGTGGAATGGGGAAAAATTAATTAAAAACCGAAGATGCAGTCCACTGACGGTGTAAAAAAACAAGAAAGGATTTCTTTTATTACAACCCGATCCCAAAAGAGAGATCGAAAAAAAAAAACAACCAGACGTGAGACTCCAGATAGCATCAATGATATACATTCCTAGTAGTTAATCAGACCTGCCAAAGAATTAAGTCCATTTAAGAAATTACCAACTAGAAGACACCGTGCACGAGCGTTTGTATCCATTCACATACTCCAGACGGCATCAATAATTAATTCCCTAGAAATTAATCTTAATCGGTCACCCAATCACCCATTTTAGACTTTGTCCAAACAACTGAATCCAATATTACCTTTGCCCCACCAAAGAACTAAGCCCATTTAAGAAATTACACATACTTTAAATATTTTGCTGAAATGATCGATATTTCTGCCCTATATATATGATAAAAATCCTCAGAACAACGATATCATTCCGTTAGCAGATATTTTTTATCATGGCAATGACGGGTATCAATAAGCGGGTGCATTTCGACGAGCTGTTGGAAGAGTTGCCATCGTTTTGACGTCTAACAGGGTCCATAACTTCCGCTCAATACCACCGACATTAGTCGTGAACCATTTATCAACAATTATCTCTGTTTAAGTCTAAACGTTTCCATAATCCCCCAATGTGTATCATCATAAATAATTCGGTGGAGCACACTTTTTTATCCTTTCTCTATCTTGAGTTTAAATTGTTTTTGAGGTTTTCAGTATTATATTTATATAATGTAATTAATATCGTTACTAGGACTACGTCCACTTCACATTGCAGTTGTTTCTATTTTTGTAAAAGGTAATATTGGTTCCAATAAAGTTATTTATTGTATTTAGAAAAGAAAACTACATAATTATATTTTGTATTTTTACTAACTTTTTCTTTGGTCCACTTCTCCTTTTTTTGCTAAGCAACCAATGCTTGTGAAATAGATCCGCAGTTTTACTGCTGTCAAGGCGCAACGATCTTGTACGGTGGATCCACTACCAGCCAATTTTTCTGAATTCTCATTACACAGTATTTCACCGTGTCAACGAATGGCATAATTTGGAAATGAAGGGAGCTAACTTGCTAAGGACGACTTGAGCGTAACTGAATAAAAGCGATTTACATTCCTGAGTTTACCTGCAGTTCTTGATAGTAGATTAAGTTTCGATCTTCAAATTGATATGATAGATTCACACACTAACCTTACGCTTCGTAGACTGCAATACAGATTTTAACTTACATAGTATATGCTGCAATTGCGCTTCTTTTGCAATACGGCACACCAAATTTTGACAGTAATTCAGAAGTCTGGTCCCTTCAACGGTTTTATAGGTGCATCTTCTGGCCTGTCCATCGTTGCGGAAGGCTTTTTGTACTGGAGAGTTTGGGTCCATCCGCATAACACGATGTGCTTGACCACATCGATGTTGATCGGTTGCCACGACAATTTTCTGATGTTACAGATCGGCCCGTCTCACTGTTATCTGATCCCTCATCGATCAGGCTCATCCCCCATAGAGCTCTTAACGCGCGCCATTAATAAAAAAACATATAAAATTAATCGTACTTTGGGCAACTGGAGAATTTTTTGTAAATACAGAAATAAAGTGAAATCTGTTATTCGGAGGGAGAAAAGAAGCTACTATTCCATATTGTTCAGTAGATTCCTGTGGATTTTGGCTCGTTTTGAGAAATTCTGGTTGTATTGGTAGCAATATTATGACTTATGATGGCGATGTTAATGTTGTTAACAATTTTTTTACTGATGGTCAACGGCACAATGTCTATATGTATAATGACATCGATATTCAATCTTTCTATGATAGTGATGATGCATTTTCTTTTCGTTGTGTGGATATTGTAGAAGTTGATATTGCTTTGAATAGCATTAAGTCTAAATCTGTCGGTGTTGATGGTATGTCAGCCACCTTTCTAAAACTAATTTTCCCATATATCTCTGAAATTATTTTACATTTGATGAATTGCATTTTAACAACCTCCGTCTTTCCAACAGCCTGGAAAACTGCTCGAGTTATGCCTATACCGAAATCCACAGTAATTAATGGTCCTGATGATTTGAGACCGATTTCAATTCTTCCTGTGTTGTCGAAAGTTTTTGAGAATTTGGTGAAATATCAAATTATGACAAGTTGTGGGAACAAAATAGTTGATAATCAGTATGCATTCCGAAAAGGACATAGTACTACCAAGTTACTAGTGCATTTAACTGATAACATTCGAAGTGATATTAATTACAACAAAACAAGTGTATTGGTTTTCCTAGATTTGGATAAGGCTTTTAACTCAATTGATCATAATATTGTGATTGAGAAACTTAAAAAAAAGCTGGTTTGGGCCATTCTTATTCCGCACATTTTGTACGGAATTGAGGTGGTATCTGGAACGATTTCCAGAAATCTTGGAAAGTTGAAAAAAGTAATGAACTCAATCACCAGGTTTATATACAATATTCGTAGACGTGAACATATTTCTGAACAAGTTAGGATGGTATTAGGAACTTCATTCAATGATTATATTCGCTTTCGGAACTTGCTTCTTTTTTCATAAAACGTTTAGTAGTGGTGTGCCTGCCCCGATATGTAGGTTTTTCAATTTTTCGCGTTCAAGCAGAAACCCTTATATTATTATTGCGGGAATATTCAGTTCGGTATATGAAAAGTCATTTGTTGTCAGAATCGCTCGATGCTGGAATAATTTGCCCAATGAATTACGCATATTCTCTTATACATATAGAGCATTTCGATTAAGGATCCTGCGGTTTTTCTCCTTAATATAAAGTCAAATTTAATTTTTTCTTAAGCTTTTTATGTGCTTGCTGCTCATAAGGACTTGCATTTCTCCATATCATATTCTTTTTTTTAGTATCTTTATAAAGAAATTACGGATGGGACCAACGCTAAAGATAACTAGCACATATATGAACATATATTTATTCATGATGTACAGTTTGTTTTCCTTATATATCTATTCAGGATTTTATTCAAAGTAATATGAGTGTTTTTTGGCCTTAAAGGCTTAATATTACTGTATGATGAACAAATAAATAAATAAAATAAAATAAATAAATAATAAGATGATGAGGCTTTTGGCAATCTTAAAAGAATCATAGTTACTCCACCTTCTTTTTAGGATCATTGATTTCCACAACAATTCGGGAAATGATTGCTCACAAATATATTTTAGCGCCTCGGTTCCCAATACCAATTAATCCATTATACATCCGCTTAATAAAAGCTGATTCTATCGATAGGGAACACATTAACTACTGTTCCCTGACTACCCGAATTTTCAAAGAACAATATTCTGCTAGTCCATAGGCATTGTTCTTTATTGCAGTGCTCCAATTTTAATAACACTCATCTTTCAGCTGTCACAGAGTCCACAGTATTTTATCATAGAAATTTCGCATAATGAAAATTCCATCAACTTTCTGCTTACTTATTTTATAATCAGTCCTCTAGCTATATGGAAATTAAAAATTGATCTGCCTGAAATAAACTTAAAATAATTTTTTATTTTTACTTTACTTTGCTATGTACATATTTATCAAGTTGCCTAAAGCAAATAAATCTCAGAAATATATGAATTTTCCTAATATTAAATATTTTCTTTTCATATTTTCTTATAAGTTGTGTATTTTTTTTTTAACAAAAAGATCCTCCGAAAAATTCCAGACAACAGCTATCGCCCTGATTTCTCAAAGAAAGAGGAGAATTCATCTTTCTTTTACGTGGAAGTGGAAGAGGTGAATCCAAAAGATTTACAAACATCAGTTGTATTGCCGATTCGAGTGAAAATTCCAATCAAAGGAAATGGTCCACCATTTATTTGTGAAATGTGTGGCCACAAGTCGCCCTCCAAATCTTTGTTAGCTTCACATCGCCACCGTAAACATCGGCTGAAAGAAAAATCATTCAAATGCCCGAAATGTGAGAAAATGTTTCACAACAAACAAAGACTGGATGCACATTTACTACGACCTAGTTGTAATCCATACCCCATATATACATGTGAACATTGTTCCAAGACAATTTCGGGCTATGCCAATTATAATATACATTTGCGATTTCATCAAAAAGTCTACCCATATGTGTGCCCTCAATGTGGCAAAGATTTCATGTTGGCCATTCATCTGAAAACTCATGTGCAGACAAAGCACGAGAATAAGCGCTACGTTTGTGAGCACCCAACATGTGGCAAATTGTTCCAATCACGCAGTTCATTGAAGGTTCACATGTATGTCCATTTGGATTCGTTGCCGTATCGTTGTGAATACTGTGAGAAAATGATGCCAAATAAGGGAAGGTAAGACTAAGTGGTTACTTAGGCTATATAATCTAATTCTAAATCTCTTACAGATTAAAGTGGCACATACGAAAATCACACGAAATCGAACATAGTCTTGATGAATTGGATCGAATGCTGGTAGCAGAGGAGATCATTTTAAAAACTGAAGCTAGAGCTGTTGGTATATGAATAAATAATGGAAATAAAATTAAAAATAAAATTTTTTTAAACTAAATTTTTGAGTAGCTTGAACGTATTCACTGTTTGCTCTGTGTGTATGTGTAGAAGTTTTCTCATTTCCTAGTTAGTATAATTACACAAAATTTAAAAATTTTCTAATTCTGTGTTCAAGCTTTTATTTCGTATCCCTTGCCGAACTCGGTGTCTACGTTAGTAAATAAAATAACACAATATTACTCAAAATAGATTTGTCTCTATTGATTCAGGGAACTTGAATTATTTGGTGAAGATGAACGTATTCTGTCAAGGAATTGAGCTATTTTCAATTGAACTCTTAAAATAATAATACGAAATGTATTTATCAAAGCTTCATCTAGAATCTTAAAATTTCCAGAATTTTAAAAAATATAGAATTTCTAAAAATTTATTGATATTGGTAAAATGTAAGAGTTCTAGATTTACGACAATATAATTTTCTGGAAGTTTCTAGACCTCAAGATAATAAAATGAGGTATATACAGTGAATTCTGGATGTTTCTAGGCTTTTATAATTATGTTTAAAAGAAATTCCTCATATCCAATAATGTTGTTATCTTTTTGGGAGACTGATCATATTGCTACCTTTCTATGTTCTAAAAAATATAGAATTTTCTAGAAAGGTCCGTAACAACACATACAATTTTTTTTGAGAAAATTAATGTAAATTTTTAACAAATTTGTGTGTAAATTTCTACATATATTTTATATAAATTTCTATAATTGTATTCCAGAAAGTGCCTTAAACACCTTAGACGAATTATCATTAATACTGCAATCAATTTTGTACTAAGTGTTCTAATTATAAGCGATTGAGAACTCCGCAGCTGTAATTTAAACAAAATTAGGCATATAACGGACTATCCATTTTTCGGTTTCAAAAGTAAAGTTAGATAAAACACCAATATATTTCATTATGTTTAAAGTATCAGTAAACTTTTGCCCGGTACTGTTGCAACAATGTTCCATTATGTATTTCTTTTTATTTTTCTATGTCTCGCATGAATGCAAAAAATAACGTTTTTTTATTATGCGCAAAATAACGTAAGTCTATTGTTTTGCATTTCCCTTCTGCTCCTTATTTTCGTTTCGTTTTCGCTTCACCCCTGCTTAGCGCCTAAGCCTACAAGCAGCGATTACACAGCAAAACAGTTAGTTTCATTTTTGACAGCAATCTGCGGAATTACATTTGGCTCAGTGAAAAGTGAAAAAAGTTAAAGTGAAAAGTTAAAGTTTAAAATATTAGTGAACACAACATATTAAAAACATTTTGACAGCAAAACAAAGTTAGTCTTATTTCGGCTCAGTGAACAGTATACAAGTTAAAGTGAAAAGTTAACGTTTGAAATCATTTTAAAATATTAGCGAACACAACATATTAAAAACATTTTTGACAGCAATCTGCGCAATTATCTTTAGCTCAGTGAAAAGTAAAAAAAGTTAAAGTTTTAAATCATTTTAAAATATTAGTGAATACAACATATTACAAATATTTGAATTTATTAACCACTTAAAATGTGAAATAAGCTAAATGCAAAAGAACATTAAAAACAACTGAATTTACTACTTCAACGTAAGTTAAAATACATTAAATAGAAAACATGAAATATCAGCAATGAGATATTTAAATTTCTTTATATTCTTGCCAATTCCTTGCACAGTAGGTCGAATATGACGGCCATAATTAGCCCGTAATGCACAAAAAGTGTTCACGTTTGAATTACCACTTTTGTAGTTTTTTTCGGTTGTTAAGCGATCCACATTCGGCAAACCTTTTACTTAATAAACAACACTTCAGATGACAGGTATTTAACAGCTGACAGCTTTAGAATACCGGTAGTTCAGAAACCACTAAACGGATAATCCGTTATTAACAAAAAATGACTTCCCGAAATCAACAATTACAATAATAAATCAGCTTTAATAAATCAGCTTCAACAGTGGCAAAAGACCAATTTATGAATCAATAGCGCATATTCCAGAATTTTCGTCCAGATTGAAGCAATCTAACTTGGATGATAGAAGTGTAAGCATTTTTTCGTTGACAGTCATGATATGGCTTTTCTGTATCCACATGCGTATTTATTTATATGTCAGGTTCACACATATATACACATTCACCCTAGTTTATGAGTTTATTTTAAGTCTTGATGCACGTATATATATTTCTATTACGTTCATTATTTTACCATTATATTTTGTATTACATCTTGTACATGTTACTTCTTTTTTTTTATTATTATCCTCCTTGTGTAATGCAGTTGTCCCTTTCATAATCATTGTATTCTATACATAAACTTTAAAAATAAAGAAAAAAAATTCATTCTAGAGCTAGCCGTGACCGTTAAACGAACAAGACGTTTTATTTCTAACACTCAGCTGCTTGCTACACAAATAAAAAGGGGTTTGACACATCCCCACACGTGTTATAACGAATCAAGACGATTCATTTTAAGAAGGGAGAAAGTTAGGGTGAACAATTAACATTTTTCATTTATGTTTACCAAGATAATTTTACTCTTATCTGGTTGTAAAAACAATTTTATCAGTAGTGTATTTGTAAACAAAGAAAGCTACAATTTAACAAAATACTTTTACTTTTAAATCAATGTAACAATATTCAGGTATGTGATACAAAACGTTTTCGGTTTAAAATCGATGCAAAAACGATGAAAGTTGTGATGCACATCATTTTATCGATTTCATTTCGGTTTGAGCTGAAATCGACATCGATTTCATTTTCCATTTCGTTCTATGGAAAATATGGATAAGAAATGTGTGATAGAAAACGAATTACCGTTTTCATTTACGGTTTTAAATCGAGTAGTCTTTGTGTGGCGATTTTGCAAAGTCGCATTTCTTTATTCGGAAGAAAAATAATAAATTGCGAACAATTTAAAACTAAAGTGACGAAAATTTGAAATGTAGGTATTTATATCAAACATCTGATAAAACACAGACTTATTTTGCATATTTCAGGGGAAAGCACGCAAATTCGAGGCAAGAAGATAAGATACTAGATTTCATGGAAAAGTACCCACAAATATTCAAAGGATTTGTAAAAGGGGATAGAGTAGATAGAGTAGAGTAGATAGAGTAATAGGCGAACCAGCAGTTGGATTTCTGTATGGGGTCAAACATATCCAGAGTCTGCCAAAAGCCATGAACCACAATCTCCATTTTCATACATGGAACAATAAAAGTTTTTTTGGACGCTTAAATTCCACAAACACAAACGAATCATGACTTGAACCTGGTCGCGTTGCATCCACAGTCAAAAATTCACTTTATAGTCGCAAATCTAAAAAAAATTGAATTAATACAAAATTTACACATATATAACTCATCTAAATTAACTCACAATCATGGCATTTATGCTGTAATATCCTTTTCTATTATAAAACAAATGTTCCTGAGTACCTGGTTTAATTATTGTAATGTGAGTACCGTCTATGCAGCCAACAACACCTGGAATTCTGTATTTATCAAAAAAATGTTTTTTGGACTTTAACATTTCTTGTGGCTCAGCCGAAAGTTTTATCCAGTATTGGCACAACACCTGCTCCAGGAGAGCAACCATGCGTCCAAATATTTTAGAAAATGTGGTGCGGTGCATAGCTATGACAACATCATTCCCCACAGAGCGTTGAAAGCAGCCTTCAGCGAAAAATCTGAGCGTTGCTGCCAACTGGATTGCTAATGGAATGGACGAGGGTGTAACACTTGTCCCAAGTTTATCCATTATCCAAATAAAGGCTTCTTTATTTAAGCGAAAGCATTCTACAAAACTATAAACAATTATGTATTACTGAAACCTTGGGATAACACATTTGGTTTACTTTTTTCCCGGCAAATCTAGTGGGTTAGAAGCATCGCGTAACTTTTTCCTTTTAATATTTTCTTCTTTATTTGA